>BMAC01000941.1:134650-146298 GCA_014905375.1 Phtheirospermum japonicum
TAAAGTCTGAAATCTAAGAAACTAAAACGAAAATACAGAAAGTAAAACAAAGACGAAGAACAAACGAGGAATTGACGACTCGAACTTGCAATCTTCGACTCTTCAACCCGAATTATGCGCGTAATTGAAATGGTGGCATGAACCGAGGGTTCTCTACAATATCTGGACCTTTCCCCCTCGTCCCAGCCCAGAAAATGAAGAAAACAACCGGCTTTTATAGATTTTTCGAAAATAACCGCTCAAACTGCCGGAGCGTCGACGGTGCGTCAGTCGACGCGAGCCAGGCTGAACGCGTCGACCAGGCAGTGCGTCGACTGACGGGTTAAGATCGACGCTTCAGAACGTTTGCGTCGACGGTGCGTCAGTCGACGCGAGCCAGGCTGCATGCGTCGACCAGGCAGTGCATCGACTGACGGGCCTAGGATCGACGCTTCAGAGCGTTTGCGTCAACGGTGCTTTAGTCGATGCGGGCGTAGCGTTGATAGTGCGTCGACGGTGCGTCAGTCGACGCACCTGCATGGATTCGGCTCGTCGCTCGTCCCCGTTTTCCTCATTTTGAGCTGAGATATTAACATTAAACAAAATTAGATTATTTCATATAAAATAAAGTAAAAACACATTAAACCACCATATGAAACGAAAACATAAAAAAGGAAGAAAAAAGTCGACCAGGCAGTGCGTCGACTGACGGGGTTAAGATCGACGCTTCAGAACGTTTGCGTCGACGGTGCGTCAGTCGACGCGAGCCAGGCTGCATGCGTCGACCAGGCAGTGCATCGACTGACGGGCCTAGGATCGACGCTTCAGAGCGTTTGCGTCAACGGTGCTTTAGTCGATGCGGGCGTAGCGTTGATAGTGCGTCGACGGTGCGTCAGTCGACGCACCTGCATGGATTCGGCTCGTCGCTCGTCCCGTTTTCCTCATTTTGAGCTGAGATATTAACATTAAACAAAATTAGATTATTTCATATAAAATAAAGTAAAAACACATTAAACACCATATGAAACGAAAAACATAAAAAAGGAAGAAAAATGATAAAAAGATAAACTTAAAAGACATAAAAGCACACAACATACGATTCAGAAATACACGAAAATCACATACAAATATGTACAAATCAACCTTCAGGACCAAACCCGAAATACAATTAAATACCCTCATAGGTGGAGTGAAAGATGTAACAAAAAGACCTTGATAATAAAAATTAATATGATCTCCAATTTGAACGAGATCATGACAATGCACACTATCAATGCAAAGGAAAGAGATTGCATTTAGGCATGCGCAAGTCTCGAGACTACAATGAACGAATGCAGAAATTTTGATCCCATCATTTAACCACGTAGCGCGGTTGTGTTGGCAAACCAAGTCAAACTCCTTTGCCAAAATGTAATGGAGCAGTGTCTTCGTCTCAACTTACTTATAAAATTATTCCTTCGTGCAGCCCTCGACCATAATAGTCCCCTGAATATCACCCAAAGAAGCAAGTAGCTCCTCTTTCTTTTTGGAAAATGTTACCAAAAGTGTCCTTATACCAACCCTTTAAATGCACCTTAAGATGGTTAAGTTTTCCGATTAGGTGACGACATTAGTCAGACACGAAAAAACTCTCACTTTAAGAAGAAATCACAGTATCAAGGATGGAAGAATCTATGATCTATACCATCTATAACAATAAAGAATGAGGGTCGAATCAATACCTAAATGACAATAGAAGGAAATTGAATTATAATCCAAAGTAACTCAAGAAAAAACTTGGTCGGTCAATGAATCTCATAAGTCATCCAACCATGAGTCAATGTGTTGCCTATTACTCATCCTTCCAGCTTAAGTGTAAGAGTGACCCGTCATGAGTAAATCCACAAACTTTCCATCTTCCCAAAACTCTAGAAACACCTTACAAGAGATCACACTGGGGAGAACAACACTACATTGCTTGTGCTCCCCCAAAACCACACTAAAATCACCTAACTCAAAGAATTCGTGCAACCAAAATGATAACAAATCAGCCCATAAAAAAACCTACTCTTGCAAGAGTTATAGCCATGCACAAAATCAATCGAAAAAACACATATAGAAAGACCACGTCAATCTAACAAGTTAATATATAAATACCACATTCAAAGAAGAAGAAGAAGAAGCGAAGATCCAAGTATCCAAGAATATATCTACACGAGTAATAACAGCTTTTGAGAGCCCAATGGCGCGGGGATAATAACTATGAATAGCCAATAATCAACCTTCACCTCAACCACAAACAAAACGTTTAGTTTTACTAAGTCGCAATAGATTTTAAGTAAAGACTTAGGTAAATCTGAATAAATTTCCCAAATATTCCAATGTAACATATTCACACCGACACGTCTTATAACTCCGTGTTTTGCATGTAATTGTGGTGTTTTTCTTGTATTTTTAATTAGGATGTTTTATTGTTTTTATTAGTTTTTTAGTCGATTAGCTAAATTTTTAGGTTGTTTTTCTTATTTTAGGAATTTTTTGTGTTTCTTTGTTGATTTCTTGATTAAAAGGGGTTAAATGGTTTTAATTTAAGGTTTGGTGAGATTCTTGAGTTTTTATGTTCAAAATTCCTAAGGTAAAGGCATTGAAGGCTAAAGTACTAGCCAAGGCAAGCCAAACTCCAAGCCAAGCTTGACGCCAAGAGAGGCTCAAAAATGCCCAAATATTCTGGAATACTAGCCAACCCATGCCACAACTCGCCAAAGTAGGTGCCAGACCTTGGCGTTTTCCAAGACTCTCGCCCAAACCGCCGCCAAGCGTCCAACGTTTGCCAAGACTCTCGCTCAAACCGCCGCCAAGCGTTGCGCATTCGCCAAAATAGCAGCCAAGATCAGCGCCAAGCGCCCGTTGGCGCTGGCCAAATCGCTTGCCCAACCTCTCGCTCAGGGTAGCGCCCAGCGCTTGCCAAAAGTCATGCCAAATGCCCATCCATTAGCGATCGGCGCATGCCAAAATACTTACCAAAGCAATCGCCAAGGCCCCCACCTCTCAGCACTGGCTTTTGCCAACCCATTCGCCACACCGTGCGCCAGTGTGCAAAAATCCGGTCAAACCCTGGTCAACCCAGGAAATTCAAGCCTTAAGGGCTAATTTGGACCATTTTGACCCAATTAAACCTAGTAAAAATAGGACCTAACTCTCGTTTTTGTAGGACATCACTCAAATTTCCCAAAACTTGCATGAGTTTTGGAATATTTTCTCTCTCTTGTTCTTAGTTTAATTTTGAAGATTGCATTGGGTTTGTAAGCTCAAGATGAACCCAAGTACTCCCTCGGATTTTTACTTTGATGTAATTTAACTGAAGATTGTTTCTTCTTATCTTTAACTCAAGTAAGCTTTCTTTTAATTTTATACTTTGTTCTTCATTTTTATGATTTTTGCCTTAGCACTTTTATTTCTTGCTAGATCTTGTGAATCGTCCATGGAATCTAGATGAGTGACACGGCTAGGTCATAAATTGAGTCCTTGATCGTTTTTATTTCAAGTATTTCATATGCTTTATGTTGATTTTTGTTTTCATGCATTGTTTCATGCTAAATCTTAGATCTATGATTTGTTGCTGGTTATTTTACGGAAAGCTTTAAATTTCGACGTCAAATTTCATTGCTCTTTCTATCTATGCTTTCAATTTGTGCTAATTTTCATTATTCAAGTTTTTATGTTCATGCAAGCCTGGTTGTACCTTGAGCTTTCATGCTTGTACTTGGTGAAACATTGCTTGTTTTTGCTTATTTTCATTATTGTTTTGAATTTTCATTGAAGGCATACGACCGAGGCCTCTTACCAACTTGCTATTTCAATTCCTAAAATAGTTTAGCTAGTTTAATTGCTTTATTTTCATTTTCCTTCACTTTTCAAAGCTTGAAACACGTTGAAACTTACAATTGAATCGATTTCCGATAACACCAAGCCAAATGAACCTTTAAGTTCCAAAACCAGTAAAAATCACACTTCAAAATGGCGCCTTTGCGAATCGGCTTGGTTAAGACTTTCGATTTGATTGTTGCTTCTTTGTGTTTTTAACTTTCTTTGTTATTTTACGATTTCTTTGAGTGTATGCAAGGTCGTCGAGCACTCGAACACGATTTAGCACCTTACATTTCTAATCCTAAGCGATTACAACGTTTGAGAACCCCTTGTATTTTGATCACGATATGGCAAATAA
This sequence comes from Phtheirospermum japonicum, assembly GCA_014905375.1. Lineage (NCBI taxonomy): Eukaryota > Viridiplantae > Streptophyta > Magnoliopsida > Lamiales > Orobanchaceae > Phtheirospermum > Phtheirospermum japonicum. The sequence continues at coordinate 138,834 of BMAC01000941.1, forward strand.
TCTTCCAAACAACGGCCCGTTTCTCGACCCTAACGGGAAATCTCCTCGGGTTGATCCTCAATGTTCTCATACTCCCGAGCCCGGAGTCTAAGTTGAGTCCCCTACGAACGATAACCCAGGCCGTCGACTCCCATTCCCCCACCTCCTCTCGAGCATGTCATTGGATTTCAAGGGAGTGGTTTTACCACTCAAGGGGCACGCCATGGGCCAACCACAAGGTATTACTTCTTATCCTAACTCCAATGGTGATGGTATCTTTGTTCCCAACGTGGGAGGGCATGGTTCAAACCATGTTGGGAACGGGGTTGGTATGAGTGGGATGGGCAATGTGGGAGGGCATGGTGCAAACCACGTTGCCCCCGGTTCTCACGGCTTTGGTCAACCCGGCATGGGAGGGCATGGTGCAAACCATGTCGGGTCGGGTTTAATGGTTCCTTTGGTGGCTATGGAGCCGGTCTGTATGGTTATGGAGCTCCTCAACAATTTCCGAATATTCCGAACCCAAATCTCAGTCCGTATGGTGTTCCCCCCGTACATATTTTCACTCCGATGCCAAATATGAATCCGTATGGTTATAATGGTGGACCCAGTTTTGGAGGTGCCGTTCATGAGGTTCGAGATGACATTCCCGATCCGTATGCCCAATTTCGTGGTTTGAATCCAAATACCCTCTCTCCCGTCCTTACCACGAAAGAAGTGAGCAAAGCCTTTGTGGGTGCTCCGATTTCGTCTTGCATTGCCTTACCCCCCGAAGTGATTGCCATCGATATCCGTTCTCTCGATTTCGCTAGACTCCCGATTTTCCATGGGTTTTCAAAGGAAGATGCTTTCCAATTGCTCCGCCAATTTATGTGGCAAGTCTCGGGTTTTCATCGGCCAAATATGACGAGTTTGGAGCATTTACGCCTTCGTTGTTTCTCTTATGCCTTACAAGATAAAGCTTTGTCGTGGTTCATGGGCATTACACCGAATTCGATTCATACTTGGGATGAACTCTCTGCTATATTTTTAGATCATTACTACTCCATGGAGAAGACGGCTACCTTGAGGGTAAAAATAATTTCATTCAATCAAATGAAGAATGAACCGTTTCACTCCGCATGGGCTCATTTTGAAGAACTTCTTGATAGTTGCCCCCATCATCGCTTACCCAAGGAGATTTTGATCCAAACTTTCTATGAGGATTGGACCCGTAATTTCAATACATGGTGGATACGACGGCCGGGGTAACATGACGGAACAACCCCCTCACGAGATTCTCAAAGTTTTCACCACTCTTGCCAAAAATTCCCAACAAAGGTCATCCCGTGCTTTATATTCGAGCGCCAATGAGGTCAAAGATGTGAATGACGCTCCTTCCCCGAGGGAGCTCAAGTTTGAAAAGGAATTGGATGGTATTAAAGCATAAATTGCTAAGGTGTCGACTCCGAGCGTGGATTCTTCTTATTTGTCTTGTGGTATGGTTGGGCATGAAGCACTTTATTGTCCATCGAATCCTTCCTATTACATGTCGGTGCCTCAAACAGAGGACGTTTGTGGGATCCAAGGGTTCCAACCGGGTCATGGTGTTTCTAGGACACCCATTGTTCGGCCATCGAATCAAAATCCTCCGTACCATCCGAGCAACCGCATGCATCCGGGTTTTAGACATACGAACCCTTATATGGGCCCTTCTCGTCCGACTCCCTCGACGAATGCTCCATCGCCGGCCACCAATCCAAATCTTACCATGATCATACAATAATTGAAAGCCCTATCCAACATGGTATCCTCATTTGATGCTTGATTCAATGCCATATATACAAAAATTGGGCAATTGGCTACCGATGTGAACATGCTTAAGCAAGCCAATGAGAATGGGAAATTACTGAGCCAACCATCACATGCCCATGCGGTCACATATCTTCTATGTGGCTGAGTCAGTGATAACAAAGTCGTTCCGTCGTCCGAAGATAAGGAAGTTGCTAGTCCACCTATTGTCCATACTCCCGATTCTACCCCCGTGGGTACCGTCCTGACAAAGGATATTCCTGATGACTTGCACAAATCTTCCAATGCCTATAAGCCACCAATTCCAAAGATTCCCATGCGTTTTACCTCACAGCTCCCAAACACAAAGAAAGACGATAGATTCCAAAGGCTCTCTATAATACGTTGTCTAACGTCAACATCACTCTCCCATTATTGGATGCTATCCGAGACATGCCCTCTTACTCCAAATTTCTCAAAGAACAATCACCCAAGAAGCTCGTGAGTACTACAAACGAGAAAGTTGTGTTATCTAAGGAGGCGAGCGTGGTTTGTGACCCTTCGATTTTAGCTCTCAAAATGGAGGACCCCGACTCCTTTTGTATCGATATCACGCTCGGGAATGGAAAAGTCACGAATGGTATGCTAGATTCTGGGGCGGGTATAAATTTGATGCCGTCTTTGATTTATGAGCAATTGGAGTTAGCACCCCTACAAGAGACGCGGATTTGTTTGCAATTGGCTGATCAGTCGATTAGATATCCGAAGGGGATTGTTAAGGATGTGCTCATCAAGGTTGGAGGGCTCGTTGTCCCGGGGGACTTTGTTGTCCTAGACGTTGGCATGGTTCCTAATGATGGTGCCGAGCATACCATTTTGCTTGGCTGTCCCTTTATGGCCACCACACAATGCCTAATTGACGTTGGAAAGAAGAACCTCACCTTGTCTGTCGTGGGTGAATCGGTTACATTTTCTATGACCAACTTACCATCGATTCCATCGAGTATTTACCATGTGAACTGCGTTCTTGTTGACGAGATACATGATTTGGTGGAGCAAGTTTTCATGACGGATGCGAGCATTGAGGTGATTAAGCCAAAGGATGGTGTTAGTAATGGTTTTGAGGATATTGAGGTGTTTGGCCATGACGACGAGTCATGCGCTCCTCCCGATGCTACCAAATTATGGGAGAGTGCTTGAGTATATGTCGTTGAGAGCAACAACAAGTTTTTGGAGGGGGGAGTGGAGTTTGTTGATGAGAAACGAGACGTAGAACCTATTGCACAATTCAATGAGTACATTGATGGAATGGTTGATTTATTCGAGATAGCTCCCGACGAAGGTGAGAGGAGGCACAAGCCCGAGCTTAAGCCTCTCCCATCTCACCTCAAATATGTCTTTTTGGAAGAGGAGTAAAGCAAGCCGGTGATTATCTTTGCCAATTTAAATGAAGGAGAAGAGGAGCGGGTAATCGAAGTTATTAAAGCTCATAAAGGAGCTATCGGGTGGAGCCTCGGTGATACAAAAGGAATTAGCCCCTCGACTTGCATGCACGAAATTTTTTTGGAGGACGACGCCAAGCCATCTCGTGAATTCCAAAGGCATTTGAATCTGAACCTTAAGGAAATCGTGAAGGCCGAGATTCTAAAATTGTTAGAGGAGGTCTTAATCTTTGTGATAGCCGAGAGTGAATGGGTGAGTCCCGTTCACATGGTCCCTAAAAAGAGCGGCATTACCGTTATCAAAAATGAAAGGGGTGAGTTGTTGGCTATACAGGCGACGATGGGGTGGAGGATGTGTATCGATTTTTAGAAATTGAATGCGGCCACAAAGAAGGATCATTTCCCCCTCTCATTATCGACCAAATGTTAGACAAGCTAGCCGGCCACCACTCCTATTGATTCTTAGATAGATTTTCAGGGTATTACCAAATTGCCATCGCGCTCGAAGATCAAGACAAAATGACTTTCACATGCCCATTTGGGACCTTTGCCTTCCGACATATGCCTTTTGGGATATGCAATGCCCCGGGGACATTCCAACGGTGTATGCTCTTAATATTATCCAATATGATCAACAAGCCCCTTGAAGTCTTCATGGATGACTTCTCCATTTATGGGGATTCGTTTGACGAGTGCTTGAAGAATCTCGAAGAGGTGCTAGCCCGATGTGAAGAGACAAGCTTGACCTTGAGTTGGGAGAAGAGCCATTTTATGGTTCGAAGTGGGCTAGTTCATGGGCATGTGGTCTCGGGAATCAGGATTGAGGTAGACAAGGCCAAGGTGGAGGTTATCAAAAAGCTACCCCCTCCCCTCAATGTTAAAGACGTGAGGATTTCTCTTGGGCACGCCGGGTTCTATCGTCGGTTCATAAAGGACTTCTCTAAAATTGCTCGTCCTTTGTGCCAGTTACTGAGTAATGAGGTCCCTTTAGAATTTATAAAGGCTTGTGAGGATGTTTTCTTGGTAATTAAGAAGTGTCTCGTGTCCGCCCCCATTGTCGTAGCTCCCGATTGGAGCTTACCATTCGAAATTATGTGTGACGCCTCGAGTGAAGCGGTGGGGGCCGTCCTTGGCCAACGCGTTGACAAGTTATTAAGGGTGGTGTATTATGAGAGTTTGATGCTCAAAGATGCCCAAAAGATTTATACGACAACCGAGAGGGAGCTTTTGGTCGTGGTCTTTGCTTTAGAGAAGTTTCGGGCCTACATTATTGGATCACAGGCCGTGGTTCATAATAATCATGCCGCGTTGCGTTATTTGTTTTCTAAACCTCAAGAAAAACCCCGCCTCATCCATCGGATCCTATTGATTCAAGAACCCTGGGCTCGATTTGGCTCAAGATTGCTCGGCAATTTCCGAGCCTAGGCGCGCATGGCTCGGCAGGTGGCTGGCCTGGGTTGCTGGGTGTGGCATGGGAGCGCGTGGGCTGGGCGGTGGCGAGCAGGTTGGCGATGAGTGTGGCAAGCGCCTGCACTGTTGGCGTGATGTTGGACGAAAAGTGTGGCGAGCGCCTGCGTGGTGTGGACGGGCGCTGCGCGCGGGGTGTGGGCGAGCGCGCTCAGCAGCTTGCGTGCGCTGCCTGCCAGGCGCTGCTCGGACACTGGGTAACCCAGTGTGGGCAGCGCCACCCAGTGTAGGCAGTTTGACGTGAATTTTGGCAAGAATCTTTGCAAACGCCGAGGTCTGGCGCCTACTTTGGCGAGTTGTGGCACGGGTTGTCTAGTATTCCATAATTTTTGGGCATTTTTGAACCTCTTTTGGCTTGGAGTTTGACTTGCCTTGGCTTGTACTTTTAGCCTTCAATTCCTTTACCTATAAAAATAGGAATTTTAAACATAAAAATCCAAAATTACACCATACCTCCAATTAATTGAAACCATTTAACCCAATTAAACGTAAAATTAACAAGAAACACGAAAAACAATAAAACAAGAAAAAGGACCAAAAAACTAACCAAAAACAACTCAAAACTACTAAAATCAATATAAAAAACTCTCTAAACACACAAAGAAAAACACAGCAATTACATGCAAAACAACTACCTCACACTTATCGGTTTGTTCATCCTCGAACTACGAAAAGAATCGAGAGTGTACATGCAATGAACATTATGTTAGAAGAAAAATCCTTGTGCTTATCCTTATTAATATGATGGAAATATCAACATAGACTCTCTATCGTCAAGCATTGCTCGTATTACTCTTTCTCAAATGCAAGCCAAATCGATGACTTCCTCACAAATGGAATTTTGAGGGTGTTCGCTTAATTCGCTCAAGTGTTTAGTATATAGGACGTGTTTACGCTCATGTCGGTTAATACATGCACCTTGTCATGATTTCACAAATCGGACGCTCAAAATTTCTCATAATACATGACCAAATAAAATCGAAAGAGGTCTTTATTATGGGTTGTAATGTTGGCTGTTTGGTAAGGTATGGAATATTTGGATAGAGTGGCTAACACACAATCAAACACGATCAATAACACACAAAATCCTAATTTCTAAAACCTGAAGCTTATGATCGCTTCACCTTTCCCAATTCACCAAACTCTCATTTGAAACCCTTTCGGTGACTTACTTTCCCGACTTTTATCTCAAAACACTTAGAAGCTTTTTGAATTTGCTTCTTTTCACTAAAATTAGCCCCTTTTTGAATTAGGCTTTTCACTTGAACGCACGCTTTATCACTTTTCGTGATTTGTGTTGGAGTATTTTTTTTCTCTCTCTTTTTTTTGTATAAGTAACTCAAAACCCGAAACCCACAATTTATTTCCCACACATCTCTCATCAACTAACAATAAACTCTATCTCTTTCCACGATTATGAAGATACAAGAGCTAAAATCGAGCTCGGCTAACAAGAAACGGGATAAAGGCTCAAGGGGGCTCATTTAGAATTTTTAAGTAGCCTATATATTTAGATATGGCCGGCATAAGGGTGATATATGTGCCTCGAGGTCATTTTCAAATTCAATTTACTCCTTACACAAGAGGGCCATAAACATGCAAAAACTCGACAAGTAAACTATTCAAACTTCCAAGTATGTGGAGTTTTTCAAACAATGTAATAAAGACACAAACGACACAAAAATCGACTCAACCATATAAATGCGCAAATAGTAAGCGTCACTTCGCCAAAAATGCGTCACTTCGCCAAGGCTCGAGTTAAGAACAACAAAACATGCTTGATAAAAACCCAGACCCTAACCACCTACCCACCCCACACTTAAACCATGCATTACCCGCATTTTAATGAAAACCAAATACAAGGAGGGGGAATAGAAACTTCCTTAACCGAGCGAGTTTGAGTAGAGCTCGGTAGGGTCCACCTAGGCATCTAAGCAATCCAAGCAAACACCAAGCATGGCTAGTATCTCCCGGATTCATGAACGCTACTCACTCATCCAATCGACCCAAGAATTTGAAAATGACCTCGAGGCACATATATCACCCTTGTTCCGGCCATATCCAAATATTTAAGCTACTTAAAAATTCCAAATGAGCCCCCTTGAGCCTTTATCCCGTTTCTTGTTAGCCGAGCTCGATTTTAGCTCTTGTATCTTCATAATGTGTGAGGTGAGAGAGTTTATTGTTAGTTGATGAGAGATGTGTGGGAAATCAAATTGTGGGTTTCGGGTTTTGAGTTGCTTATACAAAAAAAAAAGAGAGAAAAAAATACTCCAACACAAATCACGAAAAGTGATAAAGCGTGCGTTCAAGTGAAAAGCCTAATTCAAAAAGGGCTAATTTTAGTGAAAAAGAAGCAAATTCAAAAAGCTTCTAAGTGTTGTGAAATAAAAGTCGGGAAAGTAAGTGAACGAAAGGGTTTCGAATGAGAGTTTGGTGAATTTGGGAAAGGTGAAGCGATCATAAGCTTCGGGTTTTAGAAATTAGGATTTTGTGTGTTATTGATCGCGTTTGATCGTGTGTTAGCCACTATATCCAAATATTCCATACCTTACCAAAGAGCCAACATTACAACCCATAATAAAGACCTCTTTCGATTCTTATTTGGTCATGTACTATGAGAAATTTTGAGCGTCCGATTTGTGAAATCTTGACAAGGTGCATGTATTGACCGACTTGAGCGTAAACACGTCCCATATACTAAACACTTGAGCGAATTGAGCGAACACCCTCAAAATTCCATTTGTGAGGGAAGTCATCGATTTGGCTTGCATTTGAGAAAGAGTAATACGAGCAATGCTTGACGA
>BMAC01000941.1:146323-218324 GCA_014905375.1 Phtheirospermum japonicum
CACACTTGTTTGTATCTGATGTTGGTATTGATGTTGGTAGCGGGTTACCAACATTGGACTTGTCAGTCACATTTGTTCTCTGAAAATGTCTTCTCTCGCCAATGATCTTCCAGCAAAAGGGCCGAATGTGCCCTGGTTCTCCACAATGATGACACACGAAATGTCTCCTCCTCTTCTTGTGGCGTTTGGAAGATTTTCGTTCTTGACTCGACACTTGCGTAGGTTGACTCGGTTTGAAACCTATTCCATGCTTTGAGGTCTCTGGAAAGCTAATCTCCAATATTTCATCAAGTTTCGCCTTTCCCTTTATTTAGATTTGAAATGGTTCCTTGAACAGTGGTCAGTTCGTTCTTCATCTTTTCCAGCTCAGCGTCCTTCTTGGTGAGAGACGTTTCCAATCGGACAATAATGTCAAGCTGATCCTCCTTTTCTTTGGTTAGCTTTTCTACTTCTTTTTCGAGCTCTTTGGCCTTGAGTACCTGTTTACTCCAACTGACAAACAATTTCTGGTGGTCAATACTCAGCTGCTCGTATTCCTCATAATAATCAGTGGTCTCGGCATTCAGGCACACGATGTTGTCTGCAAGCAAACCAACATGGACATCGTCGTCCCACACAACATGGGAAAATAAAGCTGGAACAGGATCAGTTGACTCAGAATCATTAACATCTTCGGTGAAATCAGTAGCGACCATGCTTTTCTTTCTAAGAGTGTTGGGACACTCGTTCTTGTAATGTCCCCAACCTTTGCATTCGTGGCATTGAATCTCGTTGAGTGGTTTTGTTGAACTGGACACATTGGGAATTGAATTTGTGGACTGAGATCGGGGAAGAGTACGTCCAGTAAACTTTGGAGTAGATGTCTGTGGCCTGTTCCTTGGATTTGAGCTTCCAAAATTGTTCTTTTTCTTCAAGAAATTGTTGAAGCGTTGAGTCACAAAGGCCAGTTCATCTTCTCCGAGAGTAGTTGACTCCATCTTTTTAATAATCCCATTAAAATCGAACTCTTCGTCATCTTCATCATCGACTGTAATTGAATCGGAAGAAAAAGCAACATTCTTCTCTTTCGAGCTAGAGCTAAAGTGTTCCATCTCATATTGCTTGAGGTTTCCAACTAAGGTGTTGAAATCGATGTTATCAACATCTTTGGATTCTTCTATGGCCACCACCTTCATGCTATATTTCTTCGAAATGGATCTCAGCAATTTTCCTACAAGACGGGAATTAGTTATGGCCTCACCAAGCTCTCTGCACTCTTCTGTTATTTCTGACAATCTTACGGAGTAGTCCATGATTGACTCTTTCTCATCCATTCTCATAGCCTCGAAAGTGGATATGAGCATTCTTAATCTGGATTTCTTCACGCTTGCAGTTCCTTCACACACCCTTTGGAGTGCGTCCCATGCATCCTTTGCTGACTCGCAATTCTTGATGATACGGTAGTAGCTTGCATCTACATAGCCACACAAGGTGTTGATGCATTTGGAGTTCCAATTTGCAGCAGTTGCTTCATCAGCAGTCCAGTCTTCCTCCTTTTTGGGGATGGTATCGCCCTCGCCATCCGTGACACGTGGTTTTTCCCATCCAATGAGGACAGTTTTCCAAACACGCTCGTCGATGCTTTTCAAATGCCATCTCATTCTCTGTTTCCAGAGAGAATAATTCTCACCATTAAGGATTGGAGGCCTCGGGTTGCCTTGAGCGTCCATAGCACCTAAAAAGTAAGGATCAATACTTAAGAGGTTAAGTAACCCGCTCTAGATGCCAATTGTAAAATTAGAAGGTCTATGGTTTTAAGAATAATTCTCAGATTTACGATGTTGTTAATCAATGTTTACCAACATCAGTTAACAACATCGACCAGAGTAAAATTAAAATTTATGCAGCGGAAATAAAATACGAGAACACGATTAAACAAATTCAGTTCACAAGTAAAAGTACTTGTGAACTTGGGTGTACAAACCCGAAAACTATATTACTTTCTTTTTAAGTTCAATACAAAATATAAAGTAATATATGAAAACTAAATATCAAGAAACTTGATACTAAATACTTGTTGCCGGAATGGCAAGATCTTCTTCGTCGGTCACGCAACTTCAAAGATCTTGTTTATCACGAACGTTGGCTCCAAGTAGATTCCTTCGTGTTCTTCTTCTTCTTGCTCGTCTTGCGTCGTGCGTTCGTGTCTCATGAGTAAATCCGTGCGTTAATCCTCTGAAAAATCGTCCCAAGTATTAGGAGTTCTTGTGTCTTAAATAGACAACCTAGAATCCTAAACTTGGTAAAATCCTAAAAACAAATCCTAAACACAATCTAGGAATAATTAAAGTCTTGTACATAAACTAGGAAACATAATATACTCCTAAATCTAGTTTCCTAACTTATTTTGTGCCCAAGAAAGGCAAATAACAAAATAGGAATTATTGTCAAGAATTAATTCCTCAACAAAATCCTTATCCGAATATGAAAACTCCGATTCCCATCTTGTTTGGTGTTCCCCGAATTCCCCCTTTAACCACTAAAGATCACAAAGATTATGCTTTGTTTGGAGGTCCGAGCTCCAATATAAAAAGTTTCCCCCCCATCCTTACTAAGAGGGATGTTAGCCAACCTTTTTTAGGATGTGGATGGTGCGGAACGAGTGATCATATTTTTGACTATTGCCCTTTAAATTCCTTGTTCGATTCCTTTGATACGTACGGAGGTCGTGGATATCAATCGGGACTCGCTTGTGCTACGCCTTCCTTTTACTCCACCGCCGACCCCCGATCCTTACGAATTATTTGGAGGTGGGAGCTACATTGTCCCAAGTGGCCCTCCCGAGCGAGAAATCTTCTCCACCGACGTATTCTCATGATTATGATGTGAAAAAGGCTTTATCATCGAAGGAGCTTGAGTTGAATAAGAAAATAGCGACGTTAAAGGCTCAAATCGCTCAAATGTCTAGCCCGAGCCCGATTCCTCCTTGTGTGGGAACCGGTTGTACTACTCCATCTTTTGCTCCACCGCCGACTCACGATCCTTTTGTTACTCCTCACAAGGGCCTGTTTCATCCGGCTACCTCGATGATTTCTCCTACTCCACAAACAATTCTCAAGTTCGCCTTCGCATACGTTTCCAGTTGCGTTCTTCGATAAGTGTGGGGTAGTTGAGGATACGGTCATCTCTCCATCGGAGGAGGAGTTGTTTTCGATTCCGAGTATTTTTACCCCTCTTAACCCCTTACCTTTCACTTCAAAACAATCTTACGAAGAGTAGGTATATATGGACTTCATCACGACAAAATTCGAACGAGTTTGTTAGGAAGGGAGGAGCAATGAGGAGGAGGTTGGCCCAGTTGTCGATATAGAGGGATGTTGTGAGGATGAGCCCCTTGTTCTTCTTGATGAGCCCTTATTCTTAATGATGAGTCCTTTATGCCTCTATGTGCCCCCGGTTTATGTGTAGACGGTTCTCAATGTGTCGTTGAGGGGAAACGATGACTTTTTAGAGGGGGAGGTGGGGGTTATTGATGATAGGATTGGAGAATTTGAAGATCTTCTTGGGGTGTAGGTTAGTGATTCTAAGATTGAAGAGATTGAAGAGTATCTTGAGGGGATCGATGATTTGTTCGCGCTAACATATACTTATTTGGAGGAAGAGGAGAGCAAACTGATTACCATCTTGAAAAATTTGAACCGATGTGAAGAGGAGAGGATGGTTGAAGGATTTATAATTCTTAAAGGTGATATGGATTGGATACCGGGAGTGAGTAAGGGAGTTAGTTCTTTGAATTTGATTCTTGATGAAATGGTGATAGCCGGGATTTGGAGGTTGTTGTGGGATGGCTTAATGTTCGTACTTTCCGAGAGCGAGTGGGTGAAACCCATTGACTTGGTGCCCAAGACGAGCGGCATGTTCTTTCTTAAGGATGAAGAAGGAGGGTTGTTGGCCACGAGGGCTACAATGGTTTGGAGGACGTTGGTCGATGTTAAGAAATTAAAAGTGGCTACAAAGAGAGATCATTTTCCTCACACATTGGTCGAGCAAAGGTTGGAAAAGATAGCCGGCCATTACTCCTTTTTCTTTATGGATGAGTCATCGGGGCACTTCAAAACCACCATCCCACCCGAGGATGAGCCAAGACGAGCTTCAAGTGCGAGCTTCAAGTTCCAAAGAGTGGATTCTCCCGGACAAGGAGGAGATTGGTGTTGGTGGACCTTCCCGTGATCTTTCCACCATGACCAAAAGGTAATACGTCGAGCTAATGACGTAAAACAAGCGCTTCTTGGGAGGCAACCCAAGTTTTTCTCGTTTATTTCTTTTATTTTCTTTATTTCTTCTTAAAATGAAAATACAAAAAACATTTGAAAATTCGAAAAAAAAAAAAAACAAAAAAAAATTGTTGTGATTCGTGTACATATTTTCTTGAGTTTTCGATTTTGTGTGACTTTCTTGTATAGTGTGTTTTTTTTCCGACTTCAACCTAATCATGTACGAGCAAAATCAAACCTCCTCAATGCAATTTCCATAAAAATGCAAGCAAGCCGATAAATCACACAAGGCTACTCACTAGTTTGCACCGAATTTGGGAGCAAAATCAAAAGAGCTTTTAGAGCTTTGCAATCTTTTCACGAGAAAATGTTGATTATATATATATATATATATATATATATATATATATATATATATATATAGGTTGGAGTCGGAAAACGAGATATATACAAGAAAATCACACGAAATCAAAACTCATGATTTTTTGTTTTTAAGGTTTTCAAATGTTTTTTGTATTTTCATTTTAAGAAGAAATAAAGAAAATAAAAGAAATAAACGAGAAAAACTTGGGTTGCCTCCCAAGAAGCGCTTGTTTTACGTCATTAGCTCGACGTATTACCTTTTGGTCATGGTGGAAAGATCACGGGAAGGTCCACCAACACAATCTCCTCCTTGTCGGGAGAATCCACTCTTTGGAACTTGAAGCTCGCACTTGAAGCTCGTCTTGGCTCATCCTCGGGTGGGATGGTGGTTTTGAAGTGCCCCGATGACTCATCCATAAAGAAAAAGGAGTAATGGCCGGCTATCTTTTCCAACCTTTGCTCGACCAATGTGTGAGGAAAATGATCTCTCTTTGTAGCCACTTTTAATTTCTTAACATCGACCAACGTCCTCCAAACCATTGTAGCCCTCGTGGCCAACAACCCTCCTTCTTCATCCTTAAGAAAGAACATGCCGCTCGTCTTGGGCACCAAGTCAATGGGTTTCACCCACTCGCTCTCGGAAAGTACGAACATTAAGCCATCCCACAACAACCTCCAAATCCCGGCTATCACCATTTCATCAAGAATCAAATTCAAAGAACTAACTCCCTTACTCACTCCCGGTATCCAATCCATATCACCTTTAAGAATTATAAATCCTTCAACCATCCTCTCCTCTTCACATCGGTTCAAATTTTTCAAGATGGTAATCAGTTTGCTCTCCTCTTCCTCCAAATAAGTATATGTTAGCGCGAACAAATCATCGATCCCCTCAAGATACTCTTCAATCTCTTCAATCTTAGAATCACTAACCTACACCCCAAGAAGATCTTCAAATTCTCCAATCCTATCATCAATAACCCCCACCTCCCCCTCTAGAAAGTCATCGTTTCCCTCAACGACACATTGAGAACCGTCTACACATAAACCGGGGGCACATAGAGGCATAAAGGACTCATCATTAAGAATAAGGGCTCATCAAGAAGAACAAGGGGCTCATCCTCACAACATCCCTCTATATCGACAACTGGGCCAACCTCCTCCTCATTGCTCCTCCCTTCCTAACAAACTCATTCGAATTTTGTCGTGATGAAGTCCATATATACCTACTCTTCGTAAGATTGTTTTGAAGTGAAAGGTAAGGGGTTAAGAGGGGTAAAAATACTCGGAATCGAAAACAACTCCTCCTCCGATGGAGAGATGACCGTATCCTCAACTACCCCACACTTATCGAAGAACGCAACTGGAAACGTATGCGAAGGCGAACTTGAGAATTGTTGTGGAGTAGGAGAAATCATCGAGGTAGCCGGATGAAACAGGCCCTTGTGAGGAGTAACAAAAGGATCGTGAGTCGGCGGTGGAGCAAAAGATGGAGTAGTACAACCGGGTCCCACACAAGGAGGAATCGGGCTTGGGCTAGACATTTGAGCGATTTGAGCCTTTAACGTCGCTATTTTCTTATTCAACTCAAGCTCCTTCGATGATAAAGCCTTTTTCACATCATAATCATGAGAATACGTCGGTGGAGAAGATTCTCGCTCGGGAGGGCCACTTGGGACAATGTAGCTCCCACCTCCAAATAATTCGTAAGGATCGGGGGTCGGCGGTGGAGTAAAAGAAAGCGTAGCACAAGCGAGTCCCGATTGATATCCACGACCTCCGTACGTATCAATGGAATCGAACAAGGAATTTAAAGGGCAATAGTCAAAAATATGATCACTCGTTCTGCACCATCCACATCCTAAAAAAGGTTGGCTAACATCCCTCTTAGTAAGGATAGGGGGGAAACTTTTTATATTGGAGCTCGGACCTCCAAACAAAGCATAATCTTTGTGATCTTTAGTGGTTAAAGGGGGAATTCGGGGAACACTAAACAAGATGGGAATCGGAGTTTTCATATTCGGATAAGGATTTTGTTGAGGAATTAATTCTTGACAATAATTCCTATTTTGTTATTTGCCTTTCTTGGGCACAAAATAAGTTAGGAAACTAGATTTAGGAGTATATTATGTTTCCTAGTTTGTGTATAAGACTTTAATTATTCCTAGATTGTGTTTAGGATTTGGTTTTAGGATTTTACCAAGTTTAGGATTCTAGGTTGTCTATTTAAGACATAAGAACTCCTAATACTTGGGACGGATTTTTCAGAGCATTAACGCACGGTTATCTTGAAGACTCGACGCACGACGCAAGACGAGCAAGAAAAGAAGAACACGAAGAATTAATTGGAGCCAACGTTTGTGATAAACAAGATCTTTGAAGTTGCGTAACCGACGAAGAAGATCTTGCCATTCCGGCAACAAGTATTTAGTATCAAGTTTCTTGATATTTAGTTTTCATATATTACTTTATATTTTGTATTGAACTTAAAGAGAAAGTAATATAGTTTTCGGGTTTGTACACCCAAGTTCACAAGTACTTTTACTTGTGAACTGAATTTGTTTAATCGTGTTCTCGTATTTTATTTCCGCTGCATAAATTTAATTTACTCTGATCGATGTTGTTAACTGATGTTGGTAAACATTGATTAACAACATCATAAATCTGAGACTTATTTTTCTAAACCATAGACCTTCTAATTTTACAATGGGTATCAGAGTGGGTTACTTAACCTCTTAAGTATTGATCCTTATTTTTTAGGTGCTATGGACGCTCAAGGCAACCCGAGGCCTCCAATCCTTAATGGTGAGAATTATTCTCTCTGGATACAGAGAATGAGATGACACTTGAAAAGCATCGACGAGCGTGTTTGGAAAACTGTCCTCGTTGCATGGGAAAAACTATGTGTCACGGATGGCGAGGGCGATACCATCCCTAAAAAGGAGGAAGACTGTACTGCTGATGAAGCAACTTCTGCAAATTGGAACTCCAAATGCATCAACACCTTGTGTAGCTATGTAGATGCAAGCTACTATCGTATCATCAAGAATTGCGAGTCAGCAAAGGATGCATGAGACGCACTCCAAAGGGTGTGTGAAGGAATTGCAAGCGTGAAGAAATCCAGATTAAGAATGCTCATGTCCACTTTCGAGGCTATGAGAATAGATGAGAAAGAGTTAATCATGGACTACTCCATAAGATTGTCAGAAATAACGGAAGAGTGCGGAGAGCTTAGTGAGGCCATAACTAATTCCCGTCTTGTAGGAAAATTACTGAGATCTATCTCGAAGAAATAAAGCATGAAGGTGGTGGCCATAGAAGAATACAAAGATGTTGATAACATCGACTTCAACACCTTAGTTGGAAACCTCAAGCAATATGAGATGGAACACTGTAGTTCTATCTCAAAAGAGAAGAATGTTGCATTTTCTACCGACTCATTTACAGTCGCTGATGAAGATGACGAAGAGTTCGATTTTAATGGGATTATTAAAAAGATGGAGTCGACCACTCTCGGAGAAGATGAACTGGCCTTTGTCACTTAACGCTTCAACAATTTCTTGAAGAAAAAGAATAATCTTGGAAGCTCAAATTCAAGGAACAAGCCACAGACACCTACTCCCAAGTTTACTGGACGTGCTCTTCCCCGATCTCAGTCCAAAATTTCAATTCCCAATATGTCCAGTCCTACAAAACCTCTCAACGAGATTCAATGCCACGAATGCAAAGGTTGGGGACATTACAAGAATGAGTGTCCCAACACTCTTAGAAAGAGGAGCATGGTCGTTACTGATTTCACTGAGGATATCAATGATTCTGAGTCATCTGATCCTGTCTCGTCCTTATTTACCCATGTTGTATGGGACGATGATGTCCATGTTGGTTTGCTTGCAGACAACATCGTGTGCCTGAACGCCAAGACCACTGACTATTGTAAGGAATATGAGCAGCTGAGTATTGACCACCAGAAATTATTTGTCAGTTGGAGTAAGCAGGTACTCAAGGCCAAAGATCTCGCAAAAGAAGTAGAGAAGCTAACCAAAGAAAAGGAGGATCAGCTTGACATTATTGTCCGACTGGAAATGTCTCTCACCAAGAAGGATGTTGAGCTGGAAAAGATGAAGAACGAACTGACCACTGTTCGAGGAACCATTTCAAATCTAAATAAAGGGAAGGCGAAGTTTGATGGAATTTTGGAGATGAGATTTCCAGAGTCCTCAAAGCATGGAATAGGCTTCAAACCGAGTCAACCTACGCAAGGGTCGAGTCAAGAACGAAAATATTCCAAACGCCACAAGAAGAGGAGGAGACATTTCGTGTGCCATCATTGTGGAGAACCAGGGCACATTCGGCCCTTTTGCCGGAAGATCATTGGCGAGAGAAGACATTTTCAGAGAACAAATGTGACTGACAAATCCAATGTTGGTAACCACGCTACCAACATCAATACCAACATCAGATTCAAACAAGTGTGGGTCAAGAAAAACAGCATAAAGTGCAATATGATCCATACCTCCCTCAAGTCTCATGACCCTGGAGCCTGGTATTTTGATAGTGGATGCTCAAAGCATATGACAGGCTCAGAAGAACTTCTTTCCAACATTGTCAGATTTAGAGGTGGAAAAGTAAAGTATGGAGGAGGGGCAAATGGTCAAATCTTTGGCCAAGGGACTCTCCATGTTCCTAGCATTGTAACATTGGAAAACGTGTTGTTAGTAGAAGGACTTACAACAAATTTAATCAGCATAAGTCAACTGTGCGACGGAGGCTTTAGTGTAAAATTCAATCGTGAAAAATGTGAAGTTTATGAGGAGAATGGATCGTGTAGTCTCACTGGGAAAAGACCTTCAGATAATTGCTACCAAATTCAAATTGATGCTTTTTGCAGGTTGTCCCAATTAAGTGATGCGTAGCTATGGCATCAAAAGCTTGGACATATAAATTACAAGATGATGGACAGGTTGGCCAAGGAAGAAGCTGTGAGTGGGCTGCCTAAGCTCAACACCAAGATCATTCCGGTGTGCGAGGCATGCGAGAAAGGAAAGCAGGTTAGAGTGCCACATCCAGTCCAACAAAGTCTCACTACATCATCTTGCCTTGAATTGCTTCACATGGATCTCATGGGACCACTTGAGGTTGAGAGCCTTGGTGGTAAGAGGTATGTTTTCGTTATTGTTGATGATTTTTCTAGGTTTACTTGGGTAGAATTTCTAAGAGAAAAATATGAAACTTTTGAGGCTTTCAAAAAACTTGCAAAGAAGCTGTGTGTAAGGTTTAATGTGAAAATTGGTAGGATTAGAACTGATCACGGAAAGGAATTTGAAAATGCATCATTTTTAAAGTATTGCACTTCTGAGGGTATCACTCATGAATTTTCTTCTCCAATTACCTCTCAACAAAATAGCATTGCTGTTTGAGTCAGTGAATGTCAAGTTCGATGATCTAACAAGTGGAGTCAAGTATATTGAGGATAATGATCTGGTTTATGATCAAAATCCTCAAGAAAGTGTCACACCTCCTTCAGTTGATAGTGCAGGTATTGAGAATAAAGATGCAGGTGCAGAACCCAGAGAGTTGGACGATGTTGATATCAATGTTGATACTGAGATACCAACATCAAGTCAGGCTGCCGCAGAATCAGATTATGATTCAGAAGACGATGATCCAGCTGATCCCATTGATCTTCATCAGAGGGATATTCCATCCAGAATCCAAAAAAACAACCCCGTGGGCCAAATTATCGGTGATTTAGATGAAAGAAGTACAAGACGCAGACAGATTAAGTTCAAGGAAATGGTCAGGTATGTATGTCTGTCTACTAATTGTTCTAAAATCCCTGAGTCTTTGTATCTTTCTAAAATAGAGCCCAAGAGAGTGGAGGAGGCACTCAAGGATGAGTTCTGGATTCTGGAAATGTAAGAGGAGCTGGACTAGTTTGCCAAAAACGATGTTTGGGATTTGGTGCCTCGACCGAAAAATTCCCATGTGACGGGAACCAAGTGGATATTCAAGAACAAGACTGATGAGGCTGGCAACATTGTGAGGAACAAAGCCCGACTTGTTATATGAAAATCTCATTGCATCAAATGGACATTAAGGGTGCTTTTTTAAATGGAGTCTTAAGTGAAGAAGTGTATGTTGAGCAGCCTAAAGGATTTGTGGATCCTCAAAAACCTAATTTTTTTTTTAAACTGAAAAAGGCTCTTTATGGTTTAAAACAAGCTCCAAGAGCTTGGTATGAAAGGCTAACTCAACATTTGATTTATTTGAACTTTAGGCGAGGGGAAGTTGATAAAACTTTATTCCTTCTTAAATCCAATAAGCACATCTTAATCGTCTAAATTTATGTGGATGATATTATTTTTGGATCCACTAACGAGCAGATGGTCAAGGAGTTTGTTACTCGGATGTCCGATACATTCGACATAAGCATGGAAGGTAACCTCTCATACTTTCTTGGTTTACAAATAAAACAGGTTGATGATAATATTTTTCTTTCTCAGACTAAATATGCAAAGAACCTAGTCAAAACGTTTGGGTTAGAGGGTGAAACTATCAAGAAAACACCACTGGGCAAAACTGTGAAGCTAAGGGTGTTGATAAGGGGTAAGTTTCCATTGACTTCACCTAAGGCAATGTTGGTTTATAATGTTGTTAGTAATAAAAAGCAACATTGGATCAAAACACTGAAATCATAATGTGTTCTGTTTTAACCTTTTAGGTCATGAATTTTAGGTATCCCGTAGGACATTCATACTTTGTGAAGATGCCATCTTGCTGTGCGTTTTGTTTCTTGTGTTTTTGTCTTACTTGAAAACTCTTAATTTGGTTTTGAATTGAGCTAACCTAGTGTTTCAGTGGAGTTAAAATCGGACGTCTGGACAGGTAATAATGAGCTAAATTTGGTGAGTGAAAATTAACATTGCACAAGATAGGTAGAACTGTGCTGATGGTTCATTAAAAATCAGCTCTGTATTTCGGCCAATTTTGTAGTTCGAATTGTGCAATTTTTTTTTAAAAAAAAAGAGAGAGTGGAAAAAGATAATGGGGATTGTTGTGTGATCACTTAGCCTTATCCTAGGGGAAGTGGCACTTTTTACATGGAAACAAAAATTGTGCTTCTAAGCATAAAATCAGCCGGTGAAATTTACGGGAATTTTCCTTTTATTTTTTACCTTCTCTCTCCTTGTGTGCAATGGTCACTTTTTGGGGAATAAAAAGCTGAACTCTTTTTACCGTTTGGTAACAAAACCCCTTTCGAATTAAAACTCTCAAGATTCCTTAATCCTCTCCAATTCTCTCATTTTTCTTGGTGCTTATGTGTTTGTGAGATTTTGCAGGATGTCCAGTTCGCCGCCGCCGTCCGTGTCTGTCCCAGAACTGCCTGAAGAGGTTCGCCACTCCGGCGAACAGGTCCCGCTGCTGTTAGGTTGTTTAAGTAGGTTTGGGCTAGGTCGTTGCGCAGAAGGACTGGAACTGCAACTCCCAATGCCCATTCAATAGAAGAAGTTGTTCGACCTTCGGGGTCGGTGAGGGAACCCGTAGGAAGGCTCCTCGCCATCCTTCCAGTCCTAAGGACTAAAGCAGATTCCGATAGTGAAAGAACTAATCCTACACCTATTCGCCTTAGCTACTAAGCTTCAAGATAGGGGGATTTTTTGATAGAATGAAGAAAGGGCTTGGATTGGTATTAGTCTGGATACTGCAAAATAAAGAACTATTTGTATACAATAATCATATTGTAGCGGATCAAATAATAAATATTCCTTTTTAGGTGGATTAAGGGCTGGACATTATAAAATCCCCACTATGTCCTAAGCAGATGCTCCGCAGCGTCGACCTGCCACCACAGGTTCCACGAAGCATCGTAAGAGAACAACGAATCGACAAGCGGACAATTGTTCCGAAACGGGAGTGAAAACCTTCCTCTATGCTGAAAGGAGCGCTCAGTGGGACTTGGTGGCCTTGATATTCGTGAGGAAATTGGTGGTGGTAGTTCTTCAAACCACCACTATCAACATCGCCGCCTCTATCGCCTACGCCTGATTCCCGTGCAGTCGTGCTCATTCCATCACCGGTCGACGCTACGCCAGAGGCTCAAGTGTTCCCAGGACAGCCCGGGAATGAAATTGACATGGACAATCCTCCAGATTTGGCGTTTGTGGCTGCAACCTTTGGCCGTATGGGGGACCCAACCTTGAAGCGGTCTAGGCTCTTGCGCAACATACCGCCCGGAGTTGTGCCGCACGCGGTCCAAAAAAGCAAGGCAAGGCCGCGTCGCCACGTGCCTATCGAACACATGAACCTCCAGGAGGATGTGATTATGGAGTCCGACGCAGATGATGAAGACTTTGTGCCTGCTACTCCGGTTGAGGGGTCTGTGCTGCCGCCGTCTTCTGCCCAAAGTTTGCTGGCGAAGAAGTTTACTCGCCGAAAACAGTTTGTGCGCAAAGCCTACAGGAGATCAGATCAGCCAAAGATCAAAGTCTCTCCTAAGTCCTCTGTGACTGAGTATTCCTCCCCTCCATATACTGTGTTGGATTTTATCACCGGTGAAGTTACCAGTTCCGCTAAGCCACCTGCCGCTGATCCCCAGTCGTCTCCAGTTCGTGCTGCTACACCTGAGTTTGATACGGGTCTTTTTGAACACTCCCCTGATTCTTCGTTGGATGTGCCCCTAAAAGATTTTCTTACTGCGTGCAAAAAGGACAAGAAGAAAAAGAAGGTTGTTGCACAGGACGATGTTGACAGTCATGTTGGTACCCCCTTACCAACATCGCGTGCTCACAGTCTGTTTCATCCTCCCGCACTGCTTATGTCCCAAGAACCACTCCTGCTCCCTCGATGCCTTCTTCTAATGCATCGGCTCACTCCCAGTCCTCTTCCGAAACTGCTACTCCAACACCCGAGCTTGAGGACATGGAACCCTTTTCAGAGAAGTTTTTAACTGCTGAAGCTGCTGAGTTGTTTGATACTTATCAAACTCGCCACATGATTGCTGAGAGGAGAGTGCCGGTTGATTTGTTTGAGCGCCACAATCTGATAGCTTACCTCCGATTTCAAGGTATGTATTCCACAGCCTCTACTGCCGTACCATTTGTTAGAGACATAGTTCTTGAGTTCTATGCGAACATGCTGCCCTCAATTGTTGATTTGAGCTCTGTGAACTATGGAAAAGTTTTTATGCGTGGTAGAGTATTTGCTTTCACCCCTGATTTGATTGATGAGTTATTTGGAACTAAACCTTTTCCGGGTGGGTCTACTTTTGATGATATAGATGAGGTTGTGTCTTTTTTATCTGGTGGTATGGTGCATTCCTGGTTTGAGCAATTTCCGAGCACTAGGCTCTCGTCTCTTTATTCTATTATGCACAAAGTGGCTCTTTGCAACTGGGTCCCTTCCAAGAACACTACATGTGTGACTCAGCCTAAGGCCCAGTTTCTGTTTAAGCTTGGGAAGGGTATTAAGTTCAGTTTCGGGCAACATGTTTTTGATATTGTGACTAAGTTCGCCACATCAAGGTCTGCCGCCTCGTTGTGTTTTCCCTCTCTTATTTTCAGCTTATTGAAGAACCAAGGTCTGACGCTTCTTCCAGATGATGTGCTCACTGGTGATGCGGATTGGTTTGCTTTCCAAGGCCAACATACTACTGGTGCTAGGGTGATTGATGTGCCTTGGCAGGCACCATTTCAGGCTGATGTTGATAGCGATGTTGGGAGGGACAATCCCAACATGGTCTGTATTTCTGCACAGCTCCTGCATGCGCGTGTTGCTTCCATTGACTTGTAGATTTCTAAGCTACAGGTGCTTCGTAGCTTGCTTTTGGAGGCCCTTTCCCTTTCTGGTCAAAAAGGGGGAGAGGAACTTGACGCGGACATAGGGGGAGAAAATGAAGATGAAGATGTTGCTGCTGAGGATATTGATGCTGCTGCTGATAAAGATGTTGCTGAAGATGTTGTTGCTACCGAAGCCTTGGTGAGCCTTGCTCAGGAAAGGAGGAGGAAACGAATTCGCGCTCGCGATAAGGCTTTGAGGAGAATGATGAAAATGCAGAAGAGGAAGAGAAAGGAAGGTGGTGAAGGAACTTCGACACCCCCTCGTCGTTCAAAGAGGGTTCGAGGTCAATAAGTTCCTTGGCAGTTTGTTTTGATAAATTTTTTGAGTAATGTTGATTTGTAATGTTGGTTTGAATTTTAACAACATTGGGTGTTTTGTTTAGGGGGATTTTTCTAATTTAGGGGGAGTTAGTATTTTATTTTCATTTGTGTTTGCGTCGTAGTGTTTTGTCCAGAATGCCAAAAGGGGGAGATTGTTGAGGAATTAATTCTTGGCAATAATTCCTATTTTGTTATTTGCCTTTCTTGGGCACAAAATAAGTTAGGAAACTAGATTTAGGAGTATATTATGTTTCCTAGTTTGTGTACAAGACTTTAATTATTCCTAGATTGTATTTAGAATTTGGTTTTAGGATTTTACCAAGTTTAGGATTCTAGGTTGTCTATTTAAGACACAAGAACTCCTAATACTTGGGACGGATTTTTCAGAGCATTAACGCACGGTTATCTTGAAGACTCGGCGCACGACGCAAGACAAGCAAGAAAAGAAGAACACGAAGAATTAATTGGAGCCAACGTTTGTGATAAACAAGATCTTTGAAGTTGCGTGAGCGACGAGGAAGATCTTGCCATTCCGGCAACAACTATTTAGTATCAAGTTTCTTGATATTTAATTTTCATATATTACTTTATATTTTGTATTGAACTTAAAGAGAAAGTAATATAGTTTTCGGGTTTGTACACCCAAGTTCACAAGTACTTTTACTTGTGAACTGAATTTGTTTAATCGTGTTCTCGTATTTTATTTCCGCTGCATAAATTTAATTTACTCTGGTCGATGTTGTTAACTGATGTTGGTAAACATTGATTAACAACATCATAAATTTGAGACTTATTTTTCTAAACCATAGACCTTCTAATTTTACAGATTTGAAGCACCATACCCTCCGGAATAACCATTCATACCCACAACGCCACCAAACCAAACATGGTTTGCACTATGCCCTCCCATGTTGGGTTGCCCATAACCATAACCACCAATGGCAACGTGGTTTGCACCATACCCTCCCACATTGCAAAAGTCATTATACAATATCTCATTCCCGACATGGTTTGCACCATTCCCTCCCATGTCGAGAATGTATCCACCATTGTAATAGGAACCTCGCATACTCAAAGAAAACGTCAAATAAAAAGGAAAGCCAAAAACACAACAAAACGACAATTAAATCGAAAGCTTTAACCAATCCGAGTCACAACGATGCCATTTTGTTAGATTGGTTTTAGTGGTGATGAATAAATCATCGGGTTCATGGCTCGGTATTATCGGAAATCGATTCGATTGAAGGATTCAATGTGTTTCAAGCTTGGAAAATAAAAGTAAAATGAAAGTAAAACAATTAAACTAATTAAACTATCCTAAAAATTGAAATAAAAAGTGGGTAGGATGCCTCGTCGTATGCCTCGATATGTAAATGCAAATCAATAATGAAAATAAGCAAGAAAATGCAATGTTTCACCAAGTACAAGCATACATGCACAAGGTACAACTATGCATAAAATCCTAAATAATGCAAATAAGTAAAAATTGAAAGCATGGATGTAAAGAGCAAGAAAAGTTGACATGAAAGTTTAAAACTTTAATGAAGATAAAAAGCAACAAAAAGTAGATCTAAGATTTAACCTAAAACTATGCATGAAAATAAAATTGCAAATAAAGCATAGGAAAAACTTGAAATCAGGACGATCTAAGACTCGATCTATGATCTAGATGTGTCACTCATCTAGATTCCATATCCAATTCTTGAGATCTAACAAGAAATCAAGGTGCTAAGGCAAAAAGCATAACATGAAGAACAAGCATGTAAATGAAAAACAAAGCATGGAAATAAAGCATAAAACATGAAATTGAAAGGAAACTTACTGAATTAAGAAATGAAACAAAGATTGAATGTAATTGCATAAAAAGTAACAATCTAAGGGAGTACTTGGACTCTTCTTAGGCTTACAAACCCAAGGAGGTGCTTGGAATTAAATCTAATCTAGGAAAAGAAATTACATCAAAGCTTGAAATCCAATCTAAAACCTAAGAAAAAATAAAATTGATCTTAAAAACTAGAGAGAGGGTTTTTAATTGCAAACCCATGCTTGGGTTGGGGAGAATGAGAGGTGTTCTCCAAAAATGAAAGAAGTCTCCTATTTATATTACATTTAATTGGGTTTAAATGGGCCAAAATGGCCTTAGAGGCTTAAAATTCCCGGGTTTGACCAAGTTTGACCCAGAGGCACCTTCCTAGACCCTTGGCTCGACCCTGGGCTCAATTTGGCTCGAGATTGCCCGGCAATTGCCGAGCCTAGGCGCGCATGGTCGGCAGGTGGCTGGCCTGGGTGGCTGGGTGTGGCATGGGCGTGCGCGGGCTGGGCGCTGGCGAGCAGGTTGGCGACGAGTGTGGCAAGCACCTGCGCTGTTGGGTTGGGCGAGAAGTGTGGCGAGCGCCTGCGCGATGTGGACGGGCGCTGCGCGCGGGGTGTGGGCGAGCACGCTCGGCAGCTTGCGGGCACTGCTCGGACACTAGGTAACCCAGTGTGGGCAGTTTGGCGTGAATTTTGTCAAGATCTTGGCAAACGCCGAGGTCTGGCGCCTACTTTGGCGAGTTGTGGCATGGGTTGGCTAGTATTCCAGAATGTTTGGGCATTCTTGAGCCTCTTATGGCTTGGAGTTTGGCTTTCCTTGGCTAGTACTTTTAGCCTTCAATGCCTTTACCTATAAAAATAGGAATTGTAAACATAAAAAATCAAAATTATAGCAAACCTCCAATTAATTGAAACCATTTAACCCAATTAAACGTAAAATTAACAAGAAACACGAAAAATAATAAAACAAGAGAAACGACCAAAAAACTATCGAAAAACAACTCAAAACTACTAAAATCAATATAAAAAACTCTCTAAAAATACAAAGAAAAATACAACAATTACATGCAAAACAATCTTCGAAGTATGGGGGGTTGACTTCATGGGGCCATTTCCCAAGTCGGTTGATGGTTACGAGTACATTCTCGTGGGGGTCGATTATGTTTCAAAGTGGGTCAAGGCCATCCCCACAACCAAAAATAACGCCGAAGTGGTTGTCAAGTTTGTAAGAGAGAATATTTGTGCACGTTTTGGATTCCCGAGAGTGATAATAAGTGATAGTGGTAGCTATTTTTGCAATAAACTCTTTGAGAAACTCATGAGGATTTATGGGATCAAGCACAAGATAGCTACGCCATATCATCCCCAAATCTCGGGGTAAGTAGAGACAAGCAACAAACAAGTGAAGAGTGTGCTAGAGAAGACGGTGCAACCTAATCAAAAGGATTTGTTAAGAAAGCTAAACGACACATTGTGGGCCCTTCGGAATGCTTACAAAATGGTTCTAGGCACGAGCCCTTATCAGTTGGCATTCGGGAAGTCTTGTCACTTACCCGTTGAGATTGAGCATAAGGCGTTTTGGGCAATGAGAGTCGTGAACAAGGATTTGAAGGAGGCCTTTCTTGAAAGGATGTTACAAATGGAGGAGTTGGATGAGCTTCGGAACGCTCAATATGTGCTCGCATTTATAAAGAGAGGACGAAGCGAATTCATGATGCGAGGTTAATTCCGAAGAAGCTAGAAGTTGGTATGCCCGTTTTGCTCTACAATTCCCGCTTGGCTCTCCACCCCGTCAAGTTGAGATCCCAATGGATGGGAACTTATACGATTTATGACGTTAATCCGAGTGGGGCGGTACTTGATCGACCCTAAGACTCAAGAGTGATTCCAATTCAATGGCCATCGGGTCAAGCACTACCGGCATGGTTTCCTTTTGCCTCTCGACCGAGGAGGTGATCGCTTTGGTGGATCCTCCCTCCTCAAATTCTTCATGATAAAAAGGGGAGTGCATCGATCTAATGACGTTAAACTAGCACTTCGTGGGAGGCAACCCACGTTCTTTTCACTTGTTTCTTTTTATTCTCTCACTTCCTTACTTTCTTATTTTATAAAAACCCAAAAACATTCGAAAAATCCTTAAAAAAAGAAGGGGGAGAAGAAGAAGGGAATTTTGTGTCGCTTTTTGGTTCTTCTCTCTCGCTTCCATACCATCGTTTTGATTCTTTCAATTTTAGCATTTTATGGTTAATTGGGTTTAATTTGAGCGCATGTGTGGTTCTCACTAGGTTGTATGTCGTGAGTGATAAAAAGACCTTGAGGAGAGAGTTCGGGTATGCGACCTTGTGTTAAAAGTATCAACACTTGTGCCTTGAGCTAACTCAAAAAGGGGCAAAACATTCTGGAATGCTTGCCATGGACTTGCCAAAACCTGCGCCTGCTGCTGGCGCTTGCCAAGTTTCTCGCCAAATCCTGCACCAGCGCCCCTCGGCGTTTACCACAACTCACGCCTCGGGCTTCAAGACAAAATCCCACGCCTGCTGCTGGCGCTTGCCATGTTTATCGCCAAATCCTGCGCTAGCGCTCCCTGGCGTTTGCCACAGCTCACGTCACGTACGTACCTATTAAGCCAAATGCTGGCTGGCGCTTGCCCAAGTTCTAGCCAAATCCCACGCCTTCTGCTCCCTGGTGTTTGCCTCAACCCACGCCACCTCAAGCCCAAGCTTCTTTAATAAAAAAAAGGAAGAGAGAAAGAAAACGAGAAAGGGGACGAAAAAAAAGGAGAGAGACAGAAACCGTGAGAAGGGGGAAAAAAATTTCATATCATTCAAACCAAGTCCTTACACACCAATTCCAATTCTTCACCAACAAACGCTTCGATTCCACCCACCCGATTCCCACTTTAGTTTCGTTCTTCTTCTGTTTACATTGGACCTCCATTCTTTGGTCATCTTCTCCGGGAAAATCCTTTAAACAATCCGCCCTCTTTTCTCCATGGAATTTCAAGGTTGAACAAGGTAAGTAGCTTGGAACCACCTTCTCCTAACCCTTATTACGTACGAATTTATGAGTTAAAATGGGTAGTGAGTGCTCCTATACACATTTGCACCAAATTCAATGATTTATTACCTTGTTCATCATATGTTCGATAAAATGCCCGAGTGAACATTCGTCATTTTCCTTTTAGTTTTTGATTTCGAACCTTCTATAAAATTAGACATGAACACCTAGGAGAGTGCATTTCTCTTATTGGCAAGCTTAAATTCCAAACCTCCGTCCGATTTATACTATTAACCCAAACGTAAGCTACCCGACCGTAATTCCCGTTTTCTCTACTAATTCTGAGCTACTGCCTCCAAGAGCGTCTAAAAAGGGGGTAAGATAGTTCCGCACCATTCAATCGGGTCTCGTAATGCCATTTCCATGGAAGAAGCCTCTAGATTCGACACATTTTGAAGAGGTCCATTGCCGAACCCCGAGTGTTCCTAATAAAGGAAGTCGAGGAGGATGCCACACGACCCGATCATCTGATTAACATAGCCGTGTTAAGGATGATCGAGTTATTTTGTTGCGACCGGTTAGAAAGTTTGCACGGGCCGAGTTATCGGGAGCTTATTGTCGAGGATGACGATATCAAAGATGACGATGATGATGGTCGAGAGGCGGATAATATGAGAATGATGACGGTTTAATCCGAGAGCAAAGAGGAAGATGATGATTATTTTGACCCGAGTTGTCCATCATGTGCGGGAGATGATGAGCCCGTTCCTTCCATCCGTTGGTATGGCATAGAGGACATCGATTTGGAGAGTGACGAGAAGGCGATGCGGCGGAGGAATAAAGAGCACGACCCTTTTTAATCTCTTAAACTCTTTTAATCTAGTAATTTTATTTGGTTTTGTAACATATTTACTATTCGATGTTCTTCGTTTGTTTTTGGAGACGTCCGAACGTTTACTTCATGACGTTGGGTTATTTTTTCTTATGTAGTTTTGGAATGCATGGTTCTCATGCTCATTTTCTTGAGTAGTTGATTTCGCTTGATTTTGATTGTTTCTCTCGTGAGTTGTTTCGTTTTCCGACTCCAACCATGGTTGTTTTGTTAAGATAATAGCATTCATGAAGCTGGGAGACCCAAACCATGTTCGGATTGTTGCTCGGGTTATTTGGATGCTTAAGCGGACCCCACCGAGCTTGACCAAAACTCGCTCGGTTAAGGAAGTTCCTTATTCACTCCCCCCGTTATTTGTTTCATTTTGAAATGCAATGAGGGCATTGCACGGATTTAGTATGGGGTGGTGGGTAATTTATTTTTAAATTCGAGTTTTGGTGACGGGACATATTCTTAGCGAAGTGACGCTTAATATTTGTGCTTTATGTGGTTGAGTTCTTTTCGTGTCTCTTGTGTCTGTATTATATTGTTGAACTATCACCACTTGCTTGGAGGTTTGAATAGTTCACTTGTCGGGTTTTTGCATGTATATATTCTCTTGTGTAAGGAGTTAAATTTTTGTGCTTCGTCCAAAACCCGCCAATATATATATAATGAACATTTGCTCATGAAAAGATTGCAAAGCTCTAAAATATCTTTTGATTTTGTTTTCCAAAACCCGGTGCAAACTAGTGAGTAGCCTTGTGTGAATTATCGGTTTTTCTTGCATTTTTATGGAAATTGCATTGAGGAGGCTTGATTTTGCTCGTACATGATTGAATTTGGAAATAACCTTGAGTCACATATATCACCCTTATGCCGGCCATATCCAAATATATAAGCTACTTAAGAAATCCCAAAAAATGAGCCCCCTTGAGCCTATGTTCCGTTTCTTGTTAGCCGAGCTCGATTTTAGCTCTTATATCTTTATAAATTGTGAGGTAAGAGTGTATGATTAGTTGATGAGAAATGTGAGGGAAATCGATTGTGGGTTTTGGGTTTTGAGTTGCTTATACAAAAAAAATATAAAAAAAGGGAGAAGAAGAATAATACTCCAACATAAATCACAAAAAGTGATAAAGCGTTCGTTCAAATGAAAAGCCTAATTCAGAAAGGCTAAGTTTAGTAAAAAGAATCAAATTCAAAAAGCTTCTAAGTGTTGTGAAAGAAATTCGGAAAAGCGTGTGAGTATACGAAAGGGTTTCGAATGAAAGTTTAGAAATTTGGGAATGGTGAAGCGAGCATAAGCTTCGGGTTTAAGAATTTAGGGTTTTGTGTGTTATTGACCACGTTTGATCGTGTGTTAGCCACTATATCGAAATATTTCATACCTTACCAAAGAGCCAACATTACAACCCAAAATAAAGACCTATTTTGATTCTTGTTTGATCATGTGCAATGGGTGATTTTTGAGTTTCTAATTTGTGAAATCTTGACTAGGTGCATGAATTGTCCGATTCGAGTGTATACACGTCCCATATAAACAAACACTTGAGCGAATTGAGCGAACACCCTCAAGATTCCATTTGAGATGAAGTCATCGATTTGGTTTTCATTTGAGAAAGAGTAATATGAACAATGCTTAACGATAACGAGCTTATGTTGATACTTTCATCATATTAAATAGGATAAGCAGAAGGATTTTTCTTTTTACATAATGATTCATTGCATGTACATTCTCGATTCTTTTCATTGTTCGAGGACGAACAAACCGATAAGTGGGGTGGTTGTTTTACATGTAATTGTGGTATTTTTCTTGTATTTTTAATTAGGATTTTTTATTTTTTTTATTATTTCTCGAGTTGATTAGCTAAATTTTTAGGTTGTTTTTCTTATTTTAGAAATTTTTGTGTTTCATTGTTGATTTCTTGATTAAAAGGGGTTAAATGGTTTTAATTTAAGGTTTGGTGAAATTCTTGAGTTTTTATGTTAAAAATTCCTATTTTAATAGGTAAAGGCATTGAAGGCTAAAGTACTAGCCATGTCAAGCCAAACTCCAAGCAAAACTTGACGCCAAGAGAGGCTCAAAAATGCCCAAACATTCTGGAATACTAGCCAACTCGCGCCACAACTCGCCAAAGTAGGAGCTAGACCTTGGCGTTTGAAAAGAACCTCGCCCAAACCGCCACCAAGCGTCCAGCGTTTGCCAAGACTCTCGCCCAAACTGCCGCCAAGCGTTGCACGTTCGCCAAAATAGCAGCCAAGATCAGCGTCAGGTGCCCGCTTGCGCTGGCCAAATCGCATGCCAAACCTCTCGCTCAGGGTAGCGCCTGACGCTTGCCAAAAGTCTTTCCAAATGCCCAGCCATTAGTGCCCGGCGCTTGCCAAAATACTCGCCAAAGAAAGCTCCAAGGCCCCCTCCTCTCAGCGCTGGCGTTTGCCAACCCATTCGCCACACCGTGCGCCAGTGTGCAAAAATCCGGTCAAGCCTTAAGGGCTAATTTGTCCCATTTTGACCCAATTAAACCTAGTATAAATAGGACATAACTCTCATTTTGTAGGACATCACCAAAATTCTCATAACTTGCATGAGTTTTGGAATATCTTCTCTCTCTTGTTCTTAGTTTAATTTTGAAGATTGCCTTGGGTTTGTAAGCTCAAGATGAATCCAAGTACTCCCTTGGATTTTTACTTTGATGCAATTTAATTCAAGCTTATTTCTTCTTCTCTTTAATTCAGGTAAGCTTTCTTTTATTTTTATGCTTTGTTCTTCAATTTCATGCTTGTTCTTCAATTTTATGCTTTTTGCCTTAGCTCTTTGATTTCTTGCTTGATCTTGTAAATCGTCCATGGAATCTAGATGATTGACACGTCTAGGTCATAGATAGAGTCCTTGATCGTTTTTATTTCAAGTATTTCATATGCTTTATGTTGATTTTTGTTTTCATGTTGTTTCATGCTAAATCTTAGATCTATGCTTTGTTGTTTGTTATTTTACGTAAAGCTTTAAACTTTGACGTTAACTTTTATTGCTCTTTCTATCTATGCTTTCAATTTGTGCTAGTTTTCATTATTCAAGTTTTTATGTTCATGCAAGCATGGTTGTACCTTGAGCTTTCATGCTTGTACTTGGTGAAACAATGCTTGTTTTTGCTTATTTTCATTATTTTTTTGCATTTTCATTGAAGGCGTACGACCAAGGCATCCTACCAACTTGCTATTTCAATTCCTTGAATAGTTTACCTAGTTTAATTGCTTTATTTTCATTTTCCTTCACTTTTTAAAGCTTGAAACACCTTGAAACTTACAATTGAATCGACTTCCAATAACACCAATCCAAATGAACATTTAAGTTCCAATAACACTAAAAATCACACTTCACCCCACTATAGAGGGTGAGAGAGAATCAAGGTGGTCCAATCAACCGAATCGGCCTAACTTTCCTTACCTAGTATATCCATGGTTATCGAATGTGGTGATATGGTCGAGACATGGCGAGCCGAGCAAAGGCGAAGACCGGGAGCAAGTCGATCCAACACCTTCTTCCGTAGAGGTGTAAGCTTGGCGAAGGCTAAATCATCTTCCGTTGAAACTGAGACAGAACCCCGAAGAATCTCGGGAAGAAAGTCTTCTTTATTCGAAGAAGATTGCCGCTCCCTTGTCAATATAATCAGGAGGGTTCGATTGCCACAACCAGGCACCAAGTACCCAAAACTTATACATAACTTTGAGACTAACTATCACTCCTGTCACCAACAAACGAATCTACATCCTCGATCGAAGAGAGAGAGAGAGAGAGAGGTGAAATAAGAAAAATAGAATTTAGTTTTTCTAGGTGGTGTAAAATTTACACATATAATAAGACAATTATATTTCTAAAATGTGACAAATAAACAAGACATATGAGTAAGAAACATAAAAGAAGTCACTAGTTGAGAATAAAGATATAGATCTGAGTTGGGAAAAATGGAAAAGTCAAAAATAAAATCTAATGCAAACAAAAAGAATAAAATTATATTATATTATAAAATACTACGTTTTCTGCAAAATACCATAACATCTATGGTAATCCAATCACTAATTGGCACATCATCATATTTAAGGGTTAGAATATCTTTATATAAATTTAAAGGAGCGGATACCCCAAAATATTTTGGGTGAAAATAGTCATGATTGACAAATACCCTATCACAATATATAATTAAAAATTAAAAAAAAATTATGCAATTATATATAAATATGTGTGTGTGTGTGTGTGTGTGAAATCAAAATATAAAACCCTTCTATCTTCTGCTTCATCCCAAAACCTCTCTCATTACCTAACCGAAATTCACATTAAACCTTAAAAACTCAAGAATGGGGGATAGTGATACGAACAAGATGAATAATATAAGTGTTCATGACAACTATCATGTTTAAATCATCCACATTGTCGTTTTAGTCATTTTTTCTCCCTTTTTTTAGGTGTATTACTGTTCATGGGGTTAAAAATACTATTATGTTCGATCTTGTTTTGATGAAAATTTGTGGTATGTTCGAAATTTCTATTCGAACATTTTATATATGTTCAAAAGTATTTTCCGAATGTGGTTCTTAAAAAATATCCGTAAAAAGGCATTCAACTATTTTTTTTCGAACATTTGTACAATGTTTGGATCTAATATTTGAAAAAAGCAATGTGTTCGAATAATATTTCCGAACATAATGTATTTGTTCTTTAATTTTTACTGAACACCTTTTTTTAAGGAATCGAACACAATGTCAACTGAAAATAGTATTACTAGTCCAAAAGAAATGATATGGTTCCAGATTAATCATATTTATTCAACACAACGAGTTATTTTAAATCTAGAGATGAATTAGAAAATTGGGTTCATTCGAAAGGAAATAAAAATCATATGGTGATAGAAGTTAAAAGATCAGACGGTAGAGAGAGTGGGAGGTGAGCTCACATTTTTTTAGCATGCGAACATGATTAGCACGGATTTGTCTTGGTTTTTATTAGTATTTTAGTTTATTTTTCTTATTGTTTTTGGTATAAGTTGGACGATTTAAGCTTAATCTCGTATTTTTATAATTCCAGGTTATTTTTCCGCATTTTGATCGTAATTGATGCAAGTAGGTGATATTTCGTTGTTTTTCACCTTACAGCTAAGTAACCGGAAGAGTTTAACGCGTAATAGACGAGGTTCGATGTTCAAAAAGTGAAGAATAAGCTTTTCGATGAAACGAGTAGCAAAAGATCGAGAATTGGAGACAAACGCGCAGTCGCGTCGACTGACGCGACCGTCGATGCACCAACGACGCGAGCCATGTCAGCGAGTTATGACCGCATCAGTCAACGCTCCGTCGACGCACTGTCGACGCTTCTTGCTGAAGCGTCGATGTCGACGCACCATTATCGACGCAACGTCAACGCAACTTGCTGAAGCGTCGATGTCGACGCACCCCGTCGACGCAACTGCCCAGCCGACGCGCACACCTGCTGACCAGACTTGCCGTGCTGCCGACCAAGTCTGCCGAGTCCCGCCGAGCGCCAGCGCGCGTCAGTCGACGCGACGGCCCAGAATTCGGATTTTAGGGTTTCTTGTGCGCCAAGTCATGAAATAACTATATAAACCTTTCATACTTCGGTTTAAACACACATCCACGACCCAAAACACCTATCTAGGGTTAAGAAACTTATTTCCAACTCCCTCCACTATATTTTCAAGATCTACGTCGAAGATTCAAGATCCGAAGCACTAAGACGAAGACGTTCGTTCAAGTTTCGAATTTTCGACGAAGAGCAACCACCAACAACCGGAATTCGCAGCAATCTTTCAGCACCTTTAGCTACTTAATAAGTTCTCTAAACTTTAGTTAATTCTTAGTTTTTAGATTTTAATTGTTTTCGTTTGAGTTCTTGAATCGTTTAGTTATTTCGATTGATTTGAACGTTGAATCGCTGAAGTTTGGACCTTGGATTTTAGCTTTTAATATTAATTAGTTGCTGCGTTTATTCTCATGTTCATGCTTGGTGATGATTTATTCATGATTAATTTAATTATTGTTTTAGTTTTGATAATTAGCTGATAATTGGTTACCGCTATGTTATTGCTTGAGAATTTTGAAATTGATCTTATTGTTCTTAAGAGTTCATATGTTAGACTTAGTTCATAATAGTACAATCCATGCTAGTTAATTATAGTTGGTTAATTAGTTTAGTTTAATTAGTTATTGCTTTTTAATCTCGTAGTTATAATTTTCAAAAACCAAATTTATACAAGTTCTCGTGTTAAACATTGTGATTAAACAAACATTAAAAATCCCGAACGTCAGTCCTTGAGAGACGACTCGAGTTAAGCTTGCCAAACCTACACGCGACCCCGTTATTTTGCGGGCGAGCTATTAAATTTCTGACAATTATTTATTAAGTAGGCACACGCAAAAGCTTGAATCAGAACAAAGTAGAAAATATCGTGGGATTGTTGGACGAAATTCACAACCTGGCGGATCAGAGATGGAGACTGGAGGAAAAAAATCCAAAAAGAGGAGTCCTAAGACAAAGAAGTGAGGACATTCATTCCTTTTAAACGTCTCTCAAATTGATGGATATGGAGTGTGGGCATGAGGAAAATTACGTGTGGGCATGCTCTATCCTAAAATCATTGACGAATCCCTCGTGTTTGCCCACAACTATTGCCATTGACAAGGAAAATGCGTTAATTACTGCGATGTCGGCTACTTTTCCAATTGCGAGACAATTTTTATGTTATTGGCACATTGGTAAAAATGTTTTGGCAAATTGTAAGAATATGTTTCACACAAAGGAAGAGTTTGAATCCTTTAATAGTTCATGGAATAAAGTGATGCTTGCCAATAACGAAGTTGGTTTCAATGAACAACTCAGGAGATTTGAGTCTGACTATTCAGATCATACATTAGTCATACAATAATTTATTAATCAATGGGTCAATCCCTTTAAATATCGATTTATCTCTGTATGGACAAATAATGTCATGCATTTCAATAATGCGATAACTAATAGGTACTTAAAAGTATTTTATGTTTGTTTTTAACACTATTTATGAATATTTCTTCTTTTTTCTATTTTAATTTTGATTACTTTTTGTAATGACTTTTTAGGGTGGAGTTAAAAAGACATTTAGGATCGAGTATTGGAAACTTTGAGACATGTTGGACGAAAATACATTCTTTTCTCGAGATTTCATACAGTGTAATTAAGACTTTGTTTGAGAAGAGTATTCATGTAGTCCAACATCATTATCAACCAAATATTTTTTAGATGATGCAAGGTGAGATTTCTATTGTGGCATTGGATAAAATCATAAATGAAATGAAGGTTATAAAATACATTGGCACCGACTCATTATATTGTGGTTGTTTACTAAGAAAGACATGTGGTTTACCTTGTTCACATGACATTAGTGAATGCATGCAATTAGGGATGCCAATACCATTAGATAGTGTCAATAAGTTTTGGAAAAAATTTAGACATAGAACCAATTAGATGGGATGATGCGAGTGTTGGAAATGATATTTAGAATCGGGTAAAAGATAGTATTGCAGACTACTTGAATAAGTTTAATTTGTTTAATCAATCTGAGAAGCTACTATTGTTGAAATTTTTTTTAGAGAAATTATGAAACCTAACACAACGTCTTTGATTCCGTCTGAGGTCCTTGTAAGACCTCGTGGAAGGCCAAAGGACAAATGCACAAAGAATGCGAATTCTAAAAGATGTGACCCGAGCAAATCTGAGTATGTGGAGTCATTTCTTGATAGATGTTCCCCAATTGAAAAAAGTATCAAGTTGAATAGGCCGATTGATATAAAGGAGATGTTCACTTCTGCTCCAAGATTAAGGCAACCGGTTATACAAAAAAAACAAGATCAGGTGCATATGAAGTTTTTATGGATGAACTACGACGTTGTTTCTTGATTAAGTCCTTCAAAAAAAGAATGTAATGGGGTATGATCATTGTGGTTACCGTGCAGTAGCTCATTTAATGGGTTTTGGAAAGGATTCATGGGGGAAAGTGCGCGAGACCTTATTGATGAATTTCAAAAACATCGTGAGATGTATACTGATGTATTCATCGCACGCGGAGCTGTTGATTATGTGTTGTGTGCATTGAATTACTATGATACACCTGCACCCTTGAGATATTGGTTTTTAGTATCAGAGATTGGGCCACCTTATTGCATATGCATACAATCTAATATTAGTGGTAGTATCCCAAAACACTTGCAACACATAATTGCCTTTTACATCATTGATTCCAGTTTTTGCTAACCCTCAATGCATACATCGCACTAGTTACTGAAGGAATGCACTTTTATTGTAGTAGGATACTTGTTTTTCAAATATATATGTGATTGCACTTAAATTATAGTAATCAAGTTTATTTTTGGTGGATCTAGGTGACCTTACGACCGGGACATCCACTACCTATCATACTTTGTAAGAGGTATGAGCGACGTGAGGATTGTGCGAAGTGATGGGAAGCATTGTGAATGCAACAACTTAGGTTATATACAATGAACTTTGGGCAGTTAATTAAATATATTATGATTATTTGTACTATGTCTATTAAATGTTCGACTATGTTATTTTGTAATTTGTGTTATAAGTTCATTCAACTTTATATCGAATTTATGTTATGTTTAGTAGAATGTTGAACATATTTTTTAATTTATATTATGATATTTTTTGAACTTATACTATGTGTTTTCAATGTACTTTTTTATGTTAAAATAGTTAATATTGGACCCAAACATAGGGTGTTCGGACAATAAACTCGAACCCAAAAAACATGTTCGAAAAGATATATCAAACATAATACCTTTGTTCATGTTTTGTATCCGAACAAACTATTATTGGGATTGATCGAACATAACTACTACGTTCAAAACTCAAGACCGAACAAATTTTTTTATTTTTTTTTACATTTTTTTCCGAACACCTTGTTCTCAGTTCTAGTTCAGAATATACTGCATTCTGTACTGGATGCAAGAATAGGGTGTTCGGATAAGAAATCCAAACATATCATTATAGTTCAAGTCCTGTATCCGAACACACTATTCTTGACTTATAACAGAACCGTTCGAAGTAATATTTCAAACATAACTACTATTTTCGAAACTATGATCTGAACAAATGTGTTATTATCGAATTTTTGTCTGAACACCCCTATGTTTGGTCTGAAATTAATAATTCAGAAGTTTCACTCTACTGAACATTCGATACACAAAATAACAATTCGACAAGCTAAGAAATACTGAACATCCAAAACACAAATAACAATTCAACAAGCTAAAAATTAATGAACATCCAAAACACAAATAACATTTCAACAAGCTAAAACTACTGGACATCCAAAACACAAATAACAAGTTAATTGGTTATTAACTACTAAACATCCAAAACACAAATAACAATTAAACATAAATAAATCCCAATAGCTTTTAGAACCTCATCCTCGACCCTCACGTCTACCACTGAAAGACTCGGGCACATCATCACTATCACTATCCCCTCTTCATATGGCTTTTTATGTATCTTCCATTGTGACATAGTCTTTCGTGATATCTTCTTCTCGACGCCTCCATCGTTGCACCACTATTCAAGAAGATCTCGTGCAAGCCTTATCTGCTCCCATGTATTTGTCGTCGAAGAGCGACTAAGACTAGTCAAACGTCATTATGTATTTTGTACAATATGTGAGAATGTTTGACATACTATTCCATGTATTCTGGCGCAGTGTCCCCCGACACGCTCACCTCACGCCAAAGTCGAGGGTTAGATAATAAATGAGAATCCCATTTCACGAAGTAGTTTGCAAGTGAAGATGCCAATCTACATTATATGAGTACTATTTTTAGGTCGTATTGCAACCCATATACCAAGAGGGCATACAAAATTCTCTGAACATAATCAAACTGTTTGAGAACACGATACGGATGGTAGGACTCAATAACGGAAAAACACATAATGCACCCTTGAAAAAAAGCGACCTTGCGGAATATATATTGTGACCCCCTCAGTTATTGTATAAACAACTAATATGAGTATCAATTCAATGATAAACTAAATATGAGGAAATCATTGAAACTTACATCCAATATCGTAAGCGAGTCAAGTGTCTCCCTATATGCCACAATCACTTCTAACCGTTCTGCTGATCGTGATGATAGTGACCACCTAACGCAAAATGTTGGCTGGCATCATATTGTGTGTTGTGTGGGGGTCGCATATAAGAAAACATGCATATATCCACGCCTACAACATTTAATTATAGTAAGTGGGAGTTTATTGCATATATCCACGTCTAATAATGTGTTTATTGGAAGATATTAAAAAAATAATACCTCGAGTAATGTCAAGTAGCCACAGATCCATCTGACCTTGCATCTTGATGCGTGTCCTAGCTGCCTATACAAGAAAGCCAATGTAGTAGTGCCCCACGTGTACATATGCACCTGATTAAAGTTTTTCAACAATCTTAGATATGTGGTCATTACTTTGTTTCCAGTCTTATTCATAAATAAATCCCTGTAAGCACCACAGGATTTACTGGAACAGAGAAACCATTCAAACAATAAGCATCATCCAATGTGATGGTCATCTACCCAAATGGCATGTGAAGTGTGTTGGTCTCCGGATGCCAACGCTCGACAAATGCACTTATCAAAGCTCTATTTGGGCGAGATATGACATATCTCGTAAGGGAGAATCTTCGAGCGCCTAATTAATCTTATGTATTGTTCAGTCTCAAGTTCTGAAACTTCCCATTTAGACATTTTAATGAATGACACTGAAATATCAAGATATCTCATTTAACACCAAACTATATTTTTGAAGTAACATGTTTCGAAAAACTACACAAGAAAGTGATAACCTCAGGACCTCCAGGGTGGGGAGCCTTGAGTATCTCATCCTCAGCAGAAACAGGTGTACGACGAGATCTTTCACCCTCTCCAATCTCTTCATTCGATATAGGTGACTTTTCCATATCTTCATAATCTACATTTCTTTTATTTGATGGGGCCTGACCTCATTGTCTCCTAATCAATGTCGTTGGTCTTACTCTGAATCCTTCCACATCTCCTTCATCAATAACTGATTGGATAAAAAAACATACAATCAAAATACGAGACATATATTAATTCATACATATCTAGGTTCGAAAATAATATCAGAACAGGAGCAAGTTATGCGAAGCAATGCGTAAGAAATAATTTCGAACATACTGCTTGTGATCGAAATGTTAATTCGAACACACTACTTGTGTTCGAAAGTTTTTTCCGAACAGAACCAGTGAGTTTGAACGCCTGTGTTTTCAAAATTTTTGCAAAAGGTTATTCGGTTGTTATTCCTAAACATGGCCAGGAAGTTCGAAATATTTCTCTGAACATATGGCTCTACTTCATAGAACTAGTGTCAAACACGAGATTTTTTTTGAAAGAATCCAAACTCTAACCTAAATAACTGAATCAAACAACAATAAAAACTTACCCCTTATGTCTGATGAGTGACCTCATTCCCTAAATTCTCTCAGTATATTGTTGTGAATTATTTCTTGGCAAAGAAATTTCCTTCTCCTTCGATTCTTTTCCTCTATTCTTCTTCTTTTGCCTTTTTTTTCCGTTGCGTTCTTCTCTCTTTCTAATTCGATTTTCTTTTCTATTCCTTTTTGTTTTAATTTTATTAAATTATTATTATTTATTATATTATATAGGGTAAAATGGTGTATTTTTTGGGTTGATTTAGTAAAAATAAATTTATTTTAAATTTTTTTTGGTATTCTTATCACGTGGGGTTAACTAATAAAATTTTGAGGTGCATTTATCTAAATTTAATGGTTAGTGAGGTTAGAAGTATGGTACATGCCTATAATATAGAAATTCCATAGTAATTACAGAGAAGGGATGCGACCATTTTTTATAAATTTATAAATTCATCATATATAAAAAGAAAAACATAAATGTAATTGGGCCTAGGTCTTTGTCATTCGGAATGAAAGTACCAATTAAAATTCTGGCAATTTGATTCTGTGGGAGAAGGAACATTTTTATGTCCCTGTCAAATGACTTGATGAAATCAGAAGAAAACAAAACATGAATTTGATGCTTAAGTTTTTAATTCATGTGCCGAAAGTCTGTGCTGCTAGCTTTTTCAGGTAAAGTATGTACAAGTTAGGTTTAGGATTTGTCAGTTTTAATTACAATTTCAATGGGCACGTCTGGAGGTTTTGTAACTTTATATTCCCTTTAATGTTGCTTTTCCACCTCTGCGAAATTTGTACTTTTTTTCTGAGTTGAATTTTATATTAATGAGCTTTGAAAAAATAATTAGTTTTGAGGCTTAATTTTGATAAGCTTAGTTACTTCTGTTTCTGGGCGTTTGAGTTTTTGGAACACTATTTCATTAAGTACTCAGTTATTTAGGGAACTTGACAAGCTCTCGTGAAATTATTTCTCGTTTATTTAGATTTTTCTCTGATTTGGAGTGTGTTTTTACATTGTTTGGATGTAAAACTGAGTTCTCAGCATGATTTGGTAGCTAGCGATTATTGTCATGTTATGATTTATCTGTTATTGTCGTAATGGACAATTTTTGACGACCTACGGGTTCTTGAGTTTTCCATTCGAACATGGGTTTGGGCGTTCATTCAGGAGGCTTATCGCTTTTCTCAAGGTTATTTCTCTTCATATTAGAGACCCCCAAGGAAGGCCACCTGATTCGTTGGACGCCCCATCCCCTGGTTGGATCAAGTTTAACACTGATGACAGTTGTCTTGGTGCTACAAAAGCGGCAACTTAAGGCAGGATTTTTAGTGATTGTCGGGGTTTGTGTAGGGATGTTCACGCGAAAACTTGACTCTTTCGCTTTCCTAGCCGAGCTAGAGCCTGCTATTCATGCTTGTGAAATTGCCTTGGATAAGGGTTGAGTGTTACTTTGGCTCGAATCGAACTCTTCCTACGTGGTCTCGATTTTTTATACTTGGTTTTTGACGGTTACTTGATGTTTCAGGAATAAGTTGCTATCTCTTATCCTCGGCTGTTGAGAATTTAATTTCGGGTGACGCATATTTTTCGGGAAGGCAATGGTTTTGCGGATATTCTCTCGAGACAGACCCACACAGAGAGGACTGTTGATGGAGTTACATTCCAAAATTTCTACATGATATGATTTTTATGAATTTAGCTCAATTATATCATGTTAGATATTAGCTCATTTCTGTTGATGGAGTTACATTCCAAAATTTCTACATGATATGATTTTTATGAATTTAGCTCAATTATATCATGTTAGATATTAGCTCATTTTCTGTGTTATGATTGTTATTATTGGTCGATTTGCGACCTTCGTTTTGTTTGGTTCGATGATCGAACTTCTCAGCAAATCATTTTTTCTCTTTTATAATTAATTGAACTATGAGTCCTTCGATTAAAAAAAAAATCCACTAAACTTGCTAATTAATTTAAAAGTAACAAAGCATATTTTTGACAAAATATGATATTATAAATTATATTTTCTCAACAAGTTATCGTATAGTAATATCTTAAAATAATAAAACTTTAAGGGAAACACTCTTATTAGACCGGACTAAAACGTTATCCGTTAGGTCAAAATTTTACATCAATAGATTATAGTGCAAAAAATAATACATTATAATAAAAATTCAATACATCATAATATAAAAATATTATAGTACAAAAACCAATACATCATACCACGGGTCAGAGATTTATGAAAAACTAATACTTTACAGTAAAAAGTCAATATATCACAATACAAAAATTAATACATTATAATATTTTATCAGATAACCTAATGGATTATGACCCATTAATCTGGCATAATACAAGTATTTGCCTAATTTTAATCGAGTGAAATCTGAGTTGGAATTGAAAACAAATACCTCCAGCTTCAGAGTAAGAAGCGGACCCTTGCAATGCCAATTCAAACACCTCCCAGATTTGTATTTGCTTTGACTCATATTGGTGAGTATTTTCCTTCTCTAGAGAGAAGTGTTTACATTTCCTCGTAATACTTATTACTAAATATTAAATAAGGGAAAAAAATTTCTCTCTTCTAGATTATTTCGATTTTTACAATTTACTATACAAACTTTTTTTTGGGACAAACCACTATTTGAACTATGCGTTTTTACAACTTACCAACTGAAATCAGAATTTTGGTGATTTTGGATACCAAATCCGGTTTGTTAAGGTTTTTTTTCGTAATTTCACTCCTTATTTCTAATCCTCCCCCCTTTCTCCGCCATAATCTACCATTTCTACAATGATAACGGCATGACGGTTATTTTAACCGCGAAATGCCGTTGCTGATCTTCTTCGCCATGGAGAGGAGGTTTGTCGTGTCGTTATCATAGTAGAAATAGTAGATTAGGGCGAAGAAAGTGGGAAGGATTAGAAATAAGAAGTGAAGTTACGAAAAAAAACCTTTAACAAACCGAATTTAGTATCCAAAACCACCAAAATTCTGATTTCAGGGGGTAAGTTGCGAAAAACGAATAGTTCAGATAGTGAATTGTTCAAAAAAAAAAATCGTATTGTAAACCGTGAATATCAAAATAGTTTGTGAACAAAAAGTTTTTTTCCATTAAATAATTACACATCCTATTATATGTCATATAACACAATAGAAGTTCAACGACGCTTTCAAAACCATTATAAGGTTGTGCCAAATAATATAACGTGTCATGAGTTATCTCGGTAAAATATATATTCCACCAAGTGGTCATTTATTGTCTGTCTTACACATAATTAGAACCGTTAACATAAGCATTACATCTGAAAATGCTTTACGATCTACCAACATAAAATCTCAAAGTCAACAACTTTTGCATCTTTCAATCCCACGTAAATTCGCAGTCTATCAAAATAGTTCTCACATCATATATCGGAAATCAAGTGGCTTGCTAATTATTTGCTATTCTGGATATAGATAATATGGCCTGAGACCGATTCCATCATCCTTCTCTACAAAGATTTGTAGCCATAAAAAAATTATAATGGACACGATATCAAATATTTTATGTCGATAAACATGCAGGTTTATAGGGATTTATGAGGTGACCTCCTCTTTAGAACGGACAATCTTTTTATGGGGGACAATCTTTTTATAGAGTGTCGAGCTCTCGTATAGGAGTTGCGAGTTCTTATATGAGGGTGGCGAGCTCTTATCAGATAAATAGTATTATAACAGCTCGCTAATGAGAGCTGGGCTTTTTATTGACAAGATCTTGGGCCCTGGTGGGCTGATATGAATTATGGTATGAGGTCCCAACGGACTAAACGCATGCTATGGTTATTGGCTTAGTGTTATTATTAGGATACATTGCATATATTGTATTTATATACATTATTTAAGCTTTCCCAGGCCTTTTAAGATTTTGTATATAAACTCTCCTTACGTAATATAGCAGTCAAGGTATTTGAGCCAAATCACTTCTTATGGTATTAGAGCGAGGTGAGGTTT
Source organism: Phtheirospermum japonicum (assembly GCA_014905375.1). NCBI lineage: Eukaryota > Viridiplantae > Streptophyta > Magnoliopsida > Lamiales > Orobanchaceae > Phtheirospermum > Phtheirospermum japonicum. The sequence continues at coordinate 182,291 of BMAC01000941.1, forward strand.
TCTCGATTATGCCCTAATTGAGCCGCCGCTCATCACCACCACCGGAACTCCACCGTTTTTGCCCCCCTTCTCATTCCAATTTTTCCCCCTTTTCTTTCGCCTGTTGCTGTGTGAGTTGCCACCATGCCAGAAAAAGAGGAGAATTTGAAACCCAACTCTCCATATTATCTTCATCCATCAGATCATCCCGGGATGAAAATTTGCCCTGTCGTTCTCAAAGGAGACAATTACCCAGAATAGGATTTATGCATCCATAATGCGTTCAGAGCAAAGCGGAAGATCGGATTTATCGACGGAACGATCAAGAGGCCTGATGATTTGAACGAAATGGACAATTGGTGGAGCGTCAATTCCATGCTCGTTGGGTGGATTATTCAGTCCATCGAAGAGTCGTTGGGCGCTCACCAAGACTCCTGCCACACCGCTCGCCAAGGCCGACGCCAGCACTCGCAAAGGCCGACGCTAGCACTCGCCAAGGTCGATGCTAGTGCCCAAGCCCAGCGCCCAGGCCAGGGCCCCAAGTTGCCCAGCGCCCAGCCACCTGCCGAGCAATGTGCACCCAGGCTCAGCCATTACCGAGCCACCTTGAGAAAAATTAAGCCCAGGGTTGAGCCAAGTTGCTAGGAAGGACAGCATGGGTCAATTTTGGTCAAATCCGGGAATTTCAAACCTTAAAGCTCAATTTGACCCATTTAACCCCAATTAAACCTATTATAAATAGAACCCAACTCTCATTTTGTAAGAAAAAATCTCCTCCCAACCCATGCTTGGGTTTGTGACTTAATTTCTCTCTCTCTAGTTCTTAGATTTTGATTTTCAAGCATTTCCTTGGGTTTGTAAGCTCAAGAAGAATTCAAGTAATCCCTTGGATTTTACTTTGCTTTGTAATTTCATTCAAAATTTTGGATTCTCTTCTTAATTAAAGTAAGCTTTCCTTTAATTTCATGCTTGTTCTTCAATATCATGCTTGTTGTTCATTTTATGAATTTTGCCCTAGCTCTTATATTATTTGTTGGATCTTGTGAATTGGTTATGGAATCTAGGTTAGTGACACATCTAGATGATTAACGCAGATTTTTCATTATTTTTATTAGTATTTTAGTTCTTTTTTCTATTTTTTTTTGTATAAGTTGTATGATTTAAGCCTAATTTCGTATTTTTATACTTCCAACTTATTTTACCGCTTTTTGATCATAATTGATGATAATAGGTGATTATTCGTTGTTTTTCACAATAAAACTAAGTAACCGGAAGAGTTCAGCGCGTAAATAGATGAAGTTCGATGCTCAAATTGAAGAACGAGCTTTCCGGTGAACAAGTAGCAGAAAGATCGAGAAAATGAGACGTACTCTCAGTAGCGTCGATCGACACGAGCGTCGACACGGATCCTGCCCACGACGGTCGACACTCAAGCAACGCTAAGCCGACGTAACTCTCTGAAACGTCGATCCAAGGGTGCGTCTGTCGACGCTAAGTCGACGTAACTTGCAGTTGCGTCGATCTATGACCGCGTCAGTCAACGCCCCCGCCCAGTCGACGCGAGCGAACACGCAGCGTCGACGCCGAGCTCCAGCATGCGTCGGTCGACGCGAAGTCGACGTGGCTGCCAGAAATGTGTTTTTTAGGTTTTCTTGTGCGCCAAGACATGTTATATCTATAAATACCCCTCATATTTCAGATTTTTAAGAGAGAGACGACTACTTAGGGTTAGAGAGCAAAAAACAACGCATTTACACACTCCGTTACGAAGATAGAGATCGAGATTGAAGATTCAAGTTCCTTACGTTCTAGATTCACTTCAAATAAAGATCTTTGTTCCAACTCCGGACTCGCTGGAGATTTTTATCGCTTTTATTAGTTCCAATAAGTTTTCTAAACTCTTAGTTAATTCTAGATTAGATACTTAGTTCTAGATTTATTTTATACTTGAATTCTTGATATTAGATTCATCTAGTTTATTTATGCGAATTTACTTATGCGAACTAGTTTATGCTTAATTTCCCATTTATAGATTTCTATGATGCAATTACTTCTTGGTAGTTTCTTATATTTATGTTCTTAGATTCACCACTGTTATTCACAAGGATCGATTAGGTTTAAACCATTACTGCGTTTTACTGCTCGTTTAATTATTTCTTAGTTCTTAGGTTCGAGTAGTTTAATTATCATTCTTAGTTGGTAATCTAGTTTAAGATAATTAGTTAATTAGTTTTAAATATTACTTAGTTTTAAATGACCAAATCATAATCTTCAAAAAAAAAACCAATTTGTATGTATTATATGTTTATTTGTGAATTGAGAAAATCATCCAAGAGACCGAACAATTGTCCTCGAGAGAATCGACTTGAGTCAAACTCACCACCCTACAAGTTCCTCGTACTCTTGCGAGCAAACTTACGTGTTTTCAAATTAAATATTTTAAGAAGGGGTGCACTCAAAAGTTTGGATCAAAAATTTGGCACCGTTGCTGGGGACAACGAGTAGGATTCAAGGATGTTCTTCTTTTTATTTTCTATTTCTTTGTTATTTGTATAATTGCACTTGGTTTGGATTTTTGCCGCTTTGTACGTTGATTTGTTGTTGAGTTTATGCAAGGTAGACGATCACTTCAACGCGATCTTTCACCATTTATTGACAACATCCATCAGTCAAATCCACCAAGACCAAGGCCCCTTTTCATTCCCGAGAGCGTTTCGTCTACAACTACTTATTTTGTTTGCGACAATATCCCTGAGGCAATGTTAGGAGCACAATCAATCTGAAACGGTGATTCCCCACCAAGATCACCACCACGTCCCATTCGAAATGGGTATGGTAGTGAACCAATCGTTATGCAAGGACAACCGCAGTCCCAAGCCCACTGGGCTAATTATCAGCAAAACATGGAGAACATGATACAGGACGAGGTGAGAAACGGAAGAGTTAACCAACAGCATAACGACGAACTGAATCACCAACTTAACAACATAGTCGATCATCCACCCAACATGGCGAGTATAAGACAACATGAAGAGAGGAACAACAATGCTAATCGTCAACAAAACGCCGAGAAATTAGCATTAAGAAATGATGATTTTCATCAGCACAACGAGTATGCTAACAATCATAGACGGGTAGATGATTGGTTGGCGAACCAAAACCATGGCTACTAACAAGACCATTTTGAAAGGTGATACGAGCGCGAAAATGATTATGAAGGAAATACATATGACAACCGCTACGAAAGAGCTAATTACCAAGTTAGAGAACCAAGGGGAGATAGAGCACCAAGACAACGCGATTTGGCACGTCCGAAGGTTGTGCCTTTTAAGTCCGCTATTGTTCTTGGACCAACCGCAAGGGAAGTGGAGATTAAACCACATCAACTTAATTTACTCCCGACCTTCCACGGAGGAGCCCATGAAGATCCTTTGACATTTTTGAAATATTTTGTTGATGAAGTTGGCAGATTTGTGGTTCATGGCCTTAACCAAGAGGAGGTGCGAATGATTTATTTCCCGTATACCATGAAGGACAAAGCGAAGTCATGGCTACTATCCCTAGAACCTGGTTCGTTGACTTACTGGGAGATGATAAGCGAGAAGTTTTGAAATCAATACTATTCAGCACAAACAACGGGGCATATTCGGAGGCAAATTGCTACCTTTGAACAGTTGGAGGGAGAGCTATTTCATGAAACGTGGGAGCGTTACAAGTCACTTTTGCAAGCTTGCCCCCACCACAACTACTCCCCGAAGATGACAAACCAATTTTTCTTCGATGAATTGTTGGACCATGGGAAAAGAGAAGTTGAGATAGCTGCAGAAGGAGATTTCGGAGATTTGACGGCCCCCGAGGCAAGACGAGTGTTGGAGAAGCAAAGCGAGAAATCTAGACAAACCAACTCTCGGAATCGTAAATTAAAATTTAATGAGATATCCAACCCCGATCCTGATTTAGACGACGGCAAATTAGTCAAAGCAAAGTGCGAGGAGATATTTGATGAGAAGTTGGCAGCTTGGAAGGCCGAGCGGGCGAGCAAGGCCTCCTCAAGGAAGGTTGCTGCGACGTGTCACCAATGTGGATCCCCCGAGCATTTAGAAGACATGTGTCCAAACAATATTGAACAACAAGAAGACGTTAACGCAATCCAGAATTATTCAAATCAAGGGCCCAGGTAGTTTACCGCGCAACGTGATAATCCTCTTTTTAAGTGGGGCCCAAAAAGTCCGAATTATATGCCACCCGATCCGTAATACCCACCACCTCATGCGCAAGCACCACCTCAAAATAATTTCCAAACGCAAGGACAGGTGCCTACAACAGTTCAATCAACTGATCAGCTTTTGGTTTGGCAGCAGAATCAAGTGGCCGAAACTATTAAAAACCAAGATGGACTCGCGGACGTTCGAAATGAAATCACTGACATGAAAAAGTCTATTCTTTAGAATACAGCTGGGCAGAGGAAACTTGAAACAGCAATAGGACAATTATCGACTCACCTAGCCAAACTCTTAAATGAGAAAGGTAAACTTCTTTCCAAGCTAAGCAGAACAGGCGTCGGCGGTTCATGTCCTTCGCAGTTGAAAGAAGATCGATAATGGAGTAGTTGACCGAGATGATGAGGTCGAGGTCGAGGTCGAGGATAAAACACCAACTCCTAGCAAGGGCAATGATTCTAATTGATATGTTCCCAGATCCATTGAAGGGACGATTCCGAATAACGCCCTTGGCAAAGACGATGTTCCTAAACCATCACTGCCAAAGCAATTAACGACACTGATCAAGGATGCTATTCCTTTTCTAAGTCGTTTGCGTCCAGCTAAAGAGAACAAAAGATTCATGGAACTATATAATCTATTTAAGAACTTCAATATTAACTTGCCACTTTTAGAGGTAATCAAAACAATGCCTGACTATGTGAAATTTTTCAAAGAACTTGCTTCAAGGGAGAGACACTTGGCGACAAACCAATTTATAACACTACCAAGGGAAGTGAGCGAGGATTTCAAAAAGCCATTACCACCTAAGGAACGCAATCCTAGAAGTTTCTACATTACTATTTCCTTGGCTAATGGACAAAAAGCAAAAGAAATGTTAGATCTTGGAGCAGGAGTTAATCTAATGCCTTATTCACTTTATCAAGAATTTGATCTTGGACCACTGAAGTCGACGACCATGCGACTATAGTTGGCCGATCGCTAAACTCGGCTACCTTTAGGGATGTGATACGCGAGAAAATTGTACGATATTTAATGGTTTAATTCATATATTTTTATGTGCTTAATATTCTTATATATATTTATTTCTCGCATATTTATTATTATGAGTAGTCGAGCACCAATTGTGTATTTTTGATCTATTTTGTAGTAATTAGGTGCTAAATTGGTGAGTTGAAGATTTAAGGATGATTAATAAGAGTTTCACGAGGAAACGAGAGACAGAACGATTGAATTGGCAAAGAAAGGACGATTCTGGGCTATCTAGATGGGTTATCGCTGGGACCAACCGTTATAGAAAGCAGGGAACAGCTAACATCACTGCCAGTCAAGAACCGTTATAATATCCTGCTGACCAGTCCCGCCGAGCACTGCCGACCAAGCCTGCCGAGTGCTGCCTGCGTCGCTCGCTCAGTCCGCCCGCGTCGACAATCTACATCGGTCGACGACAGAACCGTTATAGAAAGTCCTGGCCGATGCACTTGCCCAGGAACTCTCTGTTGCGTCGATCCGAAACGCGTCGGTCGACGCGACGTCGACGCAACTGCCCAGAAAATGCGTTTTTAAGGGTTTTTTATTGCCCAAGACTTCATAAACCTATAAATACCCTCCATAATACTTCAAAAACGTCTACAACATTAATCCTAGGGTTCCAAGGCACCTAAAGGAGCCCAATTCAACCATCCATCAAGAGATTGAAGATTGAAGACTCAAGATTCAAGATCTAAGCTTCCTTATCCTCTTTATTTTAGAATTATGATTCTCTTATTATTGATTTTTCTTTTATTTCATGAACTCCATGAGTGAGTGATTGTTTTATCTAGTCCTAGGGATGTGGAAACCCTCGTAATATTATGTTTTAATTAATTTATGCATATTTCTTTCGTTCTTCATATGCGATTGCTTGTGTTATCTTGTTTACATATCATGATTGCTATATTCATGAAATGATTTCTTAATTCTTAATTTGGATTGACCACCTAGATTAGGAATTTGGTTATCAATTGCTAGAAAGAGAACTGCTTCCCGTGTAATTGTCGTAGTTTTGATTTCTCTGAAGCAACTAATGGTCTCGTATCATTAGGGGTAACACAACATAGGTTGAATAAACCGAGCTTATGMGTTTATTGCTTARATTAACCTATTTGCCTRGWTMTTAATGCTGTTGTTGGGTTGAATCTAGAGAGCTTATTCTAGGTTATTCAATAATTAGAGTTAATTAAAGATCTTATTTTAATTAAATACACAATAAGGACAAATTCGAGTAGCAGAGCTTATTGTTACTTAGGGTTTTTAGTTTCATATGATGAGTGGATTTTATATTGCAATTGGTTAAATGAATTGAACGAGGGTGGAAACTGAACTAGGACTAGAAAGTTATTTTATTATTATTTCTTATTTTCTTATTTGTTTCATTTAATTGTTTTAAATGTTTTCTTTGTTTATTTAGTTATTTAATTCTCGTTAGTTAGTTTATTATATCTACCCCCATTTTCTTAGTTTAATAAAATACGAATAATCACAAATTAATCCACACTCCTCATGGGATCGACCCTTGCTTGCCGCTACTACTAGTTAGTAGAGGAAAGTCGAGGAACTTTTATAAATATTATTTCTGACGCTGCAACGACGAGCGGTCAGGATGGTTGAGGATGTTTTAGTGCAAGTTGGAGAGCTAGTAATTCCGGTTGATTTTGTAATCTTGGACGTTGGCGAAGTGCCGGTTGTGAGCACGGAGCATACCATTTTATTAGAGCGCCCGTTATGTCTACCACCCATAACTTGATTGATGTTCACAAAGGGATAATGACGATGACTGTTTTGGGCAAATCAGTGACGTTTCTCTAAAGGATATTCAAAACACTCATACCCCTGCCATGCTAGATGATTAACGTTCTTTGATCCCATTGCTTCATGCATCCACGAGCTAAAAGGAGTCATGGTTGTGGACGAATTAGGCGACGGGGATGACACCGGAGTTCCAAGGAAGGAAGGGGATACGCTAGAAATTGATTTAAGCGAGGAGTTTGATGATGAGAAGCATTTGAGTGGAGAAGATTTGATCGAGTTACTGGGGATTGACATAAACGATATTATTGAAGAACTTCAAGATGAATTAGATGAGGAGAGCAAAGCACATAAATTCGAGTACGAGGTGGAGTTGAAGCCACCAACAAATCATGGCGTGTACGATTCCCTCGACCCTACTAAAAATTTTTCACGTGCAAAGAACATGGGCGAGGCATATATCAATGAGGGGATGCCAAATAATAAGAAATCGAAAGAGGTTCGCACCAAGGAAGTTAAAAACTTGCAGTATGAGGTTGGCCAATTAGTGCTGTATAATCACAACTGTAAGTTTGATTCATCCAATCTCGAGGCCGAATGGAGTGGACCATTTTTAGTTAAAGAATTGGATGAATATGGAGTAGCCACTCTATACAATGAGCGTGACAAGACGCATTTCCAAGTTCATAAGCATCGACTTAAGCCTTATTATGAGAACTGTATGAAGAGTCGAAATGGTAGCTGGAGAGAGTTCGTGGGACCACCACGAGGAAGAGATTGATCGAGCATATAACGTCGAGCAAGCGACGTTAAAATTTGCGCTTCTCGGGAGGCAACCGAACTTTTTGTATCCTTTTGTATTTTATTTTCAGTTTATTTAATGTTTTATTTTGGTTTTTATCTTTTTAGAACAGATGGAAGGACTCGAAAGAGGAGAATTGATCAACCAAGCGAAGGAATAATCGACCCAGAGATTCTGCCCGCGTCAACGCCAAGTTTGCTCGCGTCGGTCGACGCGGCGTCGACGCACCTGCCGAGAAATTGGTCTTTGTCGCGTTGATCTAGTTCGCGTCAGTCGACGCGAACCCGTACCCGGCCCAGAAGCATTTAAGAACCGGATTTTGATCGGCAAACCCGACCCAAACCCGTTTTGACCCGCGACCTAGACCTCGAAATAGCTTAAATTGGTCCAAAAACCTCCTCTTCTCACTTCTCTTCTTCTCAACTCCAAAATTTCAATTTTCTTGCCTTCTTCCACAATTCTTTCTTCGAAAATTTCTTGCACTCCAACACTCAAAACCCAGTAATTAAACACATTGCCCAGAAATTCCATCCACCATCTTACATTCAACCAATTTCTCCAAAACGGAATACGTGGGTTTGGGGCAATTTTCCGGAAACAAGCTAATTTGAGCTACAATCGATGAGGTACTTCATTTAAAACTCTCTTGGGATTCATATATTTTTGATTGGTTGTGTTTGGGAAGGTTTTGGTTCAAGAATTACTCAAGTTTTTAGTTGGTTGAGCACGCACGCCAAGTGTTCGACGAAATTCCCCAACGAACCAAAAGGTTTTATTTTCAAGATTTTTCATTTCTGATCTACTTAGTTTTCATTGACAATGTCTCGGGCGGGAAAACGCAAGGATATTTCGGGGAAATACGAAGCGTCGTTCCCAATTTACGACAAAAAGGAAGGGAACGTTTTTAAGACCATTCAACAATGGGGGTTCGTGACCCATCGTGACTATTAACGTTGACAGAATTGAGGAGCAAGCCTCAAATGGCTCGGAGCAGCATACAAACCTTTCTCGTTATGTCGATGGCCTCGGTTGTGGATACTTCGCCCGCATGCACCTTCCCGGATTTAGCGAGCTTATTCTCGAGTTTTTCGCTACGTTGACAATCCACAATGATGAGACATTTACTTGTCGTTTGGGAGGAAACGAAATCTATGTGGACGAGATATTTGGAAATATTTTTGGTTTCCCGACCGAAGGGGACCACCCGGTAGGAGTTCAAATTTTCGACTTAGCCTCATTTTTGTAGATGATAACCAGGGGCAACACGGGCGATTGCAAGCATTTTTCTTGCTCAAAGATTCAAGATGACGCCCTTTATGTTGCCTACAAAATCCTCGCCCACATCGTTTTATGAAAGAACGAAGCCACATACGCAACAAAGCCCGAGCTTTTTGTTCTTCAGTGTCTTATTGATGGTCGTCAACCCCGGCTTTACCCGTTGATTTTAAGCGGACTCTACAATGTTACAAAGGGTACGCCGGGTAGTAAATCGTCTCTCCTCTCTTTCGCACCATACTTCACCGGCCTAGCCCATCACTTCGGGTTCGATCCGGCCGAAAATGGACTTCAATCACTCGAGACAACTTCACTTTCTTTGACACGTGCCCCTGCACCCCGAGTGAGGTCCACTACTCATGGAGGTTCCTCGTCTCAGCCGATCGACGAGGATGGAGATAAGACTATGGAGCTGGCCCCACATACCAATTCGGGCCCAAGTCCCGATTGGGGCAGTTTTTCGAAGACAACCGAGCATTCTAATTGAAGATGTTTGACAAGCTCCAAATAATCGACGACAAGATAGACACGAACCACGAGCAAAACCGACGGGCTTGAGGAAGATGCGAGCTCGTAAATTAAGACTCGAGGAGCGGTTTAAGGCATCGTTTCCCCAGCCCGGCATGGACGTCGATGATGCTCCCGAGGATGATGGATCCTGCGAGTTCTGGCATCTTTGTATTTTTATTTTTTGCTTTAATAATGAAAAAGAATATATAAAAATACAAATATCCAAAAATATTTTTATTTTATTTGTTTTTGTTTATTTCTTTTTTTTTGGACATCTCATTTCACGTACGTTGAAGCGATGGCCAATTGCACAAGTCAACGAGTAGCGGATCGACCTTCTATTTTCAGGGATATTTTCTTTTCCTTCCTCTTTTTGACTTTTGTATGTAATTGTGGCAATTCGGATATTGCCAGGATTTTTAGAGAGGGGGGTGGTCGAGTGTGAATTTTATTGCTTATTTGTGTAATTTTTAATTGGCATGTAATAATTAAATACTTGAATGTGATTAATTGCTATTTCTGCGCTAAATTGTGTTTGTATGGCTTGCCTGTCAAAGTTAACTGTGTTTGATTTGATGTTCTTGTCTTTTAACGTGTATAAGTGCATAAGATTTTTCAAATTATTATTTATATATTGTAAAATGGTACTTGGACGCAATTGATTTTGCAAAACCTTTAAAGCAGCGTCGATTCAGACTTTTTCATGCAAAAAGCCTGTGAGGAGCCTGCGTGATTATCATCATCGCGTGTACTTGAATGAGTGTTGATTTTATATCTCTTTGAAACCGTTGTGTGTAGTTGACTTTGAAAATGACGTTAAGGCACAGAAAAAACCCTATTCCGGCCATATCCATAAATTTTAGCCACTATAAATTCCGAATGAGCCAATCATAGCCAAATTATCCATGCCTATAACCATGAGTAGTTTGTTGAGTCAACCCCTACTAACCCATTAAAAGCGTGGGGTAGGAGTTCGTCATTTTTTATGTTTTATTGGTTATTAAAGTTTGGAAATTTTATTAGGATTTATGAAATTAAGGACCACCATCCGAAAAAAAAATACCCCATCAAAAATTATAATAAGGGGGAAATAAAAAAAGAAGAAGAAAACAAAGGATGGTGAGTCTAGTTAAATTGTTTTAGTAATTGCCTACGTGCTAATAAAGGCTTGTTTAATTTTCTTATGAAGCCTAATGTTTAAGAGGCAAAAGAGTTGTGTTGAATAAGAAGCGCATAATAAGCTTCAATTATGTTTAAGTAGTTTGAGTGACAAGTCGGTTTTACGGTTACGAGTTGAGAAATAGCCCAAGTTGAAGGCTACGTTATGAGTGTTAAGTGAGGTTTTTATTTTTGAACGAGGTGAAGCACACTGCTTCTTGATTAGAATAGGTTTGGTGAGTTATAGATCACGTTAGATCGTGAGTTAGCCACACGAATTATATATTCCACACCCGTCCAAAGAGCCTTACATTATAACCCGACAAGACCTTTTACGATTCTTAGTTTTGACAGCACACTTAATTTGCGATTGAAAAGAGATTGATTTTCCGTGCTTGTTTCTTGTGCTTGTATTTGTATGATTTGAGCGTATACAAGTCTCATGCAGCAATGCTTGAGTGCTTTTGAGCATACACCCACATATTTAATTCCATTTTGCGAGGATGCATGATTTTGATTTTGAAGCGACGATGTAATAAAGGTGGAGAGTTTGACATTGCGTGATTTGTACCTATATTTTCAAATTTATGTATGTAGCATAACACGACTCATTACTTGAGCATATTTTATTTCTTGTTATACTTTGAATCTATCGTTTGTTCGAGGACGAACAAACCAATTAAACGTGGGGTAGTTGATTAACGCAGATTTGTCCTTATTTTTATTAGTATTTTAGTTCTTTTTTCTATTTATTTTTGGTATAAGTTGGATGATTTAAGCCTAATTTCGTATTTTTATACTTCCAGTTTATTTTATCGTATTTTGATCATAATTGATGAGAATAGGTGATTATTCGTTGTTTTTTACCTTACAGCTAAGTAACCAGAAGAGTTCAGCACGTAAATAGATGAAGTTCGATGCTCAAAAGTGGATAACGAGCTTTCCAGTTAACAAGTAGCAGAAAGATCGAGAAAATGAGACGTACTCTCAGTAGCGTCGATCGACGCGAGCGTCGACGCTACGTCGATGCGGATCCTGCCCACGACGGTCGACACTCAGTCGACGCTAAGCCAACGTAACTCTCTGAAGCGTCGATCCAAGGGTGCGTCTATCGACGCTAAGTCGACGTAACTTGTTGTTGCTTCGATCCATGACCGCGTCAGTCGACGCCCCCGCCCAGTCGACGCGAGAGAACAGGCAGCGTCGAAGCCGAGCTCCAGCATGCGTCGGTTGACGCGAAGTCGACATGGCTTCCAGAAATGCATTTTTTAGGTTTTCTTGTGCGCCAAGACATGCTATATCTATAAATACCCTTCATATTTCGGATTTTTAAGAGAGACACGACTACCTAGGGTTAAAGAGCACAAAAATAACACATTTACACACTTAGTTACGAAGATAGAGATCGAAATTGAAGATTCAAGTCCCTTACGTTCAAGATTCACTTCAAATCAAGATCTCTGTTCCAAATTCGGACTCGCTGGAGATTTTTATCGCTTTTATTAGTTCCAATAAGTTTTCTAAACTCTTAGTTAATTTCTTAGTTAATTCTAGATTAGATACTTAGTTCTAGATTTATTTTATGCTTGAATTCTTGATATTGGATTCATCTAGTTTATTTATGCGAACTAGTTTATGCTTAATTTCCCGTTTATAGATTTCTATGATGCAATTACTTCTTGGTAGTTTCTTATATTTATGTTCTTAGATTCACTACTGTTAATTGCAAGGATCGATTAGGTTTAAACCATTACTGCGTTTTACTGCTCGTTTAATTATTTCTTAGTTCTTAGGTTCGAGTAGTTTAATTATCTTTCTTAGTTGGTAATCTAGTTTAAGATAATTAGTTAATTAGTTTTAAATATTGCTTAGTTTTAAATGACCAAATCAAAATCTTCAAAAAAAACCCAGTTTGTATGTATTATATATTTATTTGTGAATTGAGAAAATCATCCAAGAGACCGAACAGTTGTCCTCGAGAGAATCGACTTGAGTCAAACTCACCACCCTACAAGTTCCTCGTACTCTTACGAGCAAACTTACGTGTTTTCAAATTAAATATTTTAAGAAGGGGTGCACACAAAAGTTTGGATCACTAGATCATAGATCGAGTCCTTGATCATTTTTATTTTGAGTATTCCATATGTTTCATTCTTGTCTCCAATTTATGAATTTTGCCTTAGCCATTAGAATTGTTGTTAGATCTAGTGAATTGGCTATGGAATATAGGTGAGTGACACATCTAGATCATATATCGAGTCTTGGATCATTTTTATTTTGAGTATTTCATATGCTTTATTTCGAATTTAATTTTCATGCATAGTTTTATGTTGAATCTTAGATCTACTCTTCGTTTCTTGTTATTTTCCAAAAAAATTTAAACTTCCACATCAACTTTTGTTTCTCTTTACATTGGTATTTTCAATTTTTGATAATTTTAATTTTTTGAGTTTTTGGGATCATGCATGCATGGTTGTACTTTAGGTTGCTTTAGTTGTATTTGATGTAACATTGCTTTTACTTGCATATTTTCATTCTTGCTTGAAATTTCAATTTCAGCACACGCTTGAGGCATCCCAAGTACTTGCATTTACTTTCATTTTATTTCCTTCACTTGCTTTAATTTCGTTTATTTCTATTTTTCCTCTATTTTCCCAAATTAAAAACACATCGATTCATGCTAGCAACCGAATTCCGATAATACCGAGCCATTAACCCAGTTTTCTTATTTCAACACCACTAAAACTACTCTTTCAAAATGGCGCCGTTGCGACTCGGCTTGGTTAAAAATTTTGATTTGCTTGTAGTTTTTTTGTGTTTCTAGCTTTCTTTTGTATTTGACGATTTTGTTAAGTATGCAAGGTACTTATGGCATTAGAGGTTACACTCCCAACATGGGAGGGAATGGTGCAATCCATGTTAGGAATGGGATAAGTTATAATGGATTTGGCAACGTGGGAGGGCATGGTGCAAACCACATTGCCAATGGTGGATTCGGCTATGGACAACCCAACATGGGAGGCTATGGTGCAAACCATTTTGGTTATATTTGCAACACAAGTACAAATGGTCCGTATGGAAGATATGGTACTCCCAATCACGCTCCGAATATGCATAATCCGACATGCGGTCTATATGGTGGTTATAATGCTCCCAATCAATGCACAAATATGTATAATGGTGGCTATGGGAGCCCGAATGGGAATGTGGGTGGACAATTACGGAATCCCGGCCCGTATGGGAGTCCTCATGCTTATAATCTCAATCATACCCTGATTGGTGCCACCAATAGTGCTCAAAAGCCCGATCTGTATGAGTTGTTTGGAGGTCCGAGCTTCATTGTCGCAAGTGGAATTGTGGAATTATTTTTTGAGTTTCTTATAATTTTATATATAATTTTGTTAAATGGCTTCAGTTGATTTGAGGTTTGGTGTAATTCCTTGGGTTTTCATGATCAAAATCCTTATTTTCATATGTAAAGGCATTAAGGACCGAAATTCAAGCTAAGAGCCAGCTCCTAAATGGCTAACATTCTGGAATACTTGCCAAAACGCACGCCAAACTGCGCGCCAGAAGACCTGGCACTTGCAAACTCTGTCACCAAGACAGGCACCAAGCCCCCTCCCAGCTGCCTGGCGCTTTCCAAACTGCTCGCCAAAGCAGGCGCCAAGCCCCCTCCCAGCTGCCTTGCGCTTGCCAAACTGCTCGCCAAACCTCACGCCAGGGTGCAAATTCGGGTCAAATCTGAGAAATTCAAGCCTTAAAGCCCAATTTGACCAACTTAACCCCAATTAAACCTATTATAAATAGAACCCAACTCTCATTTTGTATAAGAAAACCTCCTCCCAACCCATGCTTGGGTTTGGCACTTAATTTCTCTCTCTCTGGTTCTTAGATTTTAATTTTCAAGCATTTCCTTGGGTTTGTAAGCTCAAGAAGAATTAAAGTACTCCTTTGGATTTTAATTTTCTTTGAGATTTCATTCAAGCTTTTGGATTCTCTTCTTAATTAAAGTAAGCTTTCCTTTAATTTCATGCTTACTGTTCATTTTATGAATTTTGCCTTAACTCTTAGATTACTTGTTGGATCTTATGAATTGGCTATGGAATCTAGGTGAATGACACATCTAAATCATAGATTGAGTCCTTGATCGTTTTTATTTTGAGTATTTCATATGTTTCATGCTTGTTCTTCCCTAGCCATTAAAATTGTTATTAGATCTAGTGAATTGGCTATGGAATCTAGGTGAGTGACACATATAGATTATAGATAGAGTCTCGGATCATTTTTATTTTGAGTATCTCATATGATTTATTTCGAATTTAATTTTCATGCATAGTTTTATGTTGAATCTTATATCTACTCTTCGTTTCTTGTTATTTTTCGAAAAGATTTAAACTTTCACGTCAGCTTTTGTTGCTCTTTACAATGGTGTTTTCAATTTATGTTAATCTGCATTTTTAGAGTTTTTATGATCATGCATGCATGGTTGTACTTTAGGTTGCTTTAGTTGTACTTGGTGAAACATTGCTTTTACTTGCATATTTTCATTCTTGCATGCAATTTCAATTTCGGCACACGCTTTAGGCATCCTAAATACTTTCATTTACTTTCATTTTATTTCCTTTACTTGCTTTAATTCCGTTTAGGGAAAAAATATCTTGCCACATGTACTTGTCGCGTTTTTATGGTTTGCCACCTWTTTTTTTTTCATTGTTATTAACAACCCAAAGTATGCGGGTTTTGCTCTTTGCAACCTTCAGGCTATTTTTCAGTCAAAAAATGGTCGAATCGAAGCACGTAAACCTCATGCCCCATCACCAATTATTATGTTGGGCAATGTTTTCATTTTTTAGAATGAGTAATGAGGTTTACGTGTTTCAATTCGACCATTTTTTGAATGAAAAAAAGCGTGAAGGTTGCAAAGAGCAAAACCCGCATACTTTGGGTTGTTAATAACAACAACAAAAAACATTAGGTGGCACACCATAAAAATGCGACTAATACAGGTGGCAAAGAATTGTTTTTCCTTTCGTTTATTTCCATTTTTTCTCTATTTTCCCAAGCTAAAAACACATCGATTCATGCTAGCAATCAAATTTTAATACCGGGCCATGAACCACTTTTATTATTTTAACACCACTAAAACTACTCTTTCAAAATGGCGCCATTGCAAATCGGCTTGGTTAAGGTTTTCGATTTGCTTATAATTTCTTTATGTTTCTAACTTTCTTTTGTATTTGACGTTTTTGTTAAGTATGAAAGGTACTTATGGCATTGGAGGTTACATTCCCAACATGGGAGGGCATGGTGCAAAACATATTGGGAATGGGATAAATTATAATAGATTTGGCAACGTGAGAGGGCATGGTGCTAACCACGTTGCCTATGGTGGATTCGGCTATGGACAACCCAAACCATGTTGGGTATAGTGGCCACATGAGTACGAATGGTCCATATGAAGGATATGGTACTCCCAATCACGCTCCGAATATGCATAATCTGACATCCGGTCCATATGGTGGTTATAATGCTCCCAAGCAATGCACAAATATGTATAATGGTGGTTATGGGAGTCCGAATGGGAATTATCGAATCCTGGACCATATGGAAGTCCTCATTCTTATAATCTCAATCATACCCCGATTGGTGCCACCAATAGTGCTCAAAATTCCTATTCTTATGATCAAAATCCCTATTTTCATAGATAAAGTCATTAAGGACCGGAATTCAAGCCAAGAGCAAGCTCCTAAATGGATAACATTCTGGAATACTCGCCAAAACGCACGCCAAACTACGCGCCAGAAGCTCTGGCTCTTACCAACTCTGTCGCCAAGACCCCTCCCAGCTGCCTGGTGCTTGCCAAACTGCTCGCCAAACCTCACGCCATGGTGCAAATTTGGGTCAAACCCAAGAAATTAAAGCCTTAAAGCCCAATTTGATCCAGTTAACCCCAATTAAACCTATTATAAATAGAACTCAACTCTCATTTTGTAATAATAAAAACTCCTCCCAACCCATGCTTGGGTTTGAGACTTAATTTCTGTCTCTCTAGTTCTTAGATTTTAATTTTCAAGTATTTCCTTGGGTTTGTAAGCTCAAGAAGAATTCAAGTACTCCCTTGGATTTTACTTTGATTTGTAATTTCATTCAAGCTTTTGGATTCTCTTCTTAATTAAAGTAACCTTTCCTTTAATTTCAGGCTTGTTCTTCAATCTCATGCTTGTTGTTCATTTTATGAATTTTGCCTTAGCTCTTAGATTAGTTATTGGATTTTGTGAATTGGCTATGGATCTAGGTGAGTGAAACATCTAGATCATAAATCGAGTCCTTGATCGTTTTTATTTTGAGTATTCCATATATTTCATGCTTTTTCTTCAATTTATGAATTTTGCCTTAGCCATTAGAATTGTTGTTAGATCTAGTGAATTGGCTATGGAATGTAGGTGAGTGACACATCTAGATCATAGATCGAGTTTCGGGTCATTTTTATTTTGAGTATTTTATATTCTTTATTTCGAATTTAATTTTCATGCATAGTTTTATTTTGAATCTTAGATCTACTATTCGTTTCTTGTTGTTTTCCAAAAAGATTTAAACTTTCACGTCAAATTCTGTTGCTCTTTACATTGATGTTTTCAGTTTTTGATAATTTGCATTTTTAGAGTTTTTGTGATCATGTATGCATTCTTGTACTTTAGGTTGCTTTAGTTGTATTTGATGAAACATTGCTTTTACTTGCATATTTTCATTCTTGCTTGCAATTTCAATTTTGGCACACGCTCGAGGCATCCTAAATACTTGCATTTAATTTTATTTTATTTCCTTACTTGCTTTAATTTTGTTTATTTCCATTTTTTCTCTATTTTCCCAAGCTAAAAATACATCGATTCATGCTAGCAATCGAATTCCGATAGTACCGAGCCATGAACCCACTTTTCTTATTTCAACACCACTAAGACTACTCTTTAAATTAGAACATCTATTGCTAATTGATAATAGCGGGGCTGATCGGCTCACGAAACTGGCAGGGGCATTGGGTACTTATGACATAAGACGGGTCACTTTGATAGAATTAGCTCACAGTAGCTTAGAAAAAGGAAAGGAAGTCATGGAGATAAACGAAATAGAAGACTAGCGGGCGCCAATTTAGGATACTCTCAATAAGATGGTCGTCGGGAATATGGAGCCATCCACTAAAGAGGCTAGGGCAGTGGCACGATTTTGTTTGATGAATGGGTGTTTATACAAAGGGTCTCACTTCGGGCCGTACTTAAAGTGCCTATCATGAGAAGAAGGGCTGGAGGTTTTGCAAGAAATACATGAGGGATATTGTGGAGACCATGAAAAGAGCAAGGCGTTGGTTGGGGTAGCTTTATGAGCTAGCTTTTTCTGGACAGGAATGAAGGGTATAGCAGGCGAGCTCGTTATGAATTGCAAGAAGTGTTAGATGCACGCTCTTATTATTCATGTGCCCGTAGAAGATATGATGGTGATGAGCTCGCCTTGCCCGTTTATGCAGTGGGGTATTGATATTATGGGGCCATTGTAGAGGACGCCCTGCAAGAAGCTCCATTTGGTGGTCATGGTAGATTACTTTATGAAGTGGGTGGTTAAAAAAAAGTCCATCAACTAAATATGTGTGTGTTTTCAACTATGGTGATTTTAAAATTTTAAAAAACTAAATGATATAAAATACAAAAACATTTACTTTCAAATACACCTAGAGAATTAATATATAATACATATATGGAACAACTCTCCCCATATTTTTTCTTTAAATGCGTAATATATGTAAAAAAAATGTTCAAATATTTTATGGAAAGATATGGCTATATTAATATGGTAGATATTCAGTTAATAATGACTCAAAGATATTCAATGAAAATCTGTCTACATCAAACTGTCCAAGTTTGTTTGCAGATTCATGTGTTTTTATTACACCGTAATATTTACATAAAATTATACATATCATGTACCTTCCTATTTTATTTGGATGAATTATTATTATTATTATTATTATATTAAATATATATATATATATATATATATATATATATATATATATATATATATATATAGAGAGAGAGAGAGAGAGAGAGAGAGAGAGAGCATACATCATCATCGCCAAAAGAACCTATAATATAATACACTTATATTAAGTAAAAACTAATTTAGAATTGATATTCATTTATAAGAATTACATAAATATAAATCACATTCCAAATAACTCCAACCATATAAGAGCATCTTTAATGCAATAATGTTGAAAGTGGAAAAATTGGCACATGGCAAATTGTCAAGAGCAATGTTAAATTCTAGACATTGCTCTTGACAATGTCTACAATTAGTTTTAAATATATCATCCAATCATGTTATTTCTCTCTTTTTATTTTTTCTAAAAATAAATTATCACATATATAACATTAACATTGATGCATTGGGGAATTTTTTTTATAAGAATTTCAATGTCATTTGCCACATAGGTTCAATTGACACTATTGCATTGGAGATGCTCAAAATGAAAGCCTATAAATTCGGACTTTAGTTCCCTTGATATTGTTGAAATATAATGATTATGTGAGATATTTCTTATATAATTGATAAATATGTGCACTTTTTGACCGAATTTATAGAAACTATCTACATAATTTATGAGTTTGTCAATGGGAATGAGATCTTATGCCTTTAATTTTATTTTTTTTAAACCATACTTTTTGATTTTCGACATTCATTATATAGATCCGTGTTCTCTTTTATTTGAAGATAACAAAGACATTTGATATATGTGTGTGTGTGTGTATAAACACAAATATTATACCATGAATATATATAACTTAACTCTACAAACATAATCATTTATTTAATTATTCTGAATAATTCAAAAATAATAATATTCAATTATTGCATAAGCTTACACATTAAAAAAAACTTTATGTGCAACGAATTGGGAAAATACTAGAAGTTAACATTTAGTAGATGTATGTCCAATACTTCTACTCAAAATATTATGTACTTATTCCAACCATAACATCATGAAGGAGGCTGAGAAATTGACCGTTAGTTTAAGCAGTTCAAAATGGGCAAACTCGACTTCTACTCAAAGTAGATTTGTTTACTCTATTGCACAAAATAGTTCATTGTTTAAGTTTATTACACGTGTTAATGAGGTTTGGGTGGATGTTAGTGGATTTGAAAAGGATATGTGTAATCCTAATAATCTCTTGACTGCATATTGAAAGCTCTCTCTTCCAAGTAAATACATGTTTGGTTTATTTTCTTTTCTGTTTTGGAATTGAGTTTTCTAGCTAAGGAAGTTGGCAAGAACTATTACTAACAACTTTTTTAATAAATGTTTGATATTTTTTCTTCATAAGCATTAATTAAAAAAATACCCTTGAGATTTGGGGTTAATGTGATATTATTATCAATGTAAGGGTTGTTTTTGAAAAGTTTTTGCTTATGCAGTGCAAATATAATAAGATGAAATCAAACAACAATGTATTATTTGTAATATTCTTTTTGTAAGTATTCAAAACTTCATGGGTGTTTTTTTTCAATTATCTCTTTTTCATAATATTATTTGACTAAGCTTTTAACAAGAATACTTTTGCATTCAAAATTAAGAATTTTTCAAACTGAGTAGACAATTTTACATAAAACAAGAGAGCGAGCTTTGGCGTATCGAGGTTTCAATATTTTTTTTTTTTTGCAATAAAATCTAGAAAAAACTCACATATTCTCTTACATTCCAATGTATGTCTATCATCAAGTTGCAAACTTTGAGAGCCTTAGAGTTAAGAAAAAGATAAACAAAACAAGATAGGGAAATAATCAAGTATCATTAAAGACGTCAATGGACATACCGACCTTCCATATCACTCACTTTTTGAGTTTTAAATTAAATAGTGAGTCAAGCATTTTTTTTTGGCCATGTTACGAGAGGACTTAAAAACTATAAAATTTAATAAGAACTCAACAAATATTAAAACATTAAGTTCCAAAATTACCTCGAGAAATGTCCTAAAAGAATATGTAGATACTATTACAAAAACCTTAAAAAAAAGATTATGTAATTCTTTTGGATGAAATATAATCATTAGACTGCGGAAATAGGTCTAAATCTAGAAGTTCATAAATAGTTTCTCAACACTCGCCTATCACCCGAATTTGTATTTGCCAAAACTAGTGTTCAATCACGACCAGCTCTATATCGTAATTTCTTGAGTTAATAATGATAAAGTTTGAGAATTCTTTATTTTCTTACATCTATGATAAATTTATAATTTTATGTATTTAATTGATAAGTCCGTGTAGCACGTAGGTATAAAAACTAGTTATAGTATTAATTGGTTAAGCTCCATTTAAGATAACTCGAAAGGAAACACCAACAAATTATTGTCATGTATAGCAGAAAATTCTTAGAATGCGAGAGAAATTAATTTATATTTAATTACATGATACATAAATGCATTTTTTTTGGTTTTTTGAAATTAGTATTATTTCTCAAAAGATATTTCCACCTATTTTTATTGAAATTTACTATTATTTCTCAAGGAGACTTGCCTTAGCTTGCCACCTATTTTTATTAATTATGAGTTGTGAGAAAGTACGTGTGTTTAATCAATGTAGCAAACTTCATAATATAATTCAAGTTCGAAGATTTTCTGTACCCTCCTCAATCATTTTACTTTTTCACTTACATTTAATTATTTCGCTGGCCCTAAAAGTCCTATGCAACATTAAGCACAAATATTTATTTGAAAATACGCCATCGCTGATGTGATCCATTTATACAACAATACTAGTTTCGTGTATTAATGGGAATTTATCAAATAATAAATATAAAAAATATTATGATAATTATAAATTTAAAATTTAAAGTAAATTTTAAATAATGTCGTATATTCAACTTATGCTCGTACATGTCTGATCATTATTTATTAATTATTGTTATTACCAAATAATTTTATATTTTAATATTTATTTTAAATTCGTTTATAATTCTATTTACATAGTTAAAAAAAATTCAAAGTTGTCACATTCTCAATTCGTATCTAGTTTCTATTTATTATTTATAATTATTAAGTGATGTTATGTTTTAGTATTTATAATATATTAGTTACATACTTAGATAAATTAAAAAAATATCATACGCACGACATGTGTCTCATTATAATAACGTCTAATCAATATTTATTAATTTTATTATATAGTTTTATAATTTATGCTTAGAATGAACATTGTTAATATTTAATTATATACTTAGATTATTAAAAACAAGTCGTAATTTACTTATATAAAATATTTGAAATTCTAAAATAAATTTGTTTTAGCTTTTTTATTATAAATACAACTTATTTAATTATTTTTATAAAAATAAATATATTTTTTAATTAAAATTATTTTATGTGCACTTTATATTTTAATAATGATACATAATTTAGATTCTTTTCTAATTATGACTTTTTATAATATTATATTAGTTGAATAAAAGGATAAGTTTAATTAAATAAAATAAAATATTAAATTAAGTAAAATATAATAAAAATATTAAATTAGTCAAAATATAATAAATAAGAAAAATATAATTAAGAAAATATAATAAATGAGAATTACTAAATTAAGGATATATTACACTCGAAATATCACAATTTTTTATTTGTTAAAAGCTCGCCGGTGGAGTATCCTTTGACACAACAATTCATGCCCTGAAATGTACGAGAACCAGACAAATAAATTAAAGAAATTCTACGTTAATATATATGAGGACAAGGATCTTGCATATTTATGCGTCAACGATGTGAACAATACAATTCAAATATTCGGTACATAATTAAATCTATTTCTTTTTTACTCTATATCTTATTTGTGTGTAATTTCTCACACACGTTCAAGAAATGTGTTGATTACATTATTGTGTTCTTGAAAAGGGCGCATAGTCTTCTTGAAGTATTCTTCAAAGTCTAATTCCAAACAGGTGACCTATCGTGAGCTACTTTTAAAACATGAGGGGGCAAAATGCAGTTTTAACTTAAAATATATGGAGAAGAAACGGAAAAAAGGGCATAGAATCCAAAAGAAAGATCTTGGAAAATAATGTGTACTTTTCCTATTTGTGGTTTTTAGTATGTGCTGTAGTATATAATTCTCGGTAAAAGTTTGAAATATAAATAGTTTTTACTTTTAAAACCAAAAGAAAGACGCACCGTCAAATGACGGCGACACAGTGTATGATGCATTGTGATCGGTGGTAAATATGAGTTGGTACATAGAATCGAATAAATATATAAGAAATGAGTAATAAATATATTAATGGTAAATAATGAATATAGATTTATAATTTTATATTTACTATCGTCACTTATATATATGTGTGTGATATAAAGAGAGTGCAGTGTGTGATATTTACTATCGTCACTTATTATACAAAATACTTGTGATTAGTACATGTGTGATAATATGAAATTGAGTGCACGTTGGGAATATTATTGTCAACAATAATTTCTTTGTTTGTAGTTTGTCTTTTTTAATACGCAAAGTATTTTATAACTCTAAATTTCTTTTTTAGTTGGAGTTTAAAATTTTATTTAGTTTTCTAAATACTTGTTAACTTGTTTAACAAGACTTGGAGTTTTGTTTTATTTATATGCACCAAGACGTAAGAGACGGATATGACGTGAAGATATTCTGAAGCAGAACACGGAGCAAATAACTCGGAATTTTGCTGGGGAATTAGAAAAATCTCTATGTTGCGTAACCAACGGAGGAATTTTACTATAAAGAAGAAGTGACGAGTATTTTATGTATCAAGTGATTGATACAATTTGGTTTTTCGTATATTACTTTTATATTTTGTAATTGATCTTGAACAATCGAAAAAGTAATATAGTTTTCGGGTTTGTACACCCAAGTTCGTAAGTACGATTACTTACGAACTGAAATTAATTTTCTGTGTTTTTATTTCCGCTGCTGTTTCTCAGATTCAATTGATGTTAGGTCTGGTGACGTCTATCACGAAACCTAACATCATTTCTTTAAGTTGCATTTTTACAAAACTACAATTGGTATCAGAGCAGGATACTTAACTTTAAGTATTTTGATCTTTGTTTTGTAGATTTGACATAATGGACGCTCAAGGGAACCCAAGACCCCCAATCCTAAATGGAGAGAACTACTCCCTCTGAAAACAGAGGATGCGGTGGCACATCAAAAACATCGACGAACGAGCTTGGAGATCCATTCTTGTTGGATGGGAGAAACCTCGTGTCACTGCTGATGGCGACGGCGATTTCGTATACAAAAGAGAAGAAGACTGGACGGACAATGAAGTAGCCATATCAAACTGGAATCCTAAAACCATTAATACCTTATGCAGCTATGTCGATACGAATTATTACAAAGTGATCAAGAATTGCGAGTCTGCGAAAGAAGCATGGGACGCCCTTCAAAGGGTATGCGAAGGGACTCCAACTGTGAAGAAATCTCGCCTGAGAATGCTCACTACAACGTTCGAGTCTATGAGAATGGATGATAAAGAGTCTATTGTGAAGTATGCCATGAGACTCTCTGACATATCGAATGCTCACTACAACGTTCGAGTCTATGAGAATGGATTATCCACTAATTATTCTCAAATTCGAGAAACCTTGTTTCTTGCTGAGACAGAGCCGAAACGAGTGGAGGATGCATTGAAGAATGAATTTTGGATTAAAGCAATGCTAGAGGAGCTGGACCAATTTGCAAAGAATGATGTGTGGGACCTGGTTCCTCGTCCTAAGAATACACATGTCACAGGAACGAAGTGGATTTTCAAAAACAAGACGGATGAAGCTGGGAACATCGTTCGAAATAAAGCAAGGTTGGTAGCGCAAGGATACACTCAAATTGAGGGTATCGACTTGACGAGACATTTGCACCGGTTGCACGTATAGAATCGGTAAGATTACTTCTTGCAGTTGCTTGTCATTTAAGAATTTCACTACATCAAATGGACATTAAGGGTGACTTTCTGAATGGTGTTTTGAGCGAGAAAGTATATGTTGAGCAACCCAAAGGGTTTGTGTATCCTTACAAACCAAATTTTGTTTTAAAACTTAAAAAGACCTTGTATGGTTTAAAGCAAGCTCCAAGAGCTTGGTATGAGAGGCTAACTCAACATCTATTATTTTTAAAGTTTAGACGAGGTGAGGTTGACAAGACCTTGTTTCTGCTCAAATCCCATAAACACATTCTTATTTTCCAAATTTATGTAGATGGCATTATTTTTGGGTCAACTAACGAACAGATGGTAAAGGACTTCGTGGTCAAAATGTCTTACACGTTCGAGATGAGTATGCAAGGTGATCTTTCGTATTTTTTTGGGCTACAAATTAAACAACTTGATGATGGAATTTTTCCGTCACAGATCAAATATGCAAATAATTTAGTCAAAAAGTTTGGTTTAGAGAGTGAGAAACCTAAAAGAACGCCTATGGGTAAAGATAAGAAAATGTCGAGAGACGATGTTGGGTCTGGTGTTGACAACACCCTTTATAGGAGCATGATTGGTAGTCTCCTTTATTTAACAGCCAGCAGGCCCGAAATCATGTATAGTGTTTGCTTGTGTGCAAGATATCAGGCTAACCCTAAGGAGTCACATCTAAAAGCCGTTAAAAGAATAATTCGATACGTGGCAGGAACGAGTGACTTAGGGTTATGGTATACTAAAGAAACGTGCACTGAAATTGGTAGGTTATACGGACTCAGATTGGGCTGGGGATGTAGTTGATAGGAAAAGTACTACAGGTGGTTGTTTCATTTTAGGGAATAATCTAATCTCTTGGTATAGTAAGAAACAAAACTGTATTTCTTTGTCTACAGCCGAAGCCGAATACATTGCAGCTGGAAGTGCGTGCGCAACTTCTTTGGATGAACCAGATGATTGAAGACTATTTTGACCGTACTCTGTGACAATACGAGTGCAATTGACATCTCAAAAAATCCAGTTCAATACTCTCGTATAAAGCACATTGACATCAGGTGTCATTTCACCCGAGACTTAGTTGAGAGAAAGATAATAAGTCTTGAACATGTAGGGACAGACAGCCAGCTCGCTGATATGTTCACAAAAGCATTAGCCCTGGAGACCTTCTCTCGTCTGAGAAGAGATCTCGGAATGTGCATAGTCTAGTCCATGTTGGGTTTGATGTTATGACGCCCAAAGTTGTCATCAGTCATAACATCTGTATATTTTGTATGTATTTTTGTTTTTTCTTTTTCATACATAATACTAATGCATTGAGTTTGATTTAAAGAGAAATAAGGTCGTGTGTTGTAATAAAAGTGATGACAAATGGACTAACCTCTTTTATTTGGTGATTGTAAAACTCTCCCGTAGAAACAGGTTTTCTTCCAGGTCCAAAAACAAAAGGTGTTAATAGCAATTGCTAAAGATATAATAATTCTTTTCAAATCTTAAAAGGGTGAAGAAAATCTATATTAAAGGTCTGTTCTTTAAATTTCACCTTATTGAGCGATTTTGACGTTGTCATTAACTTGGGTCGAGGGGTTTGTTTTCATTGACTTCGTCGTATGCAAAGTTGGGTCCAGTGTCATCAGTCATGAAAAGCAACACCGATCAAAATCTCTAAAAATCTTTTTATGAATAACTTTTAACCTTTCTAGGTCATCTTTTTAGGCATAATTCAATACATTCATATTTTGTGAATTTGCCTGTATTGCTGAGTGTTATGTTTCTCTTCTTTACTTCTTATTCTGATGTCTCTTAATTTTTGTTTAGGGTGTGGTTATCTGTTTGTTCCAGTGGTGTTGTGATCGGCTGTGCTGGGTAGGTACTATGAGATTGATATTCTTTATTTTCACTGAGTATGTGTTTTTAGTATTTCCATGGTGATGGTTCAATCCTAAGCTAATATTCGTTCTCCGTATGTTTCTAAGTGGTTTGATTTGGTGGGATTCATGGGTAGTTAGGGCCGAGATGTGTTTCCTTCAGTTGAGAGATAGTGGACTTTTCATTAGAAAAGATTATATTACCAGGGGTATTTTATCCTAGTTTTAATAAAAATAGGGTAGATTTTGAAAATATTTTCTTTCCTATTTTCTTTCAGCTTCTCTCTCCTCTCCAACGGTAAGTTTTTTTTTTTTTTTTAAAGCAGCTTTTCTTACCGTTTTTGGCCCAATTTTTAATTCACCCTTTATTTTTCTCTCACCTGTGAATTTGGAATCCCACTCAAACTCTAATTCCTTTCAGTATTTCTCGATATTATTACTCCTTGTCTTGTGTATTGCTGGGATTTGTAGAATGTCGAATTTGCCTTCAGGGTCTAGGGTTCCTGAACTTCCGGCAGAAATTGCACGCTCCGGCGAACAGGTTACTCCAACTTTACCGAGATTTGGTGGGCTGGACATTCGCGAGGAGATAGGTGTTGCTTTTGCCCGACATCCATCACCAGTTGTTCAAGAACCAAGTGGTTCCGCTCCGGCGAGCTCTCTTACCTTATTGCCGATTACAGCCCCGACTGACGCCGCTCCTTCAGCCCAGGTCCTTCCCTGCCATCCTGGCAACGAAATTGATGTCGACAACCCTCCGAATCTGTCGTTTATCGCCGAGGTTTTTGGTCGCATCGGTGATCCCACCCTGAAGCGGTCACGACGGCTGCGAAATATTCCTCCGGGAGTTGTCCCGCCGGCGGTCCCGAAGAGCCATGCAGGGCCATGTCGCAATGTGTCGATTGAGCACATGAATTTCACCAAGGATGTTACCATTGTCACTGACTCTGATGTTGAGGAGTTTGTGCCTCCGACAACTGTCACGGCTCCGGCAACCTCTAGTGCTCCAAAGGCTATCAAAAAGGGTCGTGGACGTCGGAAGCAGAGTGTGAAGCTTTCAGACAAGAAAAACCTCCGGCATCTATTAAGGTCTCTCCTGGTTCAAACGAGACTGAGTATTCCAGCCCGCCCTATGAAATAGTGGATTTTTTCACTGGTGAAGTATCAAGTTCATCTAATCAGGTTGTTCCCGATCCCCCTGTCACAACTACGCCTCTAACTTCTCCGATCTTTCCCACTGATCTTGAACGATCTCCTGATGATTCACATGAGATTCCTCTTGTGCACCTGGTGAGATCTATGAAGCTGCCAAGAAGAAAAGAAAGGAGAAGTCCAGGGTAGCATTGGATGAAGATGTTCAGCAGGATGATGATGGGAATGATGACTTTTCACCGAAGCCAACATCACCCATCCAGGGTGATGTCTCTCCCTCAAACCCGGGGTCTGATACTGCGAGTGGTTTACCTCCTCAGACTCCAGGTTCTCCTCTCGTTAAGGATGCTGACATTGCCCCGGTCTTCGATGAAGTGGAGATAGAGGATCTAGCTCCGTTCTCTGAGAAATTTCTATCCTCCCAGGTTGAGGCACTTTTCTCTGTCTACAAGGCCCGAGGTATGATTGACGAAAGGCGAGTCCCTGTTGAATTGTTCAAGTGCCAGAATTTAATTGCCTTCTTTGAGCACAGGGGTTTATATTCGACGGTCTCCACCGCCATGCCATTTGTCCGAGATGTCATTGTGGAATTTTATTCCAACCTTCTACCCTCGGTTGCTGTGGATACTTCCGCAAATTATGGGAAAGTGTTTGTATGCGGACAGATTTACGCCTTCACACCTGACTTGATTAATGAGGCTTATGGGACTGAGGCCTTTCAAGGGGACTCCACTGTTGATGACATGAACGAGGTTATTGGTTTCTTGTCTGGCGGGCTGCTCACCACTTGGCGTGAACAATTTCCCAGCACGAAGTTGACATCGCTTTACTCGGTTCTGCATAAGGTGGCGATATTCAACTGGGTGCCCACAAAGAATTCGACTGTATTGACCAGACCTCAGACTCAGTTCCTTTTCAAAGTTGGAAATGGGATCCAGTTCAATTTCGGACAGCTCGTGTTTGATATGGTCACAAGGTTTGCCTCCTCTAAGTCTTCCTCATCTCTCTGTTTTCCCTCTTTGATTTACAGTATTTTGGAGAGCCAAGGCTTCACGCCTTCTGCGGATAATTCCCTCACTGGTGAGGCGGAGTGGTTCGCCTTGAGGGGCCAGTACCTCTCTGGGGCCCGCGTTGTTGATTTGCCCTGGAGTGCGCCTGTCCAGGCTGATGATGCCCGTGGTGACACCTCTACGAGTTCTGTCACCAGTGACAACATGGTACAGTTGATGGCCCCAGTTGTCCGTGCTCAGGTGGCCTTAATTGACAACCAAATAGCTCAGCTTGACAGCCAGCGTGCTCAGCTACAGGCGCTGCGGGGTTCCCTATTTGAGGCCCTTTTGATTTCTGAACAAAAAGGGGGAGATAGACATGACGAGGATGTTGCTGAGATGCTGCTGATGGCGAGGCTGCCACCGTGTTGGCGAGCTTGGCCAGTGAGAAGAGGAGAAAGAAGATACGATTTAGAAACAGGTTTTTGAAGCAAGTGAAGAAGAAGCTGCGGAAAAGAAAAGCTGATGGTGAAGGAACATCTTCGTCCTCTCGACGGGCGAAGAAGGCTCGTGGTGTTTAAGTTCCTTTTGTGATTTCCTTAGTTTCTTTTGGTTTTGGATGTTTGTGGAATATTTTGTTTTTATTTATTGCTTATTTAGGGGGAGTCAGTTTGTTTTTCAGTGTTGAACATTTTGGTTGCGTCATGGTAGTTTTGTCCAGAAAGGCAAAAGGTGGAGATTGTTGGGAATATTATTTTCAACAATAATTTCCTTGTTTGTAGTTTGCCTTTCTTAGAACACAAAGTATTTTAGAACTCTAGATTTCTTTCTTAGTTGGAGTCTAGAATTTTATTTTGTTTTCTAAATACTTGTTAATTTGTTTAACAAGACTTGGAGTCTTATTTTATTTATATGCACCAAGACGCAAGAGACGGATATGACGGGAAGATATTCTGAAGCAGAACACGGAGAAAATAACTCGGAGCTTTGCTGGGAATTAGAAGAATCTCTACGTTGCGTAACCAACGGAGGAATTTTACTAAAGAAGAAGTGACGAGTATTTTCTGTATCAAGTGATTGATACAATTTGATTTTTCGTATATTACTTTTATATTTTGTAATTGATCTTGAACAATCGAAAAAGTAATATAGTTTTCGGGTTTGTACAACCAAGTTCGTAAGTACGATTACTTACGAACTGAAATTAATTTTCTGTATTTTTATTTCCGCTGCTGTTTCTCAGATTCAGTTGATATTAGGTCTGGTGAAATCTATCACGAAACCTAACATCATTTCTTTAAGTTGCATTTCTACGAAACTACAGTGCACATGCATCATGAACCCATACATGATATAAATTGTTAAATAATATATTTATATTTAAGATTCGCCACTCGTATATGTATCATTCGTCTTATATATACTAATCATCTTGTATATTTACTAAAGGTTATATTTATGTATCATTCGAGTTTAATACCTACATATATTTAATAATAATCCTCTAATATAAAAATATAAATAAGTCATTTATAATTAAAATAAAAAATTCTAAATTAGCTATCTTAAATAAAAGGATATAAAATTACATATAGAATAATCGTTGTTAAGAAAATTATGAATAATGATCAAAATAAGTTGTATTTATAATAAAAGTTAAAATAAATTTTATTCTTAGAACTTTAAGTATTCTACATAAGAAAATTTTGTGTTATTTGTAAGATAAAATAAGTACGTAACTAAATATTTTCAAAGAATTCAATCTAAACATGAAAATGAAAAATATAAAAATATTTAATGATAATATTGATTAGAGCATAATAATAATTAGAACATAAAATGTTTAATGATAATATTGAAAATATAAATATTAGAACATAAAAAAGTTTAATAATAATTATTATTAAATAGTTATTAGATACAAGACACGAGTTGAGAATACGATATCTTTTTTGATTTCTTTAGGATTACTTCATGATTTTTAAATATAAAACTCTAAAATTATCACAAATAATTCTTATATTTGAATTTATCTTTTGATCAATCTCGTGTAATAAGTTCATTCCTCAAGTTACATTTGTGAGATCCAATTTAAGCATGAGGAGGGGAGTAATTGCAAATAAAATAAAAATGATACATTAATTTAAAAGGTTTCATCATGTATGATCGGTCTCATATTATGGGACCGCATTTTACTATACTCTTATTTGACCCGCCCTTACTCTATCAACAGGCGCAGGTGAGTTGAGATGGATAGAGTGAGTTAAAAGTAGTCTAATATTATGAGACTCGTCTTATACAAGTATTTGACTATTTTATAAATTCATCCATGCCGAGAAACCATATATATGAAAATTGAACAAATAATGCAGTTTATAAAGAGGATTCTCAAATTTGAAGTGAAAACTTTGTATGTCATACTTTTAAATATATATTTTTTGAGTATTAATAAATAGTAATTTTCTATACAATCCATGCAACACACGGTATCTACACTATGTATTTTGAAGTGAACCGTTTACATGTGAGCTTTCTTTTCTTTTAGTATTTAAGTATTTATAAGGAAAAATTACCGTTTAGTGACAAAATCAAATTTGTATTTACCATTTAATCCCTTTAATTAGTTTTGTCCCATATAGGCCAAGTTAATATTATTAATTAATCTGTACACCAGATTTTCCGTTATGTGTGGAAAATGAAGATTGATTACTCTAATAATTCTATTTCATATTTATTTTCCCATACCCAGTCTTGGAAGTCGCTTTTCACCATCCTCAGATTCATGTTTCGCCTCTCAAGTTTTAATTTAATTTTATTAGTATGAAATTCTAAATAAAAGTAAGGACCAATCAAATCCGTTAAACTAGTATGAAATTCTAAACGGCTTTTCCACATTAGTATGAAATTTCAAATCCCTTTAAATTAGTACAAAATTTTACGGTATGAAATTCTAAAGAAACATATGAAATTCACGACCACTAGGCTCGTCCAAATTAGTATTAAATTCTCAAATCCCGTAAATTAGTACGAAATTTTATTAGTATGAAATTCTAAAGAAAACTAAGAACCAATCAAATTCGTTAAATTAGTATGAAATTCTAAAAGAATTAGTATGAAATTCTAAAAGAATTAGTATGAAATTCTCAAATCTTGTTAAACTAATACAAAATTTTACAGTATGAAATTCTAAAGGAACGTATGAAATTCACGTCCAAATTAGTATTAAATTATCAAATCTCGTTAAATTAGTTATTTGTGCGCTTTTCGCGTGAAATTATTAGCGTGGAAGAAGGTTTGTACTGGTTTAGTTTCTATGGTATATTTGTAATGTGTCTAAAATATATAAAATATCTTTTGAACTTAATGGAACACGGTCATTTGCTTTTGGCCTAAATGGTCAAAGCCCCTATTTATAATTAGTATTTTTTTTAAATACATTTCTTGTAATACACAAGTATTATACTAATATTTTAACAAACATATATATTAGAACTAAACTAACGATTAAATAGTTATCTATAGGCGAAATTCTCATTTGATACACATTAATCTAACTTAATTGCCATATAATCACCTAATTAAAGTTCATCCCATTTAAGCCAAATATTTACCATTCAATCAAAAATCATGATATAAATAGTTTACAATACCCCTCTCTTATATAGACACTCAATTAAGGCACAACCGTCATCATTCCTCAATTTTGTTTGTTTTAAGAAAATATTTCATTTTATTTGTTTTTTATTTTTGACTTCAACAATTTTATACATCGATTTTTTTTGTATGTTATTCATACATATTCAATCAGATTCGTAATTCATTTTTTTTCGCTTGAACAATTTTACACATCTTTATTTTTATTTTTATTTTAGTTTATTATCCATACAAATTTTGACCAAATTCAGAATATTATTTTTTTTCCACTTATTATTTTTGCCGATATTTTATAAAATTTGATTATTATCATACAAAATTTCAAATCGATCAAATTAGTTTAATTTACGGTCATATAGATTATATACATCCTCAATAGGTTGATTTTTTAATATTTTTTTGGTATATTGTTCTCAGAAATTCCAATCAATTTTACAAGTAGATTTTTTTTGTTTATTGTTCCTACAAATTTTGATCAAATTCGAAATTCATTATTTTTTTTTTGTTTATTGTTCATACAAATTCCTATCAGAGGCGGAGTTCATTAATTTTTTATTTTCATTTTCTTTACTTCAACAATTTTACACGTTTTTTTGGTTTCCAGTTCACATGAATTTGTAGTATGAAATTAATATGAAGGTAGTATGAATTTTGTAGTACGAAATTAATATGAAGGTAGTATGGATTTTGGTTGCACGGTGAGTAGTATGAAATTAATAAGTAGTATGGATTTTTGGTTGAATGGTGGAGGCAGTATGGATTTTGGTTGTGGGCAGTATGGAATTCGGTTGCACGGTGAGTAGTATGAAATTAATAAGTAGTATGGAGTTTGGTTGTGGGTAGTAGGCGTCATGTAGTATTGATTTTGTAATATTAAATTAATTTGAAGGTAGTATGAATTTTAGTTGCACGGTGGGTAGTATAAAATTAATAAGTAGTATGGATTTTTGGTTGAATGGTGKGTATTATGAAATTAATATGAAATADTATGRRTTTTGGTTMAATGGTGAGTAAGTATGAAATAAGTATAAAATAATATGAGTTTTGGTTGAATTAAATTGAAAGAAAAAAATATTGAACAAAAAAATTGGTTTAATAAGGTTAAATTAATAATCTTATGTAGTATTTTGGATTAAATGGTAAGTTAAAACACCAATGGACTATTTGAGATGATATATTTACCTATAGGAGTATATGGTCAATGCCCCTGATTTATATACTCCCTCCGTTTCACAATATAAGTCGTTTTAGAGTAAAATTCTTGTTTCACAATATAAGTCGTTTTACTTTTTTCACACAAATTTAGGAGAAGAGAGAGAAAGAAAAAGGTAAAAAGTGAATTGTGAATTGTGATATTTGAGGAGAGAGATAAAGAAAAAGGTAAAAAGTGAATTGGAAATAGAGATATTTGAGGAGAGAGAGTAAGATAAAAGGAAGTTGGGTAGTTTACGAAAAAAATTAATATTTACTCATTTATCTAAATTTCTTAATAAATGTGTTTTTTTATAAAACGACTTGTACTGTAAAAAAAAGAGGGAGTAGTTAATAAATAGCCCAGTTACAATCAAAAAGCAAATGATAGAAAAAAAAAGGACTCAGCCCAAGATAAAAATCCTTGCTACATTCCTGGACACAACAACATCAACGAGGTGTGTGTGTCATTGTCTTGACATCTTAAAATATTCAGTCTTCTAAAAACAAAGCAATAATTTAACCAAATAATAATAATAAAGAAAACTACCAAGGTTTGGACTATGAGCCTATGATGACCGAGAAAAGCGCCTTTACTATTCTACCCTTAATAATACCCTATAATTGGACCGATTCATTGTTGCCTAGCCTAGGTTGGGTCTTTAGACCGGGAATGAACCTTCAAAACGACGGTTCAAAAAATTCCGATTCTGCTCAACCCACCACTTTGGACGGATACCTAGACTATCTCATATATGGTTCCAAATGGACCGGCGTGGTATGGCACACAAAGACTTGGTATGTAAACTACGAGTCGTTGGACACATATTTCAAAATGATTAATTTTTGTTCACCAACAATTACACTATTTACTTTTAAGTCATACTTGCTGAAAATGCTATGTTATAAATGAACAGTATCAGGCTATCTCCGTCGGTATGCACTATTTTAGTGTAGAAACAATTTCAACAGTTTGCACTAAATTTTTACTAAAAAATAATATTCCATTATATTTCTTATTTTTAATTTTTTAGTCTTATATTATTTTATAACTGGTAAACATAAATCATATGTGATTTTAATTCATAATAATAAATAAATTTAATTAGATAAAGAAAAATAAAAATAACATTCATAATAATATTTAAAAAAAATAAATAAAGTTACCAAAAAATAAAATTACACCGCTGCAGAAGATCGACACCGTGTTTTTTGATATTTCACAAGATGAGAATAAAACAAACAAAAGATAAATTAACAAGAAAATGGAGAAAAAAAAACAACTGAGTTTAGCATCTTTGCACCGTGTTTCTTGACATTTCACATTGTGGGAATAAATCAAACATAAATTAACAAGAAAAAGAAAAACAAAGTTTAGCGCAACTACAATATTGCGTCAAATTTGGTGCAATATTGTAGCAAACTCTATATTGGCCACGTTCACATGCAGAGAGAAAAACATATTTTATATTTTATTAACTGATTGATTAGGGTTACAGATTATTGATCTCAAAAACCATATTTATAGTATTGAGATAATACACTAAAATTGGGCTCAAGGCCCAAGACTGTATACGAGGGTCTTACATAAGAACGACTCTAAACCTCGATTGATGTTTATTATTATTATTATTATTATTATTATTTTGTAATCTGCCCAAACCTCAGCTAAGTTTTTGTATAATCCTAAAAATCAATAATATAGTCTTTGAAACAAAAAATAGATACAAATTACCTCTTGCACTTCTATAATAATAATAAATAAATAAATAAATAATGGTAGAAAGATTCGAAAGAAGTAACTGGCAAAATATTCAAATTAACCCATATATGAAGTTACGCCAATAGTAAAAGAGTCGTGGTCTCTTTTTGTGGTGTGAGGAGACTTATAAATTAGCATCAGCCCCTTCATTCCTAGTGACTTTTCTCACAGCGCTCCTTTGTTTTTCTCTTCTTTTCTCTGACTCACAAGATTTCTATACTACCACTTCATCAGAATAACACACTTCTTCTTCTTTACTCTCTTTTTCCTCAGTTTTTTTATTTCCTCACTTCCTTTCCATCAAATTTCCATCCATTTTCCAGGTACTTTGCATCCCATTATTAAATATTCATTCACCTTATGTTTTTATTCACTATTTTTTGACTATAAATGTCAATGCAGGTAGGTTTGCATTTGGAATTTTAAAAAAAAAAAAAAAAAAAAGTTGTGTTGGTATTGACTAACCAAGAGAATGGTGATTTCTGGATGCAAACTCGGGCCTAAACCATGGCGATCGCAATCGGCCCGGCCCCGAATCTGCCCTGTTTCTCATCTAAGCCTCTGGTTTCACCAAATGGATACTTAACCAAAAAATTGATGCTCAGGGAAGCTTGAGAGTTTTGGTAATGGGGCCAAGATCAATAATTTGATCGACGCAATGCGGGCTTCTTCGCCCACGCGCCGGGCCACGGGACACAGACGATCATAATTCTTGGACTGTAAG
>BMAC01000941.1:255709-268882 GCA_014905375.1 Phtheirospermum japonicum
TTACAGGTCATCGCTTTCCTCGACCACCCCTCACCATGTCTGCTCCAAATACGTTGTCTGAATTAAGTATATTTGGAGCCGACATGGGGAGGGCGTTTGAGGAGGACAATCTCTGTACGGGCGCTGTGTGCACTCTTTACAGACAAGTGTACTCCAGAATCTACACAAGCTTAATTATTCATAAAATGGCCCCTAATTATATAATTATTGCTAAATTGGACCCTATTAATTGATTATTTCTAAATTGAATCCTAATTATGTAATAATTACTAAATTGACCCCTAATTAATTGATTATTCCTAATTTGAACCCTAATTATGTTAATAATTACTAAATTGACCCCTAATTATCTAATTATTACTAAATTGGCCCTAATTGTATAATTATTGCTAAATTGGCCCCTATTAATTGATTATTCCTAAATTGAATCCTAATTATATAATAATTACTAAAATGGCCCTAATTAATTGATTGTTCCTAATTTGATCCCTACTTTATGTAATTATTACTAAATTGAACCCTAATTATGTAATTATTACTAAATTGGACTCTAATTAATTGATTGTTCCTAAATGAAACCTTAATTTAAAATTAAACTTAAATTAAATACTAATTACAAATTATAACCCAAATTATTACATAATTTTAAGTTATACCCTAAATAAAATGCTAATTTCAAATTAAACCTAAATTAAACCCTAATTATAAATTATACCCTAAATTATTACATAATTTTAAGTTATACCCTCAATGAAACCCTAATTTCAAATTAAACCTCATTAAACTATAATTATAAATTATACCCTAAATTATTATATTATTTTTGATTTTTACCCTAAATGAAACCCTAATTTCAAATTAAACCTCAATTAAATTATAATTGAAGAATATTATAAATTATACACTAAGTAAATCCTAATTAGGTAATTATGGCTAATTGAATCATAAGTATATACTTAATTATAATAAACTCATACTTGAACCCTAATTTTGTAATTAATTTCTAATGAAACCCAATTTCCAACCCTAATCCTTAAACAAACACTAAACTCTAACATTTAAAATCAATTATATAACAATTACTAAACAACAAACATATAAAAAATATACAAACAAATACAAATATACATAAAAATAATCAAAAATATAAAATGAAAAATCGAAAGTGGAGGTGGTGGTGGACCTTGGATCGGCGCCCGGAAGTGGAGGCAGGCGGTGTGGACCTTGGAGCGGGCCGCCTTGGGGCTGGGATTGAACCAGAGGGCGGCGGTGGGCTGTGGGCGATTGGGGTTGGCGGCGGTGGGCTGGGCTTGAACCGGAGTGGACGGCGGTGGCGGTGGTGGACAGCGGTGGGCGCGGGTGTGGACGGGGGCCGTTCTCTTCTCTCTTCCCTTCTCTCGTCGCCGGTCTCTTCTCTCTCTTCTCTCCTTCCCTTCTCTTCTTTTCTTTCTCTCTGGATACCAGACTTGCCGCAGGGCTGGGACCCGATTTTTAGGTTAAATTCCTGACTGCCAATGGCCGTCAGGACTAGCGGGCCTTTATTCTTTTATTAAAAATAGTATCCTGACGGCCCATGACCGTCAGGAGTAGCGAAATTATTATTTTTTAATTAAAAATTATATCCTGGCGGGCCTCGGACCGTCAGGATCCTGACGGCCATACCCCGTCAGCCGATGCCAATTTTACTATACTGACGGGTTATGGCCGTCAGTATAATTAAGCGGGATAAACTCCCGCTTTTTCCCTGGCGGGTTACCGGCGGCCTACAATGCTGACGGCCAAAGCCGTCAGCATATCCGCCAGCAAATTCGGCCGCCAGGAAGGCCGCCAGAAATGCTGGCGGCTTTTTGGCCGCCAGTAAATATTCCAGGACTGCCGGATTTTTTTGTAGTGAATATTTTCATCGTCGGAGTGGCCATCCATGGTAAAAGATGGATATAGGAACGTAAAAACTTGAGGGTCTTGTTTTCAAACGTTTAGGGTCGAGAAGTAACGAACAAAACGAAAAAGGGAGATAGTTTCAAGCAAAAAGGGTCATTGAGGCATTTTGTCGAACACGTTGAGGGCAAGGTTTTTGAACAAGGAAATATGGAAAATTGGAAACCCAAGCCTGCCCCAAACTCAACCAACAATCAAAAAGTTCACCAAGAGAATGGTTCAAGCGAATTACCTCGAAGAATCGATTCGAAAGTGGAACGAAAAACTGAGCTTATCCCAAGGAGAATTTTTGAATGTAGAGAAGAAGGAAAAAAAAAACTGAATTTCCCGCTGGTTTCTCGCCTGTCGATCGACCTAAGTCGATTTTCTTTCTTTTCTCTCTCTTTTTTTTTATTTTTCTGTGTTTTTTTTTTTATATTGCTGCCCTCTCTCTCTTGTCGATTTTATTTTTCTGTGTTTTTTTTTATATTGCTGCCCTCTCTCTCTTGGGGGGGCTGATCGACTGGTTTATATAAGCCCGCTGGTCTCTGGGCAGTCCGGGCAGTCGATCGACTGCCCTCTTCGGTCGATCGACTGCCGAGAGTCGATCGACTGCTTTTGTCAAAATCTGAAAATTTTCTAAAATCCAGTTGATTCCACCGGCGCGGTCGATCGGTTGCCAGACGATCGACTTGCTGTCGATAAGCACATAACCAGTCGATCGACTGCAATCCAGCAGTCCATCTCCATTTTCGATCCTCTTTCCTCCCAAGACTCCAAGACTAGACCTACACAAACCCAAAAACTCCATTAACACTACTTAAAGATAGAATATATACTAAATTAAAAGAAAAACAAGGAAAGAGTTAGAAGGGGTTAGAACGTCGTGGGTTGCCTCCCACGTAGCGCGTTTGGTTAACGTCGTTCGCTTGACGGTTATACAAAAATGTTATCCAGGATCCAAGAAGAGGTGACGATCATGCCATGCCTTGGTGTTCTCGAGTAGACACACTGGGTGATCAAAATCACCAAGGCAGGCGCGTTGGGCAAGCCGGAAGATCGAGACATCAAGAACGTGAGCTTGCTTCGGTGGTCGTAAGGGTGAGTCGATCACCCAAACGTGATCGTCCCATAACGGGTCGACATTTTTCTCCATCTCCCCGACCGTCATCTCCTCTCTCTCGAATTTAGAAATAGTCGTAGTCGGGCACGAGAGAGTAGGACCCCGCACATCTTCC
Source organism: Phtheirospermum japonicum (assembly GCA_014905375.1). Classification (NCBI taxonomy): domain Eukaryota; kingdom Viridiplantae; phylum Streptophyta; class Magnoliopsida; order Lamiales; family Orobanchaceae; genus Phtheirospermum; species Phtheirospermum japonicum. The sequence goes on from BMAC01000941.1 coordinate 258,865, forward strand.
TCGTCTAAAGCAGGTAAGCTCGACAATCCAAGTGCAATCGGAGAACCAAAAGATAACACCCCCTCACTTTCCACTACAACCTCTTCACAATACCCGAGAGGGGTTACGTTGTCTTCCGACCCATTCTCCTCGTCCTCCAAATCCACCTCACAGTGCTCCTCTTTTGAAAGATCGTCAAATCTCGAATTTCCATCAACGACCGTGGGCACCACCACATCAAAGATGGGCATCTCGTCAAGGCACGGCTTCTCAAGCTCATCCACGTCATTGGCAATTTGTTTTGCGTGAGTCTCCATGCGAGCGAGGCGTTCAATGAGGTCGGCTAAGAGAGACTCCACGCCCGGAAGTTGGGACGTAGACGAATCTTGAAAGAGTGAGGTATAAGGGTCATCGCTCGGAGTATACGAGCTCGAGGTGGGTAGGTTGTAAGAATCGTAGCTCGAAGGAAGGGCGAGTGGAACATATGGATCGTCAAAACCCGGATCAAAAGGATCAAGAGTCGGTGCATATGGATCTATGATCGGGTTATGGAGATATGAAAATGGAGGTGAATCTGGAGGATTTGGATCATAACGATCGGAATAGTAGATCCATTCTTTTCCGATCGAAGCATACGGGTCGTCATATTCGGGAGTGGTGTATGGATTTGGATATTCGGGAGTTTGGATGTTAGGGTTGTCGTATGGAAAACTAGCTCGGTAGTTTGCCATCCTTGGCCGGATAAATTAAGCGGCGGAGGCATCCTCTGATCGTCTAGAGTGTGGGCGGGCAGAATCGGGTTCTCGAATGGAGTTGCCATCGTTCGCTCCTCGATTATCGATGAAAATAGCGGAGGTAATGGGACGTCGGACCTACCCTGCATACACAACAACGACAAAAGATTACGCGTATCGAATGTAAAATGACGAACTAATCTAACTACGAACTATGTTAACGATAAGAGTAATTAAGAACACCATTGGCCTTAATCCATCCCCGGCAACGGCACCAAATTTTTGATCGACGAATTCTCGACGCTCTAATTTGAGAATCCGTCTCTGCAAGAGTACGGAGCCGGTTGTAGGGCGGCGAGTTCTTCCCGAGTCGTGTCTCTCGAGGATGGATGTTATCGGCTTGTCGGTTTCTTAATTGCTCTTATCGTCGGTTGCGACTAAACTAATCTAAACTAGGAAAGCAATAGTCATTGTTCGGTTTTGAGTTTTACGACTAAGATTTATATTGAAATACAAGATTTAAAAACATTGAAAATGAAAAGGAAATTAAAGTTTATTTAAAATGATTAATCTAAACTTAGTTAACTAATAAAGCTTATAATTTAAATTAAGGAAAAGGAGGGAAAATTAAAGTCTAGCTTATTTGAAAAAGTCAACATTAATTTAATAAAATTTAAAGTTCTAAAAAAAAAGAAGATTATATAAAACTTCTAAAAACTTAAAGATTGATCTAAAAAACTTAACAACTTAAAAGCATAAGTTAAAAAGCTAGAAAGTTATAAAATGAAAATGGAAGTTTGATGATCAAAATAGCAACTAAATTACGATCAAACATTAACACACAATTAAATGAAATAACAAGGAAATAAAACTATATTAATGGAAAGATATTACCAAGAGTAATGATCCACAAAAGCTTGAAATGGAAAAGCTTGAAAGTTTGAAGGATTCTTCACAAAAGAAAACTAAATCAAGGCTTGAACAACTAACTAACTAAGATCTAAAGCTTAACTAATCTATTACTAATTACTAGAATTATTGGGAATTAAAATTGATCCAAAATGAAAGGAAGAAAATATGATCTGGTGTTGAGGGAGCTTCCTTGGAGGAGAAAGTCCTCAGTTGCAAGTTGTTTTCTTCGAAAAGACGTTTGATTACTTAAATCTTCACAAAATCTGCTTTTCAGTCGATCGACTATAAAGCAGTCGATCGACTGGCAGTCGATCGACTGCTCTTGTCAAAACGGCCAAAAGCCCTGGAATTCAGTCGATCCTCGGAGTTCCAGTCGATCGAACTCATCGGCAGTCGATCGACTGTATTGTCCAAAATGCCAAAAGTCCCTGGAATCCAGTCGATTTTGGAGTTCCAGTCGATTGACTAGAAGGGCAGTCGATCGACTGAACTCCAGTCTGTCGACTGGATTGCTGCACTCGGCTCGATTCCTCGTTCTTTTCACGTTCGCCGGTTTATCGAACCTCGTCCGTGCGCTTCCTTGCTTTGTCTGTTCATTCCCGAGTCGAGTATCAACGATCCCAAACGAGCGCGGGCCCTGCTTGGACGTCCTACGGCCAATAGAAAAATGAAATAGTGAAAAACTACGACAACTAATAATAAAACGTACAGAAATACGAAAACCTAGAAATAACAAAAAACGGCCAACTCGATTCGTAAAACACCTAAAAGCAAGCGAAACACACGCAACGTGATACAAAAATAATAGCAAAAATATGTACAAAAAGATGCAAATCACTGAACTTGGATTTGAACATGAAGTCGACGAACTTCCCGCGTTACCACGTTTTATATTCATACTTGGAAATTAGAATGGAGAAATTCAATATATACGCATAGAGTTCACAACGTCTTTGAGAGAACCATCACAAGGGCATCCTCTTTCTTGGGACTGGAATTCAAAGATGCTTTTTTTTTTAAATCTTTCAATTTTGACTTTTTAAAACATATCCCAATTGATTCACTTGGGGAAAAATTCCCCCTGAAAACAAATTGATTACATGAATCAGAGTCATCAATTGACCTTTTTCGGCCCATAACAGAAATCAAAGGAACAGATTAAAGCAATTCAATTAGGTATTTTACTTTCTCCCATACATCAAATTTTGGGGCTACGAATTTCTAAACCTAAATTAGGGCTATGAATTTCTAATTTAAATAATAAAGTTTGAGAATTAGAACCTGGACTGAGTGTCGAACGGGCCATGTCAGGGAGAGTCTGGAAATGTAGTCGGAGGTGGTGCAGAAATTATGAGTTTCTGGTACCAGCCATGTCAGGGTGATTCTGGAATCGACCTTCGGAGTTTATGAAAAAATGAGATGAAGACTGTCGAGTTTGGTTAGGTTTAGACTGCATAAAAATGTAATATTATTTTCCAAGGAAAGTTGCAATTATTCTTGAAATCACGTTTTCACTTGTGAATTTGACACTTCGGTTTTCGGTTCGGTTCAGTTAATCGAAACCCAAAACCGAAACCGAAAACCGATTTTTCTCAAAAACCAAAACCAAAAACCGAACCAAAGTTTCCAGTCCAGTTTCGGTTTGAATCGAAATTTTGGTTTGGTTCGGTTCGGTCGGTTAACCGAACAGTGCACACCCCTAGGATGGTTCTTCTGAATTCTTGAGGGTATATCCCTCCGATTTAAGTCAATTGGATCTTCCTCATCTGAATTTGAATCGGATTCTAGAGCAGTCTGAGTTGGTGTTACTTCTGGTGTTAAGTTATCAGTACCGTCACTACCTGTATCTTCAAATTCTAGACCTTTATTTTCATCTATACCAATCGTAACACTTTCTTGAGGATTCTGATCATAAACTAGATCATTTTTCTCAGCAGGTTTAACACCACGAATCATGTCATCAAACTTCACATTAACTAACTCAATCATGCAACGCGTGCTAAGATTAAATAATCTATACGCATGACTGTTTCGAGAATATCCCATGAAAATGCATTTATCACTTTTTGAGTCAAGTTTTTCAAGATGATTTCCATCATTTAACACATAGCAAATGCATCCAGAAATATGAAAATAACTCAAGTTTGGCTTTTTTTCCATTAACAATTCACAGGGAGTAACACAAGACCCAGGTCTAATATACACCCTATTAATTATATGGCATGCAGTGTTCATTACTTCAGCCCAAAATCGTTTTGCAATTCAATTTGAAATAAGTATAGTGCTAGTCATTTTTGCAAGAGATCTATTTTTACGTTTGACTATGCCTTTTTGTTTGGGGGTAATAGGTGAGGAAAACTCATGAGTTAAACCAACCTTAGAGCAATAATTTGAAAAAGATACATTCTCAAACTCTTTCCCATGATCTGACCTTATTCTACCTATACTCACACCAAAACGAACACTCAATATTTTAACAAGTTTCTTAAATGCTTCGAGAGAAGATCTTCTGAGCAGGTCATATGTTTAAAGCATCTACTATCGAAGTACCAGGCTCCAGGAATGTGAGACTTCAGATATGAATATATCATTTTGCATTTGATCTCATTATTCTTGACCCATACCTGTTTCACTCTGGTGTCCGTTTTGATGTTAGCAACATGGAAACCGTCACGGAACTCAGTAGACAGCTTCGACCTTTTGAACTGATTTTATTTCCCAATAAGCTTTCAGCAATATGGTTATATGTGAACTCTTTCACCACTATGATGACACACATGTTGTCTTCTTCTCTTTTTGTGGCTTGACCGACTCCACCTTTTGACTTGATTCTAGTTTTTGAACAGGCTTGTAACCAATCCCGTGTTTTGAAAAATCCGAGATACTCAATTTCAGAATTTCATCCAACTTGGCCTTGCCCTTGTTGAGGTTTGTGAGGGTTTCTTGGGCATTCTTCAGATCAGACTTCACTCGTTCTAGCTTTGCATCTTTCCTCGTGAGTGCTGACTCCAATCGAACAATAGTATTCTGTTGATCATCCTTTTCGAGAGTTAGTTTGTCAACCTTGATCATAAGAGACTTGGCCTTGAGTATTTGATTTCCCCAACTGGTAAATAATTCTTCATACTCGATGCTCAGTTTCCGTACCTGTCAAGTTCACCTTCTGCATCCGTAACACCTATGAAATAAGGATAAGTACTTAGTACGTCAAGTAACCTGCTCTAGATACCAATTGTAAATTCGTAAATCTATGGGTGTTTTAAAATAAGTATCAGTAAACGATGTTAAGTTCAGTATTACAACACCAGAACTAACATCAAACAATTTCATAGTTGTAAATAATGAAATAAGAACAGATGTTAAGATTGGTGTTAAAACACCTGATTTAACATCAAACAATTTATATAAATAAAAGCAGCAGAATAATAAAAATAATTTGAACACATCAATTCAAGTTTCGTTCGTAAGTAAAAGTACTTACGAACTTGGGTATACAAACCCGAAAACTATATTACTTTTCTATGTTCAAGATCAATTACAAAAATATAAATTAACATATGAAAAACACTAGTATCAACACTTGATACTAAAATACTTAGAGCCAAGCTTGTGATGATCTTCTCCATTGGTTACGCAATTTCAAAGATTTTCGTATTTAGAATCGTGGCTTCAAGTCCTTCTTGTGCTCGTGTTCTTTTTGCCTATACTAATTGATCTTTAATTGACAAACACTTGTGTTATGCCAGATTGACGGTTCATGATCCGTTAGGCCATCTGACCCGATACTATAATGTATTGGTTTTTTAGTATGATGTATTGGTTTTTGTACTCGAAAGTATTGATTTTTCATAATCTCTACCCGTAATATAATGTATTGATTTTTACAATATGATATATTGGTACTATGATGTATTAATTTTTCACTATAATGTATTGGTTTTTGTTCAATTATATATTAGTATGAACTTTTGATTTAACAGATGATCCATTAATCCGGCCTGACAAGAGTATTTCCCTCTTTAATTATCCTAACCACTAGTACACGGATGAGCAACAACCGAGTATAAAAGAGTCGAGTTCGCGAATAATTTATGCAAGTATATATAGTTTTACTGGAGTTTCAATCCATTTCCTAATGATTTATATACGTGTTGATTCAAAGGCCCAGTCTTTGAAGATTTTGCTTTTAATTAAAATATCAATTTTAGTCCTCTAATTTTTGGATGTGAATTTTGAAAATAAATGAAACATTGAAACTACGTTCAACCAAGATGGCAAGATTGCATAAATCAGATTTTATGGGATAACTAATGCACAAAATCATAAATTTATGGAACCAGAATTAATATTTAAAATATTAACAAGACCGGAACAATTTCTTGACCAATCTTGCAATCAAGCAAACCAAGTAAAATTAGCATAGAATCTAAGGAGCTATGTGCCGAAAGCAACCCATCCAAATCAAGGAGTAATTAAGAACATAATTCGCACAAATGAAATAACCAGCAAATTATGCACGTGTGAATGCTTTATCCATTTCTCTTTTGAAAAAAAGCAAAATTGATAGTATCCAATTGCCAGTGGGTATATTCCTGCAATAAGCCAGCAGATTTATTGAGGTCGGCAAGTGGCAGGTGGCAAATTAGGCATAAATTTTATTCCATTACCTAGTTTTTGTAATTCTCCTTGCAGCCCATAGTTTTCGCGCACTTCAAATATGTTAATTTGATACCAGAGACCAAAGTAACTTTTTCATTTTTTCGGCTAGAAAGACCAAAGACATGGACGTAAACCAATATTTGTTGCCGTTTCTATAGACTAGAGAGGTTAAGTTTGAATTATTATCTATACCATACCATTGAAGCCAAATTAATTATATCATATCGGTATACTCGATTCTCAATATTTTATGTGATTAATATGTATTATTTGTGCGATAATTTATGTGTGTAAAGAATATGAATGTTATGTGTGATAAATTATATTATTTTATATTGAGAGAATTACAAATTGTGTTTGATGTATAATGAATATGGATGTTATATGTGATAAATATGTGTATTTTGTGTAATGAATATATATTATATTGATTATATATTTGTTTTGAATATTTTTATCACACAGAGCATCCACATTCATCGCACAAAACATACATATTCAAATTCGGCGAGATGCGTCAAAAAATCTTATCAACCAGATTTCGACGACCATTTCGATGAAAAAATATTTATTGCCAACAATCATATTAATTACATATAACACTCATATGCATAACACATAATATACATATACTATAACACAAAATATACGCATTCAACACATAAAAGACTAGGTTAAAATCTTATTCTGTTGCCGTTTCTATAGAGTAGAGGTTAAGTTTGAATTATTATCTGTAGGGTGGGTTCAAATAGAATCATGTCATTATATGCGAACCTGCAAACTAGTATTTTTATTATATAACAGCAGTGCTTTTATTATACAATTACAGTGCTTTATTAATATTTTGCTTTTATTATATAATTCTAAATACACAAAAAATCTGATTCATCAATTTAATTAGATCTGCCCGTAATTAACCCTAAGTTCACATATATGAACATGGTTCTCGTTCAAGTATAATCCATTATCTCTAAGCCATACATTAGGTTGGGCATGATATATCGCCACCAGTTAATTTCTAGTACAACATGTGTCAACATTTAAAAAACTAATTAAATTCGACCTTCTTAATAAGAAAAACAAACTTATGATGGTTATATACACACGTATGACAGTTCTGGAGAAGAAGGATGGCATGCACATGCAATGATTCACTGCAACAATAAAGGTGGGTTACTTTAGGCAGTCAAAACAGTGCTATTGCCCCCTGAATCTTGATCACCCTCTTTTCATTTTTCTTTATACTAAAATAAAGAAAAAGACATAACTAATTAATAATAGTATAATTTACAAAGAATCTTAACAGTTGTAAAGACACTTGAGAGTCAGATTGCTGCAGTAAGTTTCAACCAAAATACATACCGTATAGTATAGTGGTGGATCCAATGACACCTCTTCTATCCTAAGTTCATAGGACTACACTATTCCAATAAATTAGACATATTGGATGTAAATTCTTTGGAAGACAACCGATTAATAATCACATCAAAATTATATCTATGTCAATGTGCGTAATCAATAGAACTCTAGTTACGCGTCATATTGGGTCGTGGAGTCTGAAGTACCGATTGTACTATACACCAAGTCCAAACGGTCAACAATCCAACTAAAACTACTTGTAAATAGGACTTTCTTGTTATAAAAACTTGTTGATGTAACTGTAAACTTATCATAAAAATTATGGTATTGCAATAAAATCGATATATTGTACTTGTGTGCATATCATGGTACCTCTACATGTGCGTTAACGGAATGTTCAATAACATTTTTTTCATTCATAATATTCGGACTCTTAATACATAATTTGTAGGGTAAAGTGTTATTTATCTTGTTAAGGATATTATAGGATGGTGGTTGTCAATCCCTGAGTACTTACACTAAGAACGTGTTCATTTGATCATTTGGGTGTATGAATATACTCCCTGACTCGTTTTAGAAAAAAACACACTTATTAAGAAATCTAGATAAATGAGTAAATATTTAATTTTTTATTTTCGTAAACTACCCAACTTCCTTTTATCTTACTCTCTCTCCTCAAATATCTCAATTCTTAATTCACTATTTATTTTTTTCTTTCGCTCTCTCCTCAAATATCTCAATTTCCAATTCACTTTTTACCTTTTTCTTTCTCTTTCTTCTCCTAAATTGTTGTGAAAAAAGCAAAATAACTTATATTATGAAATAAGAATTTTACCCTAAAACGACTTATACGGTGAATGGAGAGGGGAGTATATGGTTTGTGCATGTACTTGCAAGGAACAAGTGTTTTATCCAGAATCCATTAGTTTAAAGCAAAAACCTTGACCAGTTATGATGGTTTGTTCCATTAATCAATGTGTATTTATTTCAGGTTAATAAACATAGTGTCAGACATATCTCCACCAGCATACGATCAAGTGTCTTGTCAATAATTGGAGCTGCAAAAACAAGAGTGCATTCATTGGCATAAGATGCGCACCATTAAGATTTAATAATTAAGTCTTCGATTTATATTAATTGGTTAACTTTTCTGTGTGCACGCTTCTTATTATCAATTGGATAATAAATATATACCTTTTGAATAAAGTAATGATCGAAAACTCCTGTAACTATGTCGATCGAAAAAACTTCAATTTTCGTTATTTATTTTACTGGGTAAAATTGATAAAATACAATTCATTTTAAAATATCATCTCTCATGAACAACTGCTATAAATGATCTCATTACATTTGAAAGTTAAATGAAAATTCAATCTATAGTTACAAAAATAAAATTCTTAGTGGTGTTTTTAGTGCTTGGGCCAATTATCTCAAACAAAAAGTGACCATTTTCGCCGCATCGCATGGATTCACATAAAATATGATCATACAAGTTCGACACCAAGAATAAGTTATTGTGCACAATTAGAAACCAAATCGATGATACAATGTTTAGTCAACTTAACAATCAATGAGAATTTCGAACCCAATTCGAGATTTTGACATAAATTTTGTGTACCTAAAAATTATCCGATTTGGTACTCTTAAACCGATCCATTGGTCCGAGGTAAAAACTTTGTGGAATTAATTAACGAATATTTGAAGAAGGAGAAAAGAAACTAGAAAACCTGGATTGAACACATAATGTGCCACATTCTTGGTAAAGAAGTCAGAGCTCTCATTATTGCTCTGAGTGGTCTCCACTCTCCAACTAGTTCAGTTCAGATATTTTACCATCTTTTAGAGCTATAATAAAACAATTATTGGTTATCAGATGACTACTTTTTTTTGTCACCTTCAAAATTGTACTTGAATCACATGATTCTAGTGTATGACTCTTAAACAACAATCATGACGATGACACTAACGCGTGTAACTATAATAACAAGTGAAGCTAGAATCAATTATTATAGTTATGATATTTATAATTTAATGGGAGCTTAATTAGAAGTTACAACTTGGGCCAAATAAGATGAGCATTCATATGTAGAAGGGTTTTTCTTTTTGGAATATTTGAATCTTATCTACTCAATGAAGCTACTAGGCAAACAATTTGGGAATGTTTTTAACCACTTGATCGGATGAATGACACGTATGAATATTTGAAAATAATAAATAAATTATGTTTATCTTAATGACACGCGCTATTAAATAAAATATAATTAAAATGAAAAAAGGACCAAGAAAAGAAAGAAGAAGAAGAAACATAACGAGGAGATCTTGTTAAAAACAACTACTCTATTGGGCACTTGGATTTAGTGAGAGCCCACAAAAAA
>BMAC01000941.1:268887-335451 GCA_014905375.1 Phtheirospermum japonicum
AAAAAGGGAAGAAAGAAGAAAGAAAGAAATAAAAAAGATTATATGGAACCTCAAATCTCTTTTGTTAATGGGTGTTAGGTGGTGAAAGTGAAAACCCCACTTCCATGAATCTCAAGGAAATTATATTACAAATAAATAATAATATAAATAAACATTGTTGAAGAAGGAGTTGGACTCCACTTTAAGAGTTTGATATATGTGAACCAGACCAAATACGGGTTGCGAACACCAACATGCTTCCATTCCATGAAACTCATATTTTTTATATTACATTTATTTTATACTATGAACAACAAAGCTCGTTCTCTTTTGTAAAGAAGGCAATTCCACTAAACCTTAAGTAGAGATAAACTAATCCATATAACATCAATTATTGGTGGCAACCTTAATCTCATTTAAGTACACACATTTCAATACTTAGCAGCTTTTTCGCTCAGATTATTCAAGAAAAAAGCAACTCCATTTGGATCTTCAACCGAACTATAAAACAATATGAAATTGGATACTTAGGAGACTAATTGTGATTTGGGAATATAATTCACGTTGGAAAGTTGGATTTACATGTGAATAAAGTGACATGCATGGTTGGAGGGAGCAGACAAAGGAAATGTTGGAATGCTGGAAGTTACATATATTCCGCCTGAATTAATATAGTTTCTATGTGCTTATTCAAATGAAAGCTCTAGATAGTTAATAATATATAAAACCTTAGTCGGTTCTTGGATTTTTATAGGTCTGACCATTTTCTTATCTGACTATGTTCCATACTTTGGAACAGAACCGGTTGAGTTTAAATCGAAAAACTTTAGTCCGAACTGTACAGGTACGATAATCAATTTTAGTTTTAATTAAATTTTCACAAAATTATATTGTACACCGTGTACACAAAACAACTTTTCGTAATTGAAACGATCAAAAGAATTGGTGCTTCAAAAATATGGGATATTGACCTTAAAGATGAAATCAGCGATCTGAATAACGTCGAATAATCACGTAGCGACCCGACCAAACCTCCAAAGAGCTCCTAGCGACCTGATAAGTCCTGCAAAACAAAACTCGGCCAAAACGATGGATGGTCCCGACATAGGCCCTCCGATACCTAAATTAGATTAAGGCTTAGAATGAGGCGAGAGCCTTTAGGTCACAGAGATCTCAAAATATGCTTAGATATCAAAATCAACTGAGAGAGAAAGTGAGGCCTGAGTCATCTATTTATAATAAGAAAAGTAGTCTCAATCTAGAGTTTCCCTTTCCTACAATAATTGTAATACCATAAATATATATCGACTTAAAATTAGAATTTCTCCTATATTTTAAGTTCCCGTAAATAATAATACTCATTGAATTATCAGAATACCCATAGGCTGCTGGGCCTGTTCGTATTTATAGGCCTCTAGGCCTGCTCATAAATTCAGTCCGCCAGAACCCCATAAGATATCTTGCATTAGCCTGAGAAGGCCCAGAAATCACAAGGCCCAGCCTTCAATGCCGATCTACTAATCAGGGCCGAACTGACATAATAGTACTTAAATCATAATAGGTCGCAACCTCGCATAAGAGCCCGACACTCTCATATATCAGGTCGCTACTTTATAAAATAACTCGCTCATTCCCTAAAAAGACTGTACCATCTAGGGAATGAGGTCGCTTTACCTAAAAACCTTCGTAAATATATGTATGAATATTTGATATCGTATCAACTAGTCCCCCACGTTCTGGTTGGTTGAGGTAAGAAACCAAGTAGAATGTAATCATTCGCTTTCAAGAAGTCCAACAATCAAAGCAAACACGTCACCTTTAGCCATCACATCCTTTAAAGATCATTAAATGCATTACTGTGTTGTGTCGGATACATGTCAATAGCCCGTTTACTCGTAATATATTTAACCCTGTGGGCCCCCCAAAAAAAGGGACCACAATAACCCATCAGTTTTCCCGCTCACCGAGAAATACTTTTGTCTTTTCAACTTTCCACGCTGCCCTGCACACAAAAACCCTTTCACCTCCATTTACCATCACTTTTCAGAAAAGTAATATCAGAAATCCTCCATTTTCGTCTGCAGTAAAGCTTCGAAGTTCCGCAAAATTTCATCAAAATTGATCATTATCGTTGATTTGCCGAGTGAAAGTTTCATTTTGTTTCTGCCCTGTTCACTTGATGATGAACACAACTTCACTTAATTCTGATCTGCAAAATCCTAACTCGTCCAACCCACATCACTACTACAGAAAATCCCCAACAACATGAGTTGTTTTTGCTAATAACCTGGACTTTAGGCATCGATTTTACAATCGATGCCTATAATAGACATATGCATTGGTTGTTTGACCAAAACCGATGCATATAGTCATCACAAGCCGATTCCTAATGTCTATATTCAGTCACTAAAGGCATCGGTTATTGTGAAGCAACCGATGCCTATAGGTGCACTATAGGCATCGGTTTCGATTATAAATCGATGCCTAACTTTCACTAAACGCATCAATTTTTTGTAAGGCATCAATTTTATTCTACAACCGATGCTTAATGTCCTCTAAGGCATCGGATTTTGGAAAACAAGCGATGCTTGTAGGTAAACTATAGGCATCGGTGTTTGAATAAAAACCGATGCCTGTAGGTACACTATAGGTATCGTTTTTGTTCTACAAAAATCGATGCCTAATGTCCTCTAAAGGCATCGGTTTTTTCAACACAACCGATGCTTATAGTTTACCTACAAGCATCGGCTTTGATAAGTAACTGATACTTAATGTTTATGTATACGCATCGGTTTTTTTGAAAGCACCGATGCCTCGTGGCGAGATATAGGCATCGGTTTTTATCTCACAACCGATGCGTACAGGTTAACTATAAGCATCGGTTTGTTTTCTACATAACCGATGCCTATAGTTACCTATAGGCATCGGTCGTTGTTGAGTAACCGATCTCGGTTTTTTACTTATATGCATCGGTTTTGTTGTCAAGAACCGATGTATATAACAATGTTAAAAATCGATGCCTAAATCTAATTATATGCATCGGTTTGCACAAACCGATGCACACATTTTTTGATAAAAAACTTCTAGAATTTCAAAAATTTTATTTTAAAACCTGTCCAGAAAATTGATAATTACCATTTGCAAAAAATTAATTTAATATAAAAAAACATTTTATTCAATAATAATTAATTCAAATGCAGAAATTCCCATCCTATCTAATAAAACTCAAGTTGAACTAATTATTCTCATCGCACAAGTAGCAAACAAACCCCAACCTCATAGAATCTATCATGTTCTACAGCACAAAACTTGTAAATAAGAAGCATCTCGTTTCCTTCCAAAGGAGAATCCCCAGAGCCTTTCCTCCATTCTTGTGTTGAAGTTTGGCTACGAACAACACCTCGTTCTTGAATTCCAACTCCGAATCATTAGATAACCTCTTTACTGCTATTTGTCTGTCATTCCATGCTTTTCCCTGTGAATGAATAAAATTCACATTATTAACTAAGAAAATCCAGAGAAAATCCACCGACATCCTCATAATGTTCTGCACCAAGTTACAAAATCAATTACTTAATAACTAAGAAAAAGTAATTAAAACTAAGAAAAAAATACATATATACGAGTAATTTACCGAGTAATGTATTCTGCCCATATCTCACGAATTTCGTCGATTATTTTTTGCTCGTATGGTTCAACTCCAAATGATACCTACACATTCCGATTCAAAATTTCAACTTGTCATTTTAAAAATGAAGTTTAGGTTTGGAGTTTAAAAAATACTCAGTAATTTTTACTACTAAAAAATGAGTTTACACGTACCTTGTCTAATGAAGAATTTATACCGACCCCAGAGCAAATGTCATACATATACCTCATGACATAATAACCACACTCATTGCCTCCTCGTTGTTGATTACATTACAAAAATCATATGAAAGCAGATCAATATCCCCCTATCAATAGATCTATGTCAAAATGAAATGGGTCGAAGAACTTTACTAACTTGCGTACTAGGGTAACCGATAAATTTTTTTGTTAATACCATAAAAAATAACTTACCGGCAGATTATTCTACACCATGTTTCTTCCTCTTTTTCCTTTTGTTGACCAATAGGTACGAACTGCCCTGCAAATAGTAATATTGCACTCAAGCAGTTAATAACACGCAAAGTATTATTTCAATAAGCAATAAGAAATTGCTACCTATATATTAAACATTTACAGTTTTAAAACCAAAATGAGCGGATGAACCACCAAATCTTATATTACATCCAATGAAGAAATTCAAGCGGTTTTATGAATGGAAACACACAGAGTAGGCTCTAGAAAGAAATAGGTTGTGAAAAATAGCAAAATTACATTAATGCTATGAAACAAGTTGCCCACGAAACAATTGCCCACAAAAAAGAACTAGTACATTATTATATTGACAATAAAGACCTGAAAGTGAATTATTTTCTATGATGTTATTATAAAAAAGGACAGCAAGTTACCTTTTCAAAAAATAAGAAACACAAATATAGGGGGAAATCTTTTACTTACGTATTAACATGTGTCTTGATATCCAAGTCCCTCTTGTATCCATTTGGATCTAAAATAAAAACCTGATTCTTGAGAGGACATATCACTAGAAGCACCTAGTCGTCACTACACATTTTCATAACCACAAAGATTAATTAACTTTATAAATTATAATAATTGTAAAGGAGTAAAGGAAAAAATAATAAGAAATAGTCTCTATTTACTCGTCTAGGTATGGTGCTAGAATGAATGTCCTGCTAAATATTTCACTGAAGGCATCACTTATGTACGTCGTCACAACATTCAGGTCATTTAATATACTTTTTTTGCAGATCTTCGCTGGATAAAGAAATCCGAAGGCACCGGCACAAAGACTCTCTGCCAACCCACGAAGACAGATGTAAATCATTAGTAGATTCAAAGCTAAATAAATTTAAGCTGAATATTGAACTAATTGATAAGGAAAAAGAAAGCTCATACCACGCAAAGACTTTCACAACAGCAACACTAATCCACCCCATTCTGAACAGGCTCCGAATATCATCAATTAACATGAATTTTCATCTCTCTTTTGTCATGGAAGACGGTTTTCTCTAGGTCCATAGAGACGTGGTCCATATGCACGGGTATCGATAGAATCAGGTTGTGTAGCTATTTGCAATTAGCTCTTAGAGTCTCCAAGACTACGTCATCAACAAGAGGTAGTTTTGGTTTTGTTGCAGATTGCTCACCACTTGTCTCCATGAGACTTGTTCTCTGTTTCTTTTGATATGGCCTTGTAAGTTCCTGTGCATATGGCCATGATTGAGCATACTAAAACTAAATAAATAATTGGTGAAACGAAAACATATATTACCTCTCTTGACAGAACCAATTTGACCGGCCACTGCAAAAAGCTACCTAACATTTCACTCACGTGCCGCATTTCTGGATAAGCCATCACCGGTAGAGGAAGTTCTGCTGCACACTCGACAATTTCATCTACTGAGACCTTGACATGACCGGATGACACCTTCTGATGATGCACGATCTTGTCCTCACCTGTTGGGTAAACTAACCCCTTCGCAACAATTTTTATATCCCCCAAAATGGACAAGGCCAGGCGGCACTCGGTCGGACTCTAGTACTCAAAGTAGCCTTAAGTTAATGGTCTGAATAAAATGAGTAGGTTTGTGAAAATACACTACATATTATCTAATTTATACCTCAACCATAGGAAATGGAGTCCCACCAACCGATTGGCAACTACTATGTGGGCCACCTTGCGTCAGCGTGTGGAAGTCAGCCCCCTCGTCAACTCTTGATGGCATGTTATGGTGAATAACTGGAGTCTGCGGACCTTGGTTATTCACTTGCTCATACAACCGATTTAATTAAATCGAAGCGGACATGCATCGACGCAACAGAGAGTTGCGTCGAATGAGCGTCGATCGACGCTTCAGAGAGTTGCATCGGCCTTGCGTCGACTGAGCGTCGATCATCGCGGGCAGAGACTCGCGTCGATCGACGCTACTGAGGCTCTGTCTCATTTTCTTGATTTTTCTACTACTTGTTCAGCGGAAATCTCGTTCTCCAATCTTGATCATCGAACTTCATCTATTAATGCGCTGAACTCTTCCAGTTACTTAGCTGTAAGGTGAAAAACAACGAAATATTACCTAATTGCATCAATTATGATCAAAATACGGTAAAATAAGCTGGAACTATAAAAATGCGAAATTAAGCTTAAATCATCCAGATTATACCAAAAACAAATAGAAAAATGTACTAAAAAGCTAATAAAAATAAGAACAAATCTACTCGAATCAACTACCCCACGCTTAACTGGTTTGTTCTTCCTCGAATAAACGATAAATTCAAAGTATAACTAGAATGAAAATAAGTTCAAGCAAAGATTCGTGTTGTGCTACATACATAATTTTGAAAAGGGGAAAAGATTGTAACCATCCTGTACTATACGCGTTTTTTGGGTTTGCATCCTAACGTTTTTTTGGTAATTTAATGCATCCTGTTCTATACAAAATTTTGAAAGTGCATCCTGTACTATACAAAATTTAGAAAAAAACTAGTTTTATTAAATAAAAACTCGAATTTATTAAATAAATATGCAAACCATATTTTATCCTAATGTTTACCAGAACTAGTTTTATTAAATAAATAAATTTTATTATTTATTTAGTAATAAATTTGGTAATTTTTGCATATTTAATAAAATATGCCGGAACTAGTTTTAAATAAATAATAAATTCACCGGAACTCACACAAAGTATATGGGTTTGAAAATATGCAACCTCACTCGCGAGACTAGGTGAGTTTCGACGAGTTTGGACTAGTTGATTGGTCGGAGGATGCACTTTCAAAGTTTTTTGAAGTACAGGATGCATTAAATTATAAAAAAAAATGTTAGGATACAAACCCAAAAAATGCGTATAGTACAGGATGGTTACAATCTTTTCCCCTTTTGAAAATATAGGTACAAGTCACGCAACGTCAAACACTCCACCTACATTACATTGTCGCTTCAAAATCAAATTCATGCATCCTCTCAAAAGGGAAGTATATATGGGTGTTCGCTCAAAAGCACTCAAGCATTAATGCATGGGATGTGTATACACTCAAATCATACAATTATATGCACAGTAAATAACCACGGAAAATCAATCTCTTCTCAATCGAAAATTAAGTGTGTTATCAAAACTAAGAATCGGTAAGGTCTTTATGGGCTGTAATGTAAGGCTCTTTGGACGGGTGTGGAATATATAAGTCGTGTGGCTAAATCGCTCACTCAACCTAATCTAATCAAGAAGCAAATTGCTTCACCTCGCTCAAAAATAAAAACCTCACTTAAATCTCATAACATAGCCTTAAAATTAGGCTATTCCTCAACTCGAAACTCGTAAACCGACTGTAAGCTAAATCACTTAAAAACAATTGAAGCTTATAATGTGCTTCATACAATTACAAAAATCTTTCCTTTAAACAATAGGCTTCATAATAAAATACAAGCCTTTATAAGCACGTAGGCAATTACTAACACAAGACTCACCATCCTTTCTTATTATTATTTTTTTGTTCCACCATCCCATCCCCCCCTCCCCCCCGTTTATTCTTTTTTATGGGGTATCTCTCTTTCTTTTTCTTTAATATATTTTAGATGGTGGTCCTTATAAAATAATAAATTCCTAATAAAAATTTCCAAGACTCAAATAACCAATAAAAATACGAACTCCTACCCCACGCTTTTAATGGGTTGTAGGGGTCGTCTTAAAAACACTCATGGCTATAGGCATGGATTATTTGGCTATGATTGGCTCATTCGAAATTTATAGTGGTTAAAATATATGGATATGGCCGGAATAGGGTTTTTTTTGTGCCTTAACCTCATTTTCAATGTCAACTACACACAGCGGTTTCAAAGAGATATCAAAACTGAAACTTATTCAAGTATATGCAATGATGATGATCACTCAGGCTACTCACAGGCTTTTTGCATGAAAATTTTTAAATTGACGCTGCTTTTAAGGTTTTGCGAAATCAATTGCGTCCAAGTACCATTTTACAATATATAAATAATAATTTTGAGAAATTATGCACTTATACATGCTCAAAAGACAAGAATCTCAAATCAAACTTAATTAACTTCGACAGGCAAGCCATACAGACATAATTAAGCGTAGAAATAGTAATTAATCACGTTTAAGCATATAATTATTACAGGCCAAGTATTAAAAATTACATAATTAAGCAATACAAATCACACTCGACCACCCCCTCTCTAAAAATCCCAGAAATCTCCTGATTGCCACAAATACATCAAAAATCAAAAAGAGGAAGGAAAAGAGAAACATTCCTGAAATAAAAAGGTCGAGCTGCTACTCGTTGAATTGTGCAATCGGCCGCTTCTTCAATGTACGTGATGTGAAATGCCCTAAGAAAAACAAAACAAACAAAAGCAAAGAAAATAATAATTTGTTTTTGGATTTTTTGTTTTTTTTAATCTAAAAATAAATATGCAACGATGTCAAAACTCGTGAGATCCATCATCCTCGGGGTTCTCATCAATGTCCATGCTCGGTTGGGGATAAGCCACCTCGAACCGTTCCTCGAGGCTCGAAATACGAGCGCGCATCTTCCTCAAGCTTCGAGTTTTTTGCTCGTGGTTCGCGTCGATCTTGTCGTCAATTATTTGGAGCTTGTCGAACATCTTCTATTGAAATACTCGCTTTTCTTCGAGAAATTAGCCCCAATCGGGACTCGGGCCCGAAGTGGTACATGGGGCCGGCTCCATTGTCGTATCGTCATCTTCTTCATCACATCTAGACGAGAATCCTCCTTGAGTCGAAGACCTCACTTGGGGTGCAGGTGCACGCGTTAAAGGAAGTGAAGTCGTCCCGAGTGGGCTAAGTCCGTTTTCGGCCGGATCGAACTCGAAGTGACGGGCGAAGCCGGTAATGTATGGTGCGAAGGAAAGGAGTGGCGTTTTGCTTCCCGGCGTACCCTTGGTAACATTGTAGAGTCCTTGCATGATCAATGGGTAGAGCTCGGACTTGGTCGCGTAGGTTGCCTCATTCTTCCATCTATTCTAAAAAGATAAAAACCAAAATAAAACATTAAATAAAATGTGAATAAAATACAAAAGGATACAAAACGCTCGGGTTGCCTCCCGAGAAGCGCAAATTTTAACGTCGCTTGCTCGACGCTATCTCGTTCATTTAATTCCAATCGTGTGGTGGATCTCCAGACTCTACCGACTTAGGATCGCGATTCTTCTTTCTTCCATCATGATAAGGCTTCAGTCTATGCTTGTGAATTTGAAAGGATGATTTTCCGACCTCATCATATAACGTGGCTACTCCATACTCGTCTAATTCTTTTATTAAGAACGGTCTCTCTCCATGCAGCTCCAAAATTAGCTGGGTCATACTTATGTTCGTGATTATACAGTACTAATTCCCCAACCTCATACTGCAAGTTTTTGACTTTCTTAGCGCGAAACTCTTTTGATTTCTTCTTAATCCTCGTCCATTCGTCAAAATTTGCCTCGCCCTTATTCTTTGTATGCGAAAATTTTTTGTTAGGGCTGAGGGAATCGTACCTTAAGCGACTTATTGGTGGCTTCAACTCCACCCTTTGCTCAAATTTATGTGCTTTGCTCTCCACATCTAAATCATCTAGAGATTCTTCTACGATATCGCGTATGTAAATACCTAGTAACTCGGTCAAGTCCTCGCCACTTAAGTGCATCTGGTCCTCAAACTCCTCGTACTCCTTGCTTGAATCAACTAGTGTATCTCCTCCCTCGATAGAAAATCCAGCGTCGTCCCCGTCGCTCAATTTGTTCAAAGTTGCGATCCCTCTTAACTCGTGGACGCACGATGTAATGGGGTCAACGAAAGAACAATCATCTAGCAAGGCAGGGGAGGGAGTGTTTTGAATATATTTTAGAGAAAACGTCACTGTTTCACCCAAAACGGTCATTGTCATCCTCCCTTTGTGAACATCAATTAGAGTATGGGAGGTAGACATAAACGGGCGCCCCAATAAAATGGTATGCTCCGTGCTCTCAGCCGGTACTTCGCCAATGTCCATAACCACAAAATCAACAGGAATTACGAGCTCTCCAACTTGTATTAAAACATCTTCAACTATCCCCAAGGGTAGTCGGATTGAGCGATCGGCCAATTGTAGTCGCATGGTTGTCGGATTTAGTGGTCCAAGACCAAATTCCCGATAAAGCGAATGCGGCATTAGATTCACTCCTGCTCCAAGATCTAATATTCCTATTGCTTTTTGTCCATTAGACAATGAAATAGTGATGCAGAAATTTCCAGGATCGCGTTCCTTGGGTGGCAATGGCTTCTTAAAACCGCGTTAACTTCCTTCGGCAATGTTACGTATTGATTCATCGCCAAACGTCTCTCTCTCGAGGCAAGTTCCTTAAAAAATTTAACGTAGGCGGGCATTGTTTTGATTACCTCCAAAAGTGGTAGGTTGATATTGAAATTCTTCAAGAGGTTGTATAGCTCCATGAACCTCTTGTTCTCTTTCGCTGGACGCAACCGGCTCGGAAAAGGAACAACATCCTTAATTTGTGTCGTTATTTGCTTTGGCAGTGATGGTTCGTCTTTGCCAAGGGTGTTGTTCGGAATTGCCCCTTTAATGGATCCAGGAACATATCTATTGGTGGATTTATGAAGCTTGTCTACTGGTTTAGGAACAATTTCCTCATCCTGATCCACTATGCCATTGTCGATCTTCTTCCAACTGCGAAGGACATGAACCGCCGACGCTTGCTCTACCTGACTTGGTAGCTTGTCCTTCTCCTTATTTGACCTCGCAATGTCAGTCGCTAGTTGTCCCATAGTTCTTTCCATCCTATCCATGTTTTTAGCTAGATCATGCACTATTTCATAAAGATGGTCAATTCCGCTCACCTTCCTCGAGAGTTCATCAATCTTTGCGTTCACCTTTGTAAGTCCCTCTCTATTGCTGATTGTCTCGGCCACTTGATTTTCCTACCAAACTAACAGCTGATCCTTTGGTTGAGCCGTATTAGACGCTTGCCCTTGCGTATGAAAATTATTTTGTGGCGGTGGTGCTTGAGAATGTGGTGGCGGATACTGCGAATTGGGTGGCATGTAATTCGGACTTCCTGGGCCCCATTTGAAAAGAGGATCCTCTCGTTGTGAGGTGTACTTCTTTTGGTTTGAATAATTCTGAATTGCGTTAACGTCTTCTTGATGCACTATGTTGTTTGGACACTCGTTTGCTAAATACTGAGGGGATCCGCACTGGTTGCATGCTGGAGTATTCTTCTGTGTAGCGGCCTTGCTTGCCCGCTCGGCCTTCCAAGCAGTTAATTTTTCGTCAAATATCTCTGCACACTTTGCCTTGACTAACTTGCCGTCATCTAAATTAGGATCGGGAATGGAAATCTTATTAACCTTCATTTTACGAGGCCGAGAGTTGGTTTGTCTAGATTTTTCACTTTGCTTCTCCAACACCCATCTCGCCTCGGTGGCTGTCAAATCTCCTCCTACCGCTATCTCCACTTCTCGTTTCCCATGGTCTAATAATCCATCGAAGAAAAATTGGTTAGTCATCTCCGGAGAGTAGTTATGGTGGGGACAAGCTTGCAAAAGCGTCTTGTAACGCTCCCACATTTCATGAAATAGCTCTCCATCCAACTGTTCAAAGGTAGCGATTTACCTTCGAAGATGCCCCGTAGTTTGAGCCAAATAGTATTGATTTAAGAATTTCTCGCTGATCATATCCCAGTCAGTCAACGAACTCGGTTCTAGGGATAGTAACCATGACTTTGCCTTGTCCTTCATGCTTTACGTGAAACAAATCATTTATACCTCTTCTTGATTAAGGTAATTAATTACAAATCGGTCAACTTCATCAACAAAATAGTTCAAAAATGCCAAGGGGTCTTCATGGACACTTCCGTGAAAGGTCGGGAGTAAATTAAGTTGGTGCGGTTTGATCTCCACTACTCTCACGGTAGGTCCAAGAACAATAGCGGACCTAAAAGGTACAACCTTTGGACGCGCCAAATCGCGCTGTCTAGGTGCTCGATCTCCCCTTGGTTCCCTAACTCGGTCATTAGCTCCTTCGTAGTGGTCATCATATGCATAATGGTTCTCGCTCTCGTATCTTTCTCCGAAATTGTTTTGCTCGTAACCATAATCTTGATTCGCTAACCAAGCATTTACATGCCCCTGATTGTTAGCATATGCGTTACGCTGCAGAAGATCCTCATTCCTAAATGCCACATTCTCGATGTTGTGTTGACGCATGACATTGTTGTTCATCTCTTCGTTTTGCCTCATATTTGCCATGTTGGGTTGGTGATTGACTACGTTGTGCTGTTGGTTAACTTCTTCATCTCTCTCCGCATCTTGTCTCGCATTCTCCACGTTTTGCTGATAATTAGCCCAATAGGCTCGGGGTTGTGGTTGTCCTCGCAAAATGATTGGTTCACTACCATACCCGTTTCTAATGGGACGTAGTGGTGATCGTGGTGGTGAATCACCGTTTCGAATCAAATGTGCTCCCAATATTGTGTCGGGAACTTGGTCGCAAACAAAATTAGTTGCTGTTGAAGAATCGTTCTCAGGAATGGAAGAGGGTCTTGGTCTTGGTGGATTTGAACGATGTATGTTGTCAATGAATGGTGTAAGATCGCGTTAAAGTGATCGTCTACCTTGCATAAACTTAGCCACAAATCAACGTACCAAATGGCAAAACCTAATCCAAGTGAGAAAGAAGAAAAATAAAATAATAACTTAACAGGAAAATAAAATGAAAAACATCCTTGATTCCTACTCGTTGATTCCCCGGCAACGGTGCCAAAATTTTGATCCAAACTTTTGTGCACCCCAGTTATATATATTTAAATTAAAGCACGTAAGTTTGCTCGCAAGAGTATGAGGAACTTGTAGGGCGATGAGTTTGACTCAGTCGAATCTCTCGAGGAAACAACTGTTCGGTCTTTTGGATGTTTTTCTCAATTTACGAACTAGAATAAAATATATGTACATTTGGGGTTTTAAAAGATTTTAAATTGATCATTATAAACTAAAGCAATAATTAAACTAATTATTCTAAACTATAATATCAACTACGAGCAATAATTAAATTATTCGAACTTAAGAACTAATAAGTAAAAGCAACGAATCTAAGAGCATGAATTTAATTAACTATCACGACACAATTATATCATAAGAATATAAAAACGAATAACTAAGCATAAATCGAATCGCATAAATAAACTAAATTAATCTAATATCCAAGCATGAAATAATTAAACTAGTTCTAGAATTAACTAAGAATTTAACTAAGCAATTAACTAGGAGAATAACTACGTAATTAACTAAGGTTTTAGAGTACTTATTGGAACTAATAAAACTGATGAAAATCTCCAGCTATTCCGGAGTTGAACGTTGATCTTGGGCGAAGATTGAATCCCGAATGTGAAACTGAAGTTTCGGACTCATCGTTCTTCGATCCTTGATCTCGGTCTTCAAATCTAGTTATGAGATGTGAAATTATGTTTATTCAAAGCCCAAAAACCCTAGGATGTCGTGTGTCTCCCAAAAATCCGAAATATGAAGGGTATTTATAGATATAACATGTCTTGGCGCACAAGAAACCCTAAAAACGCATTTCTGGGAAGCCACGTCGACGTCGCGTTGATCGACGCGTGCTGGCTCTCGGCGTCGACGCTGCCTGGTTACTCACGTTGACTGGGCGGTAGCGCCGACTGATGCGGACATGCATCGACGCAATAGAGATTTGCGTCGACTAAGCGTTGATCGACGCACTCTTGGATCGACGCTTCAGCGAGTTGCGTCGACTGAGTGTTGATCGTCGTGGGCAGGGACTCATGTCGACGCTTGCGTCGATCGATGCTACTGAGGCTCTGTTTCATTTTCTCAATTTTTCTGCAACTCGTTCACCGGAAAGCTCGTTAACTTCATTTATTAATGCGCTGAACTCTTCCAGTTACTTAGCTGTAAGGTGAAAAACAACGAAATACCACCTAATTGCATCAACTATGATCAAAATACGGTAAAATAAGCTGGAACTATAAAAATACGGAATTAAGCTTAAATCATCCAACTTATACCAAAAATAAATAGAAAAACGTACTAAAAAGCTAATAAAAATAAGGACAAATCTACTCTAATCAATCCTCATATGGGTGTGTGAATTAATTTTTCCCATATTTCTCAATAGGCAGCAACTAAATTTAATATGATAATTAAACCTGTCATAAACATTGGTTATGGATGGAATTCAGAGGTCCGGTCTTCAACATAAATACTGAACAAATACCTAATCAACATGAAAGGTCCAACTTTAAAGGTCTCAGTCCTATTTGAAAGGTCCTACTTGGCCATGGGAAGCAAAAAATGCTTGTGGTAAAAATTCTTAGTTCCAACCCCAATTACCAACTTAGAGAATTTATTTTTCTACACCTGAACATTACCCAAACATGTTAATCAACGAACTGAACAAGTAATAAAAACATACATTCTTGCGCAATTTGTAGCAGGAGAGGATGAAAACTAGGCGACAGGGAATCTACGGCGAACAGCAGGCGCCGGGGAATCCACGGCGAACAGCAGGTGAGGTTGAATGAATCGTCCAAACTTTTCCAAAATGTTTGTTCTGAATATCTGGCGGGTTTTTAGAGTGGGAAATATGAAAATTCTTGGAATGATATTTATTTCAAAAACCTAGTTTTCGTGTATTTGGGGGCACAATTGAACTTTTCAGAGG
Organism: Phtheirospermum japonicum; assembly: GCA_014905375.1. NCBI lineage: Eukaryota > Viridiplantae > Streptophyta > Magnoliopsida > Lamiales > Orobanchaceae > Phtheirospermum > Phtheirospermum japonicum. Next base: position 283,681 of record BMAC01000941.1, read on the forward strand.
CTACGAGCCACGCTGGTTCTAACCCCTCCCTCGTTGCCGAATTTCACGAGTATATGCATCGGTTGTACAAAAACAACCGATGCTCATAAGTTTTATCAGACAACTAAAGTCGGTTGTTAGTAATAACCGATGCCTATAATAGTAAATATTAAACAAAAAAGTCCCGCGTTCCCCTGCCTCCCAGAAGCAAACATCCCTTCCAGACCTCTACAAAGTCTTGAACAGTAAAATGGATCTTCCCCAAGAAATCTTGATGGACATATTCTTACGCCTCCCTACGAAATCGATAGGCAAGCTCAGGTCTTTATCAAAATCATGGTGCAACTTGCTCTCCACCCCACAGTTCATCAAATCCCACCTCGCTCGAGAAATACCCCGCCAAGAATATCTCACTCTTATCACCCCATCTAACACCATTCGCTCCATCGAAATCATAAAAGGCAACATTAACATCGTTTCAAGAGAGCTTGACTTTCCAGGTGTGTGTAGATTGGTTTTAGGTTCATGCGATGGGTTACTAATGCTACTCAATCTAACTGGTGGGATGGTTTTGGTGAACCCCATTACTCTGGAGAAGGTGGGACTACCTCCTCCACCTCTGGTTTGGGGTGAGACTACTCGTGTCGCATGTGGATACGGGTATGATAGTGCCACAGATGATTATAGGGTGGTTTTACTTTCTTATTGCGATTTGGATTATGATGGCCCATTCGTGCCTAACCGTTGCGATGATGCATATGTGTACTCTGTGAAAACGGGTGTCTGGAAAAGGCTTAAGACCTCACCTTATGATAATTTAGTAATTTGAATCCCCTGCGGAAGTTTTTTTCAACGGGGCTATCCATTGGCTGCATTATAAGATGAGTGAATTTGGAAAGCTGGAGTTTGTAATAATTGTTTTAGATTTGGTTACCGAGGCATATTTCGAAATCACTGCTCCTGGAAGTGTCAATGTGGTTAGCGAGTTCAACAAATGCACTTGTGGTTTTTGGGGGATGTCTTTGTTTGGTGGATAGGGAAACCGGTGACCAAAGAATGGATGTTTGGCTTATGAAAGAGTATGGTGTGACAGGGTCTTCGATGAAACTCAACATTTATTGTAATGGAGTTTTGTCTCGGTTCACGTCTTTGTGTTTTGTTGGAGATGAGGAGGAGGAGGTTGTTTTGATAGCTGGAGCTCGATTGGTTGTTTATAATGTGAAAGATTGATCATTGAGGTCCTTTATCGTCGATAATGGGGCTTATGATCAATTGCAAGGCAAAGGCTACTTTATGGAGAGCCTCGTTTCGCCCTTTTGCAGTCGCCACGGTAATTTTTATTGGCAATGAAATTAAAACCTAATTATATCTTTTGAAAGACTTGTTTGATCATTTAAGTCTAAATTTTGACTATCATAAAATTAAACTCCCATAAAGGTACGAAATTTGATTGAGTAATTACGAATTCTGGAAATTTAGGGCCAAAACATAAATTTTAAAAATTTTAGGGTGCAATTTGAAAATTCCTAAAACTATTTGTAATAAATCTACCATACTTCAGTCTAAGGGTGCTATTTCGACAATCTGATTGGAATGGCGTGGAGGCAAACATTTGAGTTCACTGTGGAAAGAGGAAGATGCAATTGTGATGATGATGTCGTTTGTCGGACATCATGGACCGACCTCAATCTCGGGAGGAGATATATCAACATTTCCTAAGTGTTAAATTTTTTCCTATTTTTAGATATTAGGGCTAATAATTATTTGGGGGTTTGGGGGTTTGTATAAGATGTTAACATGGGGTCGATTGATTGTAGTTTAAATAACTGTTACTTAAGATTTATGTGGGTGTGTCGTGCTTTTGCTTGATTTTTCTGATAGTCTTCATTTTTCGTAGTTAAAGGGGTTTTTTGCATTAATTTTGATTGGAGTAAATAATATTGTAGGAGACTGAAGTGTGCAATTTTTTCAAATGGCTTGAGGATCCACTGTGCCCAAGAGCTACTCAAATTATTCCTGGGCTTTTGAGACGAGCAAATAAATTTGAAGCTGAAGTTCAAGTGTTGGAGGCTAACGTAAAGAGACTTGAATTAAATGTGAAGAAGCATGAAAAAAACCCTGAAAGCACTTGCAGCTGAAAACCGTAAGCTTGAAGAATATGTTAAGAAGAAGCAAAATCGGGAACGTTGGTTGTGCACGGCGCTTTTGATTACTTGGTTTATTATCTAGATCAAAAACAGCTAAAGGTGTCTCTAGGATGTATGTGGTTTTAGTTTGTTGTACGTCGTTTATTGTTTGACTTGCTAGGGTTCCAAAATCGAGAAAGGGAATTTGCTAATTTGATTGTTCCGTTGTTTATTGGTGCGGATCGGGAGAGTAATGTTTTTTAATCGAAGGATAAATTAATCCATTTTTTATGTTTCTTATTTTCCAGAGAAGTTAGAGAATGGAATCTTAAATTAATTTAGCAACTCTCAATCAATTAATCGAACACAGGGTATTCATTAACAAACGCTAGGAGAAGAGAATAAATAAACCAATCTTAGAGGCTATTAAATGCTTAAAACATAAATAAAAAGGCTATAAAGTAATTAATTTTTGGTCTCATAACAACCATTACTGCAAAAGATTAAGCATTCACCAGAATGCCACATCTAATGAATTCATAATCCAAACACATCTAATTCCCCATTACATTTGATTCCATCCCAAATATAAACATAAAGATAAAATACTGCGGTATTCTTAAATATGCCACTTGCTATATCGACAAAACAAAAACTAAAGATGGGAGATCCAGGAGATGAAGGGAGAAGGTTGAGTCGAGTGGCAAACATAAGTCTTGAAGCATCTCCTGGCAGCCAGTAAGGACAAGGCAACCATCTGATGCCCAGCTTGATACATCAACAACCCAACGTCGATCAACAAACCCTAGAATTTTAGCCTTCACCTGATGACCATTACCTCCTGGGACCACATGCTCAGTCCAGAAGTCCTTTGGAATGGCCTATAAAAAGCTCGCATGATTAGAAGCTGCTAACGTCATATCAATAATTGGTGGAAAGTGTATCAGTTGCATATAATTTAAAAAATCTTCAACTTACTATTCGTTTAAGAATTTATCTGAGATGCCAAAAAATGCAAAACTTTAGACACACTTCAAGCATCGGTGCTAATGTTAATAACCGATACTACTGACAAATTCTGGCAGGAAAAAATTAAGAAGAAATCTTATTGTTTAGGCACGGGTTTGAATTTTATGGGTAAATATATATCTACCCCAAAAAAGTCAATATTTACAAAATAAACCTATTCAAAACTTATATTTATAATACAAACACTTTCAAATCTCATACTTACACAAGAGATCATTACAAAACACACACTTGGGATGTGGCTTTCAACCACATTTCACATAGGTTAAACCAAAAAATTTATTCTTAAACTGTCAATATACATAGTGTCTTTCATAACTTGCTATTTTGGTAAAAGAACCAAATCCACCAAAACAAAGGGAGCTCCACCAATAACAAAACTAGAATGAAACAACAATAAAAGGTGTGTGTGTGTGTTTTCTAACCACACACATAAAAAAAATATTAATAAACTAAAATAAAAAACACAATGAGCAACCACCATGGAGATGAAGACGCAGTGATAAGTCGATTCTTAACTCCGTACGAAGCTGCTTCTCAGCAAAAGGATGTCTGTTTATAATTTAGACAAAAAAAAAGAGTCAGAAACAACTGATATAATTTATTATGACCAAGTAAATTTCACCATCCCAATAAATAATCTCACACGTTAAGTGATTAATTTTTGTTTTCTATCCACTCTCCTTCTCCATGGTCAGAATGAATATAACCATCACCTAAGGTTATCGGAGGTTCATTAATATCAATGGAAAATGGTGGGGTTTCATCGAAGTGGTCGTACTCGTCTTCATCTACGACATCGCTAACACCAACAATACTCCCTTTGCTGGGGAGGACCAGAGACCACATAGAATCGGCAGGATCAGAAACATAAAAGACTTGTTTTTCTTGTGATGCAAGTATAAATGTGTCATCCCGATTCCCCGACCGACTAAAATCAACCGAAGTGGATCCCAAATCATCAACCTTCACACCCCGTCCGTTGTCGACCCAACTACATCAAAAAAGAGGAATCTTGAACAATTTATAGTCAAGTTCTCAAATGTCCTCAATGACCCCATAGAACAACATAGAAGCATCCACTGGTCCTTTACCTTTCGCACTCGAATAATCGCTCGTTAATGCAACTATTAAGACACCACTATTCTGCAGCACACTTTTATCATCCTGACATTTCGTCTAAAACGTATACCCATTGATGTCATAACCTTCATAACACCTCACATGTGAAGCAGGGCCATGTGCTAACCACTTGACTATTTTGGTGATGTTATTAGGTGTCCTAGATAACTCTTGCATTACTGTCTCTTTGAAGCATTCATAAAATGTGCGATGATGTTCTCTGGTCACCCATATTTCATCCCTCGAAGGGTTCTACTGTCTTAAAATGGACATTTGCCGATGCGCAATTCAGACTTTGCAAAGAATGCTTTGAGCCCAATAGTACCTTTTCCTGCAAGCCTTCCCTCGTGGCGAGATTTAAGAAAATAGTTTTAAATTCGCCAAGTAATCTGTACAAAACTCAATTACATCCTCGGCAGCGTAACCTTCTATGATACTCCCTTCAGGCCGAGAACGATTCTCACAAATCCTTTTAATATACCCATGTACCTCTCAAACGGGTACATGTACCTCAAGAAAATCGGCCCACACAACTTAACCTCTCGAACTAAGTGTACAATTAAGTGCACCATAATGTCAAAAAATGATGGAGGAAAAAACATTTCAAACTCACATAAGGTTTTAACAACGTCGACCTGCAAATCATCTAATATCTCAGGATCAATAACTTTACTATAAATTCCGTTGAAAAAATGACAAAGCTTTGTTATTGTACGCCTCACATCTCTTGGTAATGAGCCTCGAATTGCAACCGACTGTATGTGCTGCATTAAGAAATGACAATCATGAGATTTCTTACCAACCAATTTCAGGTCCTTCATTGAAACGAGCTTTTTAATATTCGATGAATAACTAGAAGGAACCTTGATTTTATTCAAACACTCACAAAAATTGATTTTCTCTTTTTTGGACATGGTATAACAAGCTGTAGGTAGGTAATAAGTTCTCTTGTCATCCATTTTCGGTGCTAACTTTTCCCGGATCCCCATTTCCACCACGTCTTTTCTAGATTTAATACCATCTTTTGTCTTACGCGGAATGTTTAATAATGTTCCAATAACACTGTCACATACATTCTATTCAACATGCATCACATCTATTCAATGTCTAACCAACAAATGTTCCCAATATGGTATACCCCGAAATATGGATTTCTTCTTCCAACCACCCGTTGAGACAATTTTAGAAAGTTTGTTGAACTCAACATCAATATCTTTAACATGATCGTAAATTGCACATCCGGATAATGGCGATCTAGCAACTCGGTCTAGAGTTTTACCATTGAAAATCTTCTTTTTTTTCTATAAGGATGCTGTCTTCGGAGAAAGGCCCTGGTATCCATGCACACATTTTTTCTACCATTTTTCAGCCAGATACTACTTGTCTCGTCTTCACAAATGGGGCATGCCTTAGCTCCTTTATTCGCATAACCTAACAAGTTACCATAGGATGGAAAATCATTGATCGTGCAAAATATCATGGCTCGTAAGGTGAAGTTTGTTTGAGTATAAGCATCAAAGACGGTCACACCCTCGTTCTATAATCTTTTCAAATCCTCAATAAGAGGTTCCAAGTACACATCTATGTCATTCCCTGTTTGTTTAGGTCCAGATATCAACAACGACAGCATGATGTACTTGCGCTTCATGCATAGCCAAGGAGGAAGATTATAAATTGTTAAAAGAATCGGCCAAGTACTATGATGACTGCTCATGTTTCCGTGCACAGTCCAAGCCGAAGATTTCTATACTCACAACCGAATTCGGGAAACTTACCATCAATGTTTCTCCATTGCGGAGAATTGGCCGGATGTCTTAGTTTTCCATCCTTCTTCCTTCCTTCAGCATGCCACTGAAAGTTCTTTGCTTCCTTAGCATTTGAAAACAACCGTTTGAATTTGGGAATAACCGGAAGATAGTACAACACCTTGGTCGGAGGTCCTTTATTATGTGGAAGCCCACCATCATCACTGCCTATTTTTTATAGCACGATTTCCCGCATTTTGGGCAGTCCCGCAAGTCCTTGAGTTCATTCCGATACAATATGCGATAATTTTGACATGCATGTATCCTCTCGATCTCCAGACCCAACGAGCACAACATTTTTTTTGCCTCGTAGGTTGAAGTGGGAAGCTCATTGTCTTCATCAAACGCATCTTTTAGAAGCTCTAGTAACCCCGTGAAACTCGTATCACTCCATCCACTCTTTGCCTTTTGGTTATATAGATTAAGCATGAACGATAACTTTGTAAATTTGGTACATTTAGGGTACAACAGTTTTCCAGCATCAACGGATAGTCTTTCAGACGCAAAAACATTATTGATATCACCTCCTATATCATGCAACATTCCATCTAATCGATCACTATCTACATCCTCGTCGTTCACTGTTTTACTATAACTAGTATCATACGTAACGGAGCTGTCGAGTGAGCTGTATTATCAATCAGAGGTAAAGCTTCACCATGCCATATCCATTGTGAATAACCTTCTTTAAACCCACGACGTATCAAATGACTCTTCACTTGGTCCGTATTCCAAAATTGTCTCAGATTTTTGCAATCAACACAAGGACACACAATCGTTTTCGAAGCAGACTTAGCTTTATTATCCACATCAACCTTAAGAAAACTTTCAACCCCTTGAATATATTCAAGTGTATTACATCAACCATACATCCAACTTCGATCCATTATCTACCACTGCACAATTGAAGTAAGAACTCAATAAAAAAACTAACAAAGAAATAGAAAATTAATTTACCAGAAAATATAAATGCATGTATTTCTGTTCATAATTAAATTTTCTTATGAATTACTGTTTTTTTTTTGTTGTTATTCTGTTTTCTTGACAAAATATATATAGTGATAAATTCATATTATATTATAATTAACATTGAGATAAAAAACTCAACTAATTATAATTATTATTTTTATTATTATGTTAAGTAAACCAAAGTCGACTATCGAAAGACAAGTATTCCTCCAACAAGTCATGTACTGTTTTAACTTATTTTGTAAGAATTATTTGCATTATATCAGGACTTGCATTGTTCAGCAGGTCCCATTGACAAATTCAGATATGGCCATCAATGAGTGAACTTTGTAAACATATGCATAGTGAAATGCCTTAGGATGTAATATTTTTAGTTGAACACTCCACATTTATGTGTATTAGAAATTTTGTGATAATTATATTACTCTGTTATTACGCTACGTACATTTTGTTTTACATGATGTTTTATTAGGTGATTCACATGTACATGTATGAGTCAGCTGAACTTGTTTGTAGTCCTTAAAGTTCAAAACAAACCTAAACTTTATTTATTTCTTACTATTAAGTAGCACAGTTAAAAAAAAGCACACAACAATTTAATATAATGATTTTTATTCCAATTACCAAAAGTCAAAAAAGTTACAAATGCAAATAATAAAAATAAAAATTACAAATGCATGAAGAAAAATCAAGCGTCGGCAGCCTTCCTCTTCGTTCCTGCCTGAGAATTACCAACATCATCACCATCAAGCCGTGCACCAAGCTTGGTGATGAGAATAGATTCGAGCTTGGAGATGGAGAGCACCACCTAACCCCAATGAGCATTTATACTGCTCAGAATGTTGGTGATTGCTTCTAACTTGTCGGCTACGTTTGGCATGTCTGCGGAACGTTCTTCCTGCATTTTCTTCATCAGCAGAACAATCTGTTTTTCCTGAGTTTCCATTAGTTTGCGAAGCGGTCCCGAAATCGTGTTGTCAGCCATTATCTTTTTGAGATGGATCTTTAAATTTCAATTGCCAGAAAGGTGTTGTGAAGATTAATATTTTCCACAAATAGGGGTATTTATACAAGCAAGTTCAGTGCACCTATTTGAATTCTCAATGCCTTTTCAATTTCCTGATGCATCATGCCTTTTCAATTTCCAGGAACAACACAACCGCTTGGAATTCTAGGTTAAATAAATATTAATGCTGCTTTACGCCTTCTCAGATTAAATGCAGATAAATTATATGTAAAATAATAAATGCAAAAAATAAATACATACCTTGATCAGATCAATTTTCAAAGAGACGATGCACAAAGATGCTGCACAATGAGGTAAAAATAAGCAGGTAGATTTTCGGTTATTTCGAAAATTTCAACTGCAAATTCAATAGCAAAGATGAAAGATATTTGAGTGGAGTTTTGAATTTATGTTCATCAACTATAAATGTGAAGATTCAATTAAGAATAATGAGTTTTTCTACTAATTTTAAATATGCCGGAATTTTAGAGAAGACAACATTTCACAATATGCATCGGTTGTTGACAGAGCGACCGATGCATATTGTATGATGCCAAAATAATTAGCATCGGTTTTGAAAATAAACTGATGCTATTATTATCATACTAGACTTTAATTTATATATGCATCAGGGTTAGTAAAAAACCGATACTTAATGTTTTGAAATTTTCGGCCGATTTTTATTCACTTTTTTCCCGCAGTGGCGCGCGCGTAATTAAATTTGAATAGGCATCGATTTTTCAACAGAACCGATGCTCTCGTTTGGTTCCAGGCATCGGTTGTTCTATAACAACCGATGTTATTTATTTTACAGAAATTTTGGATATTTTTATTATTATGTGCATCGGTTAATGTCATAAAAATCGATGTTTCATGTTTTGAAATTTTTGCTCAGCCACTTTTGATCACCTTTTTTCCCGCGAATGGTGCGTAATTAAATTTGAATAGGTATCGGTTCTAAATAGAACCGATGCTCATAATTGGTTGTAGGCATCACTTGCTCTACATGAACCAATGCTTATATATTTTTTGGATTTTATTCTATTATAGGCATCGGTTGTATCAACCGATGCATATTGATTTTTCCCGGATCGTATAGGCATCGGTTGTTTGACCAAGACCGATGTCTATTTAGTTTAATGAGATTTTCCAGTCATCTTATTATTATACGCATCGGTTGTTGACGAACAACCGATGCTATTATTATATAGGCATCGGTTGTTTTTATACAACCGATGCATATAACTTTTATTTATTAAAAAAAAAAAAGCGACTATAGGCATCGGATTTTGACAACAACCGACGCCAATATCTCTTTTCTGATGGCGTTTTTTTATAGTAGTGCATATATCTTCTGACACTGAATCCGTGGAAATCCCCTTAAAATGCCGCAACAGGAAGAAAATCACTCCTGCTCCCATTATTCCCCAATCTAGTTTAATTGATGAACCAGAAAAAGACATTACCCAAGCCGAATTAGAAGCCCAGACCCAAGTTCTAATGGAAACTATGGCTTTAATTGAAAACATTGCCGAAGACCCCTTTCCAACTCAGCCTGAAATCGCAACCATCTCTGAAGGCATTCCCATAAGGGAACCTGAAATGCCTTCATCTTCTGAATATTTCTTTGCTAACCCTGTAACTGTAATATCTCCATCGGCTAAGACCGGCCTACCTATACTTCAGCGAGCTACTATAGTAGTTGGACAAAATTATTGGTTACTCCCAAATAAAGCTAATCTTGAGAAATTCGAGAAAACGCTTAACCTTCCTGAAACTGCCAAACCAATATATCCCAACATCCTTCAATCTGACCCAGAGCGACCTCCTCCAAATCACATTACACTTTTCGATGAGCTCTTAAAAGTAGGTTTAAGGTTTCCCCCGCATTGGTTTTATATAGCCCTGGCAAACAAATACAAAGTCCCCCTTCTCCAAATGACCCCTAATTCAATCAGGTTTTTAGTCGGGTATGTGATTCTATGCAAATACTACAATGTACAGCCCTACCTAGGGCTTTTCCATTTTTGTTTTCAAATAAAATATCAAAAAGGCTCCTTCTATCTTTCCACACGTTCTAATCTGCCTCGCTTCTTGGTCAATCTTTCACCCAAAGTTCCCGATTGGCGATCTAGCTTCTTCTTATCCATAACACTGATTTCTGGCCTTTTGCAACCGAGCTACAAAATTCTGCCCCTAAACAAGACGCAACACCTTTCCTTAAAAAACAACCTACTCTATTCCACAAATACTCTATTAAGATTTCTGAATGGAGCGAACGTCCCTGCGATGTGATGAGGCTCAAAGATTCAGAACGAGTGTTTTCATTCGTAGGTCTTGACTCATGACCTACAGATCCGGTCCTAACCAGACTTGAATTCGGTAGGTTATTTCATTATCGCAGTTGTTCTTAACCATTATTATTTCTTCACAACAATATATTAATCATCTTTCTTTATGCAGATGCCTTTATCGATAGTTGTATATCAAGCTCGGAAAAAGAAGCTATCACTCAACCAGATCCCTCCCCAGCGGTGACGTCGGCACCATGAACTCCCATATTAAACACTGACGAAGAAATGGAGCTCGCGCTAGCCGCTGGGGGCAAAATAATTGAGGTCACAGAATCTGACGATCAGATGCCGCTATGTATTCCCAGGGATAAAGATAAAGGCAAAGGGAGAGGCAAAAGGGTGGATATCACAATAATTCCTGCAGCACCAACCACCAAATGCCGTCGTCTCCAAAGGACAGCCACTGCATCTGCTTCAAATCCTCCAGATTTAGAGAAGAGCATGGCTCAATACAAGGACGTGGGCCAAATCAAGTCTCTCATTCTCAAGCAAATAACAACTCAGGTAACTCATTGACCGCTCGTCGTTAAGCGTCAAATTAAATATTTATTTTTCCTCAACTTTTCTCTACCAACTAGTAGTAGTGATAAGTAAGGGTCGATCCCACGAGGAGTGTGGTTAGATTGTAATAGTTCATATTTTATTTGAACAAATAATTGGGGTAGGAATTGTGAATTAAATTAACTAATAAAATAAATAAGCAAATAATTAAAAACAAGCAAGAAAATAATTAATGGAAAATTCAATAATAATAAAGCTCTAGTTCTAGTTCAGTTTTCACCCTCGATCCACTCATCTAACCAATTACAATATCATAATACATTCATCATATGCGACTAAAAACCCTAAGTAGCAATAAGCTCTGCTACTCGAATTTGCCCTTACCGTTTACTCAATTAAAATAAGCTCTTTAATTGATTCTAATTATTGAATAACCTAGAATAAGCTCTCTAGATTCAACCCAACAACAACATTAATAATCAGGCAAATAGATTAATCTATGCAATAAACACATAAGCTCGATTTATTCAACCTATGTTGTGTAGTCCCCTAACGATTCGCAATCATTAGTTGCTTCAGAGAAATAGTAATTACGACAATTACACGGGAAACAATCTTATTTATATCAATAGATAACCAATTCCTAATCTAGGTGATCAAGTGAAATTAAGAATTAAGCAATCATAAATTGAAAATAGAACAACACAAACAACCGCATATGAAGAACGAAAGACAATATTTCATAAATTAATTAGAACATAGTTTCACGAGGGTTTCAACATCCCTAGAACTAGATAAAATAATCACTCACTAATGGAGTTCATAGAATAACAGGAAAATAAAGAAATAAAACATAGTTCTAAGATAGGAAAGAGATGAGAAAGCTTAGATCTTGAGTTTTTGGTCTTGGATATTCAAGCTTTTGTTTATTAGGTGGTTTGGGATCCCCTCTTCAAGCCTTGGAACCCTAGGATTGTGTTAATGTCTGTTTTGGACGGATTTAGAACGAGTATATATAGGAGTCCTATTTCTTGCCGTATAAGATTTCTTCCAAAAATAGCCGAGTAGGGCCGCGTCGATGGGCGTCGACCGACGCGTGCCAGCCGTAGGAATCGATGCGCATCATCTGCCCACGTCGACCTGCATGTGCGTCGACCGAAGCACCTCCAATCTATGCGACAGAGACTTCCCGTCGATAAGGCGTTGACTGACGGGCCTTGAATCGATGCTAATGCAACTTTTCATTGGCCGATGGTCGACCGACGCGAGCCCAATGGATGCGACTGCAAGCAAATTCTCAGCCAGAGCGTTGACCGATGCAACCCAACCTCGGCATCAACACGAGCCATCGACGCAACCTCCTGACTCGTCAATTTTCTTTCGTCGATTCGCTGATCCTCGTCTCTCGACTTCCTTGTGAAACATCATTCACTTAATATAACATCAAATACTGCAAAATAAGAAAGAAATATACAATCGGTGCTCGACTACTCATAATAACAAATATGCGAGAAATAAACATATATAAGAATATTAATCACATAAATACATAGGAATTAAACCATTAATTATCGTAAAATTTCTCGCCTATCAAATTCCCCCAAACTTAAACCTTGCTTTTCCTCAAGCAACATTAGAATTAAAGCATAGGACAAACATAATATAAGTAAGTCACTCAAATTGACCGAATGAACTTATCCGGACTCTAGACACCGTCATATTTCTAGAAATTGCAAGCGTTTCACGTGTTGACCTAAGTGACCCCAGCAGTTTGGCAACCCCTTTTCATATACGTCACGTCAATGTACTATGGTGCCCTCTCGCTACTTAATAGTTCGACTCTATCCATTGTTGGTCATGATCAAATATCTCGTTCTCCCCCATTTATTTATTTATTTATTTTATTATTTTTTTCAATTGAGGCCCGCAGCTCCGCACTACCGTTCTTGACTTGACTTGAATGATTCGGCACTGGATAGGAGGGTCGTCTTGATTTGGTACTTGATTTGTTGAGTTCACCTCTGCCATGTTTAGAATTTGGTTGGATTGCGCCACTTGAGTGAGTGCATAGAGTTTGTTGAGCTACTAGCATCTTCATTGGATTTAGAATTTAAGCGAATTGCACTTGGTACATGGATAGGCAGCTTTTTCAGCACCTCAATTCTTTTTGATTTTTCAATTTTCTACTTACGCCATGCCGGTATACCCCAACTGGACTTTATTCGACTTTTGTTTTGACTAACGAGATATTTTTACACAACTGCCAACTTCAAGGCCCCACACAAACTTATATTGAGTACGGCAACCACAAATACATATCAACTACGCAACAATCTAGAATTGACGCCCCACAAAGTAATCACAAAATCACTAACATGCGTACCATTGACCTCTAAATCAAACGATGACTAAAGAATTTAACCGAAACATAATTCATCAAAGCAATTCAAGCAAGTACTATTAACATTTTAATTAAATTCCCGGGATTTAATCGCAAAAATCCCAAAAATTTATCAATTTTTTTTAGCCCATATGCAATATAAGTCATTACTTCCCTCTCCCCCAAACTTAAACTTTAGCTTGTCCTCAAGTGAACACAAAGCAAGAACAAGCAAATCATAATAAATTATAAGGGAAGAGTAAAGGAAAAGAAATCACCCAGGTAAATGTCGAGGGGGGTCTCGGTTCCAATCAACCACGACGAGCTATCTTCATAAGATGGCCCAATCATATAAATTCATCAACCAAGCATTCTCTCCCTGTAACTGCAAAATAAAATCGAAAACAAATAATAACGTAAACATTGGGTTGCTTCTTAACAAGCGCCTTTTCTTAACGTCGTTGGCTCGACGTGCTACCCCTCAATTCAATGGTGTTTCGGTGGAGGTGTCAAAGTACACGGAGTCCCATTGACTTCATCCTCCTCAAATCTCGCTCTTTTCAACGTCGGATGCTTAACTGGATCTTTTCGACTTGGTAGTGATTTCTCATAGGACTTCGCAAAAATAGTGTCGTCTATCACCACGTATGGAAGGTCATCGGTCGCCATTCTCACGAAAACTTCATCCTCGTACACCGCATCCTCCATTGGGTGCTTAACTGGATCCTTCCGATTTTGTGATGGCTTCTCATTAAAATTGGCAAATGTAGTTTCGTCCACAACCTCAAATGGAGGGATCGTAGTCACCACCTTCTCTAAATCTTCAACCCGCACAAGCGTCTCCTCATCCTCCTTAATCACTTGGTACTCAGTCCATGATGGAAACGACTTTGGCTTTGGCTCGTCTTTGATCGGAAAAATGATAGAATCATTCGTAGGCTCGACTTCGATAGGAGAAACGATGGAATTAGGAACATCATTTGTAAGCTTAGGCAGACTATGGTCAACATGTATGTGCCTTGTTTCTTCTTCCTCCATCTCGTATTCATCCTCTAACTTAGGCGCTTGAACCTCCGGAGCTTCAAATTCCTCCACATCTTGCGGCATAATGGCACTAACACTTCCCATATTCACCTCAGGCTCATACGGCGATCGTTCCTCTAATTGTACGTCCAATTGGATTACGTGGTTCGTCACTTGACTCACTTGAGCTTCGAGATTCTTTATGCTGGACTGCATGTTGTGTTCATCGTGCTGCCACTCATCTATTTTCTGTTGGAGCTTCAAGGTGTTCATCTCTATGTCTATTACCATCTCTATGAGCTCTAGGGACACTTTTTGTGTTTGTGGGCAGTTATCATATTGGTTCGAAAAGTCTTGTCCCCTTTGAAAATTTGGAGGATCCCCCCATCTTAGCTCGTAAGGATAAGGATCGTAAGAATAAGGCTCGTAACTTACAACAATTACACGGGAAGCAATCCTATTTCTAGCAATAGATAACCAATCCCTAATCTAGGTGATCAAACAAAATTAAGAATTAAGCAATCATAAATTGAAAATAGAACAATACAAACAACCGCATATGAAGAACGAAAGACAATATTGCATAAATTAATTAGAACATAGTTTCACGAGGGTTTCAACATCCCTAGAACTAAATAAAACAATCACTCACTGATGGAGTTCATAGAATAACAGGAAAATAAAGAAAAAAAACATAGTTCTAAGATAGGAAAGAGATGAGAAAGCTTAGATCTTGAGTTTTTGGTCTTGGATCTTCAAGATCTTGTTTATTGGGTGGTTTGGGATCCCCTCTTCTAGCCTTGGAACCCTAGGATTGTGTTAATGTCTGTTTTGGACGGATTTGGAACGAGTATATATAGGAATCCTATTTCTTACCGCACAAGATTTCTTCCAAAAATAGCCCAGCAGTGCCGCGTCGACCGACGTGTGCCAGCCATAGGCATTGACGCGCATCATCCGCCCGCGTCGACCTGCATGTGCGTCGACCGAAGCACCTCCAATCGTCGCGACAGAGACTTCCCGTCGATAAGGCGTCGACTGACGGGCCTTGAATCGATGCTACTGCAACTTCTCGTCGGCCGATGGTCGACCAACGCGACTGCAAGCAAATTGGCGGCCAAGGCGTCGACCGACGCAACCCAACCTCGGCATCAACGCAAGCCATCACGTAACCTCCTGACTCGTCAGTTTTCTTTTGTCGATTCACTGATCCTCGTCTCTCGATTTCCTTGTGAAACATCATTCACTTAATATAGCACCAAATACTTCAAAATAAGAAAGAAATATAAAATCGGTGCTCGACTACCCATAATAACAAATATGCGAGAAATAAACATATATAAGAATATTAAGCACATAAAGACATAGGATTTAAATCATTAATTATCGTACAATTTCTCACCTATCACTCATTATCTCTAATTCAATATATTATATCTAACCTTAACACATGCAACCCACAACTTATTCACATAACAGCTAGATTCCTAGGTGATCTCCCTATCTGGCCAACTGGCAACAACAACTCCTGAACGCGAACTTCAAAAAACTTGCGACGAGATCGCAACTTAGGTAGAGAAACAGACACAACAGCTATCTTTGACCCAAGGGGAGCTTGATGAAGCACGTCGCCAACTATCCATTCGGGAGGAGGAGCTAAACATCTCCAAGAGCCAAGTGGAAACTCTAAAGTATAAAGCAATTCTCTTGAAGTATGAAGCCACCCGTTTAGGAGATCAGATAAGGAAACTAGTAGAGCTTCTTCAAGAGAAAGACAAGCAGATACATGAGTTTGGTCATATAGCACACGAGTAGGGTGTTGCTGAAGGTCGCCGCATGTTCCTGAAAAGCGAGGTGGGCAAGAAGTTCCTCGATACATATAGGGAGATGTTGTTGGATACATACAAGAACACAACTATGTTCTTAGGCAAGATGAAAGAGGAGGCCGTGAGTGGGTCCACTTGCCGTAGAACGAATCAATAAATAGATCGCTACAAACAACACTGCCTTTGAACCTAATGTGAAAATCATCCTTGACGAGCTGCCGAACTTCTCCTTTTGGAAAGGTGACCAAGCTCAACCTCTGAAAGCTAAGTGGTGGATCCCGTGTAAGGGTGACGCAATTCTGAGCTTGACTGGGTGCTGAACTAGAGGTTTCCTTAGACGAACTGCTCAAATAGCTTCTGTAATTTATAATTCTTAATTATGTATGAATAATTTCGGACTTAATAGTTTCTGTTGCAGCCTGCTATAGTTCATTGTGCAAAACCTGCCATAAGATAGTTATACCAAACCACCATATAACTCATATTTCACCTATGAAACCTGTGAACTAAGAGTTAGGTTGCTAACTCATAGCAAGAATAAACCAATATGAACTAAATAACATGTACGCCAAACGTGCTCCTACTTAAGAGAAATTATGTAAATCAAACATATCTCATTTCCAATGCATCCTAGAGCATGTAAATCAAACATGCTTCTAAGATACACCAAAAACATGTAAACCAAAACATACCTTAACATATAAACCAACAACTTTGCAAAAACCAATTAACAAATCCGATAAGACCTAGCAATTCACCCCAAAACCAAATAAATCACACAAATCCAGACACAACACATACAAATTAACTACAAAAATGAGAAATAACATGTAAATCAAACATGTTTCCTCCCAAGTATCCTAGAATATGTAAATCAAACATACTCAAGGATGTTCCAGAATATGTAAATCAAACATACCCAGGAATATGAAATAGGTAAATCAAACATATTTCCAGACAAGACCTAACACCACATAAGACCATAAGACCAAATAATTCTCAAACCATAACAAACCTTCACAAGAAATACACAAGACTTAATCCACAAATGACCAAGATCAAAACCACATAAGACCATAATTATTCATAATTAAACAAAGTTGGAAAAACGTGTAAGTCAAACATGTTTCCTCCCAAGATATGTAAGTCCAACATATTCAGGGATATATGAGAATATATAAGTCAAATATGATCCCATACAAAAACGTCCATTGGCCCGCCTAGACATTCGATCGCTAACCTAATAAAAACATCGGAATTTATATTCATATTCACAATAAATGATAAAATGCATTCGATGCCGTAAGGAATCCTTTATTCATCATCGATAAATATCAGCCCGCAGTGGTTAAAGTGTGACAAAACATGAGTTCACCACCGACCTAAAAGGAGCGTCGGTTCATAATAGCAAATAAGTAAAGATATAATTGTTTCTAGTACGAGATTTTTGTCCGAAGAGCTAGGCGTTGTACTTTTTGAAGTGGCAAACATTCTAGCTTCTTGGAAAATCTTTTCCTTTTACATTTTCGAGTATGTATGCTCCTCCTTGTAAGACTTTAATGACCTTAAACGGTCTTATATATGTCAGATCCAATTTCTTTGTAGTGTAAATCGCATCAGCTTGCTTTCAGACAAGGTCGCAGACCTGGAAGTATCTCCGTTTTACCTTTTTGTTAAAGGCTACCTGAATTCGTTGCTTGTGTCATTCCACGCGTGCTGCAACTCTATCACGTATTTCATCGATTATTTCAACGGCTCCTCTAGCAAGTCATTCATTCTATTCTACATCGAACATTAATAATCGTTGTGATTCGCCTACTATTTCTGTTCGTATGACAGCCTCCATGCCATAAACAAGGCTAAAAGGTGATTTACCTATTGTAGTTCGCGGGGTTGTTGGGTAAAACCATAAGACAGATGCGAGCTCTTCATACCAGAGCCCCCCTAGTTTTTCCAATCGTAGTTTAATTCCACGCACAATAATATGATTAGTGACTTCGACCTGTCCATTGGCTTGGGGATGTGCCACAGAAATAAATCGCTGCTTCATCCCCATCTGTTTGCACCAGTCTTGAATCATCTACCCATTAAATTGGGTTCCATTGTCTGAGACTAACACTTGCGGGACTCCATACCTACAAAAAATATTATTAAATATAAAATCAACTATGTTTTTCTCACCTACGCCCATTACAGCTTCGGCTTCCACCCATTTTATAAAGTAGTCCACTACGACCACTAAGTGTTTTTTGCCGTCGGGCGCTGGCTGGAAAGGCCCTACTATATCAATACCCCATTGCGCGAAGGGGCAAGTCGAGCTCATCACCATCATATCCTCAGTAGGCACATGTATCACCGGAGCGTGCATATGACACTTTTTACAAGTCATGACAAGTTGTCCTGCCATACTCTTCATCTTTGGCCAATAGAAACCAGCTCGCAAAGTTATTCCTACCAGTGCCCTTCTCTTCGCATGATCGCCACAATAACTCTCATGTATTTCTTTCAACACTTACATCTCTTCCTCCATTGACAAACACTTCAAGTAAGGTCCAAAACGCGACCTCTTATACAAATCTCCATTCATCAAACAAAAGCGAGCCACTATCTTAGCTTCCTTAGTCAATAATTGCATTACTCCTGCAACCACTTATTCGAGAATCTCCCGAATTGGTGTCCGCTAATCTTCCCTTTCATCAATCTCCATGACTTCTTTGCCTTTCTCTATACTGCTATGACTTAGCTCCATCAACGTGAATTTTTGGGTATCACAAGTTCCCAAAGCTCCTGCCAATTTGGCAAGCTGATTAGCTCGTATATTATTAGCTCGCGGTAAGTGTTCAAGTACGAACTTTTCAAATTAATCACTCCTTCCTTTAATTTTTTCAAAACTCGTGCATGCGTTCCTCCCGAGCTTCACAGGACCTATCATACTGGCGAGCTACTAGTTTTGAGTTTGTATAAGCCTTAACTCGTCTTGCGCCTAGGTCGCTTGCCATCTTTATGACTTGTAATAATGCTTCATATTTTGCTTCTTTATTAGAAGCCTTAAAACCTAACCTCATCGTGAAATCCAGGTTCTCTCCCTCTGGACTGGTTAAGATAATTCCAAGTCCAGCTCCTGATGTCATGGTTGACCCATCTGTATGCGGTATCCATGCGTTTTGCTCCTCTTCCGGTTCGGTAGGTCGCACCATCTCCTGTAAAGATATCCGCTAACACTTGTGCTTTGATCGTCGTTCGGGGCTTGTATACCTCATCGTATTCGCTAAGCTCTACTTCCCATTTCACCAGCCTTCCTGATATGTTTGGATTACTTAATACTTGTTTGAGAGCTAAATTTGTGCGTACCTTAACCATATGACCCAGGAAATAAGGTCGTAGCTTCCTTGCTGTATAAGTCAGTGCAAATTCACATTTCTCCAGTTCTAAGTAATTCAGCTCGGCTCCCCTCAACATCCTGCTAATATAATAGATGGGCTTTTGTATGCCTGCATCCTCCCTTATAAGCACTGAACTTACTGCAGCCTCTCAGACTGATATGCATAAGATCAAATCCTCTCCTGGCATCGGTTTAGTTAATAACGATATTTCGGCCATGTATTCTTTGAGCCTTTCAAAAGCTTCTGCAGCCTCTTGTGTCTATTCAAACTTGGATCCTTTCCTCAGCATCTTGAAGAAGAGCACTCCCTTTTCTGTCGACTTGGAAATAAAGCAACTTAACCCTACAATTCGACCAGTTAACACTTGTACGTCGCGCACTGTGAGCGGATGTGGCATCTCCAAAACAGCCCGCACTTTTTCCGAATTCACCTCGATACCTTGTTCTTTCACCATGTATCCCAGAAACTTCCCAGATCGCACACCAAATGAACACTTCTTTGGATTGAGCTTCATCCCATATTGCCTTAGTATAATAAAATCTTTATGCAAGTCTTCCACATGTGATTCTTATTTCTTGCTCTTCACCATCATATCATCTACATAAACCTCCATGGTTGACTCCAACAAGTCTTTGAGCATTTTATCCACCGATCTCTGGTAGGTCGCTCCTGCATTCTTCAACCCGAATGGCATAGATACAAAGCAATAAGTACTTGTGGAGGTAACAAAGCTTACCTTGGGTTGATCTTCTTATGCTAAATGTATTTTATGATATCCTTATGATGCATCCATCATGCTTAGTAGCTCGCTGCCCGAAGTAGAGTCGACCAACTGATCAATTCGCGATAATGGGTAATGATCCTTTGGGCACGCCCTGTTCAAGTCGCGAAAGTACACACACATCCTCAACCTTATCTGGGGTTTGGGCACCATTACAACATTAGATAAATATTTTGGAAACTGTATCTCCTGAATATGACCTGCCTTTAACAATTTCTGCACCTCCTCTTCAATTACCTTGTCTAGCTCTGCCCCAAAATGTCTCCTCTTCTGCCTAACCTACCTCGCCTCTGGATCGGCATTCAAATGATGTTGGGCGACCTCAAGGGATACCCCTGGCAATTCTCCATCCCTAAAGGCAAAAATATCTCGAAATTCTTTTAGTAACGCTATCAACTCGCCCCTAACAGTTTTTGTCATCTAGGTCTCTATTCTTGTGGTATACTCCGGACGATCTTCTTCTAATGAGATCTCCATCAATTCTTCACGTGGGTGAACAGAATTCTCCTCCTCCCTCATCTTTTTCGCACTAAGTATTCCCTCTTGCACATCTTCTGATCTTTCTCGGTTATTCTCGCTCATACCCTTTCTAACCGTCATCTCATAACATGATCTGGCGACCTGCTGTTCTGAGATTAATTCCCCTACCTTGTCTCCCACTGGATATTTGATACTCATGTGGTAGGTAGAAGTAAATGTCTGGAACGTGTTAAGGGCAGGTCGCCCCAGTATGGCATTATACGCTGAGTGTCCTTTGATAATTAAACTTTTTAAATCTCTCTTGATTCTCAAGTCCCCTTTTCCCAATACCATCGGGAGTGTCAGCTTGCCCTCCGTAATAACCTGTGCACCATTAAAAGTATAAATCTGGGTATTTACGGAATTGACTAGTGAGCATATTAAAGGATCATATAATTAATAGTTGGAAACTAATAGTTGATATAAAAATGATTATAAATTATTGTTTGGTAAATTAATTAATTAAAATAACTTTTGTCTCTATAGACCTGATTAAGTACCCGAGCAGTTTGTCGGGTGTTTATAGACAGACCTTTGTTGCAGCAGATTGGCACCTAAGAAGTTGTCGGGTGTACTTAGGTGCCAATTCAGGTGTAAATATTTTCAAAAACCAAAGGAGATGCACCTGAGCCGTGGTTGGTTGTGCTAGTCGGTTGACGAAAATAATTTTTATAATGAAAGCTGCATTTTATGAGAATCTTACATTCTTTAAATCATTTCTCTTCCATGATCCCCAAGATGTTTCCAATCTAAGTCATATATACACATAATTTGGCTTTTTTTGCATACCAAACACTTTTCATTGATCAACATTCATCTTTTCCAATAATTCAACAAGGGCAGAAGAATAAAAACTTGCAAATTTTAAAACTAGTGTTTGAGTTTGTGGATTATATATTCATGCTTAATTCTTCTATTTATTATTCTAAAGATCTCTTTTCATTTGTGTGGAATCTAGGAACGTGGGGTTATTGTTGCTCATGTCTTATGACTTTTTATTGAAGGCTTTACTTACACCCACTACAAAAAAAAAAGTATTTTATCGATGGGAACCCCTAGAAAAATATTGCCCTCAAAATTTCCGAGGGCAATGCCGAAGGTTAGTACCTTCGGTACTACTCCCTTCGGTAAATCTTTTGGAATTACGGAGCCAATGTTTGGCGCCATAATTACCGAAGGTAATACCGAAGGCATTTAGACGGTATCATTACTGAAGGAATCTACCCCTCGAAAAAACCGAAGGGAAAAAATCCCCCTCAGAACTACCCGAAGGAAAATTTATCCCTTCGGGAATTTCCGATGGGAGTGTCTTTGAAATTTAAAAAAAAGATTGAAAAAAAAAACAATTTGTTGGAAAATTTAACTATAGGAATTTCCTTATTTTTCTTTTGTAGCTATTTGCCTTTCTTGGGCACAAAATATATTAAGGAACTAGAATTAGGACTCTAGATTTATTTTCTAGATTGTGTCTAGGATTTTATTTTGTTTCCTAAATTGTGTTTAGGACTAGTTTTCTTGTTTACCAAGAATATGACTCTTGTCTATTTAAGACAAGAGAAGTCCAAGAGAAAATCAGGTCCTTTGCAGAGTTTCACACGTCTTTTACACAAGACTTGGACAGATTTTGAGGAAAAAATGCAGCAAGCAAAGACGCAAGAAAAGAAGAACACGAGCAAGTAAAAGACTTGAGGCAACGATCCAAGTCAAGGAGATCTTCAAAGTTGTGTAACCAACGGAGAAGATTATCACAAACTTTTCCACAAGACTTGAAGCCACAAGTTTAATCACGGAGATCTTTGTAGTTGCGTAACCAACAAAGATGATCATCATACCGAGGTGACAAGTATTTTAGTATAAGTGTTGATACTAGTGTTTTTCATATATTACTTTATATTTGTATTTGATTTTAAACGATTTAATAGTAATATAGTTTTCGGGTTTGTATACCCAAGTTCGTAAGCACGTTTGCTTACGAACGAAATTTTAATTGCTCTGTTCGATTTTTAATATTCATTCTGATGCATGTTTTTAAACTCTGTTTGTTGTTAGTTTCGATGTCGGTAACATCGTTCTTAACATCTATTTTCTAAAACTGTTGTTTCTGTTTACTAGTTGATGTTAGGACTGGTGACGTCTATCAGGAAACCTAACATCATTTTTCTAAGTCATAATTCTACAAAACTACACAATTATAATATCGTAAAAATAAATCATATCATATCATTTTAGGCACATGTCATGTAATTCAACCAACTATAACAATTCATGAAATTTGATATTAATTAGTTAAAAGCACGTAAGTATTAGAATTTAACTACGCATCGAAATGAGGGTGATAGAGATCTAGAGAGAGAGAACTTATTACACTTGAGTGTTATTTTGACACCAGCATTTTCAGGTTGCTGTTCAACATGCTCCAATCTCGTGCTTTCATTTTCTGCCATGGTTATAGAGCCTAGATTTCTCTTTTTTTGTAAGGTCTTTTTGTTTTTGTTTTCTAAAAAAAGTATATACTTTGCTTACAAGTAAAAGAAAAGTAGGACAACTACAGTTAATGACCCATAAGGGGAGAGATGTTTAAGGTCACGATCTTATGAGAAATGGCATAATTAATAACGGCGTTTGCACCTCATAGACGTTCACAGACATTGCACTTGCATTAATTGATGGAAAATGATTAGTTTTCCCACCCATGTTTTCTTACTTTTTGCCTAGTTTCTTTTATTAAATTATTATATTTATTAAACAAATGTGATAATAGAATAATCTTTATTTTCTTCAATTTTATGATACACATTAATAAGCTAACACTTGCATAGCTCGGCAGATATTCTATGAGTGTGCTAACGCTTTTATTAGGTCAGCGATGGTTTATATGGAATGGTCTAGCGCTTTTATTAGGTCGACGATGGTTTATGGATGCAATGATTTTTTGGACGACCTATTTTAGGTCGATGATGTCTTTATGGTTTATGATTTTATGGGTTTCAATGCTTTTATGGTTAGCAAAAGCTCGTTGGTATTAATGGTTATGGAATGATGCTTATGTAATAAATTATGGGAGATTGTCTTACAATTTTATATAGATGAAATATTTTATGGTATTATGTTCTCATGGTTATGAGGATTTATGAGGCGACCTCCCCTTTTACAAGGGACAATATTTTTATAAGGGGGCGAGCTGTTTTGGAAGTGGTGAGATCTCGTATAGGACTGGTGAGCTCTTATATGAGGATGGCTAGCTCTTATGAGATAAATGATATTATAACAACTCCGTATTGAGAGCTGGGTTTTATGGTTAACAAGATCTTGGGCCTTGATGGGCTGATATGGATTATGGTATGGGGTCCCGTCGGACTAAAGGCATGGTATGGTTATTAACCCATGGTTATTATGATAATTTAGAGAGAGTTCTAATATTTATGGTAATTCAACATACATGAGAAATCCTAATTCTAAGTAAGTGGTTATTTATTGTATTATGACCTTATATGGGGGCTCATGGTTAACAGATTTATGGTTATAAGGCGATGCTTAAGTAATCTTTCAGGGTTATGGTTTATGGTTAGAATATGGAATGATTATTTGGCCGACCTGTTTTAGGTCGGATAAATGCTTTATGGTTTGGATGACACATTTTAGGTCGGATAAATGAAATCTTTATTTTTTTTTTATATTCTACCTTATTCCGTACCTCAATCAGCTAGAATATGGGGACTAGCTAATACGACATCAAAAATCGACTTGATTATATATGGTACGAAAGTAACAATAGGGGTAGAAGGTTCTAGGTCCCGATAGGTTGATAACATGGTAATAATATATTTTTATGTTTATTATGGAATTATGGAAACTAAGAATCCTAATATTAGAATATTTTCTTATTATGGAAATTGAGTACAATTAGGAGATTTAATCCCATCTTGGAAAGGAAAGTATTAGTTGGTGGACAAGTCTAAATAATCTTATAAATAGGGGATTCAAGCTATATTATTTTCTTAACATTCTTTCATAAATATTCAATTCTCATGGATCATGTAGCTCTTCTTTATGAGTTTTATGGGGAAATAGAGAGACGAGCTCTTCTTTAGGAGAGGCAAGCTCTTATACAGGATACGGGAACCTTAGATTGGGAACACGTCTCTTGTCTCTTGTCTATAGAAAGATGACACAAACCTCACTTCTATTCTAAGTTGATTTTATCCTACTCTTTGAGCACTCACATATCACTATTAAAAAGGAACTGACTTAAGCATCGGAGGGCCTACGCTGGGGCTGTCTGGTTGGGTTCTGTTTTGCAGGTTGATCGGGTCGCCAGGAGCTTTATGGAGGGCTATCAGGTCGCCTAACGTATATTCAGGTTATTATTTTGTTTTCTTGGTGTACCTATCTTTTTGGTCACATCACCACGAGGTGTGTTTCATTGTTTTAGATCCACAAGAATTGGTAATTGATCGATAAATACACATTTTCTATTTTTTTTAAAATTTAATAAAAAATCAAAAAATAGAAATAAAATAAAAAAAGCGTAAAAATAAACCAAATAGTATCATTTTAGGCACGTGGGGTTGTTTTGACCCGGTTTCGCTAGAAAAATATCACCGAGCATGTGTCTTGTAACTCGACCAACAACGAAGATACGATTGATCGATCAACTTGTTACGTTGGAAACGCAAAGCATCGAAGTGCCGTAATTTTTTGAAAGTTCCACATGGTGTGTTTTGTTGTTATAGAACCACGAGAATCGGTAATTGATCGGTAAATACATCTTTACTTTTTTTTTTTTTATTAATTTGAAAAACCCAAGGGGAGCATATTTCCTTCGGGAATTTCTTCGGGGAATTTCTTCCTTTCGGAATTTCTGAAGGGCAAAATGCCCTCGGTCCCAACCCTAAAATGGCAACGGGCAACCCCGCTGCTTTCACTCTGCACAAAACAAAAATAAAAAACCATACTTGCCACTTCGTCGCTCCAGCTGCAAGTCGTCTACGACTAGCAGCCGCCACCACTGAAAGTAGCCGCCTTTGTTCTAGCCTCAAACCACCGCTGAAAGCAGCCACCTCCATTTCAGCAGTCGCTGCTCCACCACTGCCGCTCCACCTCAAGTCGCCACCTCCATCCAGCCACCAACCTCCAAGGTAAGTGGTATTGATTTTTCTTTTTTATTTTATACATTTTTTTTGGAATTATGCTTTAATTATGAATTTATATATTAATTAGTTTTTTTTATATAAATTGAGTTTAATTAGGGGTTTAATTATGCAATTAGTTCTTTAATTAAGTTTTAATTAGTAATTAGGATTTAATTCAGGGTTTAATTTATAATTATAGTTTAATTTAGGATTTAATTTACAATTAGGGTACGATCACATACAATCATCCAATTAGGGTTTACTTTAGGGGTTATTGTATAATTAGAGTTCAATTATGCAATTAGGGCTCGTTTATGAAATTATGGTTTAATTTAGGGGTTTATTATATAATTAGGGTTATATTATGCAATTAGGTTAAGATTATGCAATTAGGGTTCTTTATTGTTCATTAATGGTTTAATTATGCAATTATCTTTTATAGTGAATGTGATGGTGGTTTTTAAATCCCGTGGTGATCAGTTGTGTTTGACATATATGTTATGGTTTGTTGATATCGTATACGTATTATGATTGATTGATGTTGTGATTGGTTGAGTAGACGTCGGTGATGGCACCGGCCGGGAGGTTTCGTCCCTCCAATAATGGTTTTCAAAATAATTTAAAAAAATGATTGTGGTTTTGAAATACCGCGGTGATCGGTACGTGGATGTTATGTTTAACATATATATTATTTTGTAGATATTATTTACATGTTGTGATTTATTGGTTAATGTATACTCCTGTGATGACGTGGTCTACATCGCCGATGGGAGGTTTTGTCCTCCAGCAACGGGTTTAAAATAATGTTGATCCACAATATATTTTTTCTTTCTACACTCAAACAAAATACTTTAAACTCGTTTGGGATTTAGTATCGAACTGAGAATTTGATACTAAATCCCGAATTGTCCACTTATTTGGAAAGTTTTTGAGCATAATAGTAATATGGCTTATATTATCTGTATGTTTTATTTCTTGATTATAAAAATTTTGGTTCAGTAGCTCTCTTTTGTTCTCAGGTGCACTGCAATATATTTGTACTTAGAGAACTAAAGGGAGATGCTGCCGAAATTTCTAGTCAACAAAAATTCATATACTAAAACGTTGTGTTACTGAAAAATCACGTTTACGAATGGGATAGGTCCCTTACAAAAAAATCTATCAGTTTCTAGCCCCCCTCATGCTGCCATTTTTCAATAAATCAATATAACAATCGTATAATGATAGGATGTGTTCTGATCATAGTTGGATGTATAAACGAATTATCAATGGCTTCTTATCCTCATGTTCATAGATGGAGACGAGAGCTTTATTGAATTTGCTCATGAACATTCCACCCATAAGGACGGAGAGAGACTGAAGTGTCCTTGTAATCTTACTAGATGTAGGAATCATAGGTTTCTCGACATTAATGAGATAAAGTACCACTTGGTTAGATAGAATTACAATATACAGAATTATCATGAAGAAAGCCAGCCCGCCACCTCTGGACGCCATCACAATTTTCATGCTGGAGGACCCTCTTACATCGCTTCTGAAGAATCATCAAACGCGTACATTAATATGGTTCAAGATGCAACTGGTCACGATCTTGATGTGGTTGTCGATATGGAAGAATCACTAAACCCTAAGGCTCTAAAATTTTATGAAATGTTGAAAGCTGGAAATCAACCATTGTATTCACGGTGCGAGGGACATACTTAGTTGTCATTCATTTCCCATATCATGAACTTGAAGTCAGAGAATCACATGTCTAAAAAATGTTATGATCAATTGAGTGAATTAATCAAAGATATTTCACCGAAAGACAATCACGAGATTGATAACTTTTACAAAAGTAAGAAGTTTCTAAGGGTTATGGGCTTACCCGTCGGGAAGATAGATTGTTGCAAAAGTAATTGTATGATTTACTGAAGAGACAATTCTGATTTGACAATCTTAAGATTTTGCAATGAACCTCAGTTCAAACCCGTTTCTCAAGGTAAAATAAAACGATAGAAGGCTCGCATCGCATACAAGAAGATGTACCATTTTCCATTAACTCCTCGTCTGTAGAGGTTTTATAAATCTAATGCTACAACAAAAGATATGAGGTGGCATGCTAAACACATGGTTGAAGATGATGTTATGCGCCACCCATCTGACTTAGAAGATTGGAGACATTTCAACTAGACTCATCCAAATTTCACTGCTGAAATTCTAAATGTGAAATTGGGTCTTTGTACAGATGGTTTTCAACCATTTGGAAGTTTTGGTGCACAATATTGATCGTGGCCTATCATACTAACACCTTATAACTTGCCTCCGTGGATGTGTATAAAAGAGCAGTTCATGATCCTCAGCATAACAAAGAATCTGAAAGATAAACTCAATATGTTTCTACAACCTCTAATCGCCGAATTGAATAAGTTGTGGACGGTTGAGGTTCCCTCATATGATATATCTAAAAAATAAAACTTCCAATTGCGAGCTTCCCTTTTGTGGACAATTAGCGATTTTCCTGCGTATTTTATGTTCTCCAGTTGGAGTATGGCCGATCGAACAGCTTGTTCTTACTGTATAGAATGCTCAGACTCCTTTACTCTTAAGTGCATTGGGAAGCAATCGTGGTTCGACAATCACAGGAAATTTCTTGAATGTGGTTACCATTCTCGAAAGGATAAACAATGCTTTAAAAAAAGAAGATCTGTCGAGACTCCACCATCGATCGTCTGCTCAGGGACAAAAGTTTTGGAAGAGATGGAAAGATTTGGGCTTCTGAAAGTCACTGAACTAGATGCAACACTCTTTAATGCACAAATTCCCAAAACATCTAATTGGAGAAAATTAAGCATCATTTGGGATTTTCCATATTGGAGGACAAATCTAATTCGCTACAATTTAGATGTTATGCACATAGAGAGAAATTTGTTTGATAATGTTTTCACCACGGTGATGAATGTCAAAGGGAAGACCAAGTACATGCCCAAATCAAAGGAAGAGTTGGATGAGTATTGTAATCATTCAGAATTGGCGCCAGACGGATCGGGAAAGTGTCCTAAAGCCTATTACACACTTGATAATCCGTCGAAAGCTGCATTATGTGATTGGGTTCAAAACTTTTAATTTCCATATGGGTACGCATCCAACTTGGGGAGTTGCGTTGACAAGAAGGAATTACGTTTCATCGGGATGAAAAGTCATGAACCGAATTGTGGTTGTTTTTCAAGGATCTCACATCAACAGTCATTCACACCAAAGATATGATTCGTCTATAACGTGACATTCCCTAATATTGTGTCAACTAGAACTGATCTTCCCTCCAAGTTTTTTTGACTCAATGGAACATCTACCCGTTCATCTTGCATATGAAGTGAGAATTACTGGCCCAATGCAGTATAGATGGATGTACATGTTCGAGAGTTATCTTTGCAAACTAAAGAACAGTGTGAATAATAAGGTGAGTGTTGAAGGGTCGATAGCAAATAAATATCTGGTCAAAGAGCTATCAACTTTTAGTTTGTACTATTCTGAAGATCACATGTTAACTAAAAGAGTAAATTTTCCTAGAAATGACGATGGTCAGGATGATTTTAGATGGCACTGATGAAGTTACCTCAGTCTTCAAAAAATATGGGGAGACCTTTGGTACAAAGAGAAAAGTATTCCTAACTGAACCAGAACACAATGTCTTAAGGATATACATTTTGCTAAATTGTGAAGAGGTCCAAGAATATGTTAGTTACAAATAATCTTTTTAATTTCTACTGTAAATGTATATATATGTACTAATACTTTTTTGCTCAATTTTCTAACAAATGATGTAGTATTTACACGAAGAGCATTCAGCGTCTCCAACCAAACATTATTGAATATAGGCTCAACAAGAAATTGGAAAATGAATTTGCCAATTGGTTCAAACATTATGTAAGATGTTCGATATTGAGATGCATATCATTTAATTACCATATGTATTTATCTAGTATATTTCCTAAATTTAAAATGATTCTTCAATGTCATATATTAGAGATTGTTCGAACAATGTGATCGACGTTAACATTGGGAGGATATCAAAGGGTCCATCATGATGTGTGAAAATGTATACTGGTTGTAAGATAAATGGGTATAAATTTCACATAATCGAGCATGGATCTAATCAACATCTAGCAATTGAGTATGCATTAAAAGGTCAAAATATGGGGCAGTCGAGTGTGATTATTACATTCGTCTCATATAAATTATGCAGCTTGAATACACTGGTTAAATGGAGAAAAACACACTATTGTTCAAGTGCGACTGGTTTGATCTAAACCCTACAGGCACAAAATTTCACACACATTATAATCTTGTCGATATCAATCATACGCGTAGGTTTAATCGATATGAACCTTTTGTACTTGCTGCCCAAGTTGTAAAGTATACCAATGTGTGTACCTAAGTTTGAAACAAGACAAGTTGGACTGGCCAGTAACGGGTAAAATCAAAGCGAGATCAAATTTTGAGTTTTTTGAGCCTCTACTAGAGCAATCATTTCAAGAGGAAGTTGTAGATACACGCAATCAAATTATACTGGACGATGTTGGTTTCTAGTTACACGAACCTAATGATAATGACGTGGATGAACTTACTGATGGGGCAGATGATGATGCAGAAGAAGAGCTACTCACCGATTATGACACAGAGAAAGATGAGTTTGGTGATAACTTTAATAGTGAAAGTGTCGGTTCCAATGATTAGTTTGGTTGAAATATATGTAAATTGTTCATATTATAAAACTTTCTAGTTTTAACTAATTTATTTATGTTTGGATTTATTAAAATGGTTGATATATATACTGGTACTTTGTAAAATTCTTGTAGTATATATACTTTTAATAGATGCACAAAGGTCGTGGACGCGGATGTAGCCTAGGTCAATCGATATGGGGTCAGCTAATCATTTAGCTCATTTTGATGATGATTGAGTGGGCATTAGTACTGATCATTCAGCATCGACCCCAAATACCACCACACCAACACCGACACTGTCCGATGCGAGTACATCCCGACAGAACTTTGGGCCACCACAAAGGCAATACCTTGTTTATTATAGGCTACTTAGCAAGGAGGTCAGGCTGACCAGCATATTCCGGGAGGTCAAGGAGAAAGAGCTCTATCTCGCTGGGTGGCAGTTTAAGGCAATCCCTAAGGAGACTCGTGCATTATGGTAGGACATATTTTAATTAATTATTATTTTATTTCGAAATTTATTAATCTTTATTGTAACTTGAGAATCATGTATCAGTTGAATTGTAATTATTATTTTATTTTGTAGGAGATTTGTTATTGTGACATTGACCTGTATACACCATGGGCTATACAGATGGCATTTGTCCACATGATGCTGGACAAGTATGGGAAGGGGCTGAATGAGTATAAGTAGTATCGTGATCAAACTAGTCAGGTACCGAGAGTCGTTGACGAGGGGGTCTGGAGGTAAATGATTTTGTCGCCTTTTCTTATTAAATTAAGTTTTTTTATTATTGCATATGATTTATATTTTATATATATCATGCATCTGAACTAGAGCTTGGAATGTTAAGTGGGATAAGCCTGAGAATAAGAGGATGTCCGAGCAGTGCAGCATTAACAGGAGCAGTGAGCCTGATGGTCTGGGTACTGGGATGTCGAAGCATGGGGTGGGAGGGGGGGTCTAGATCTACAATGGTTTTTTTTCTTCATATTATAAGTAATTTTAAATAATATATTATCTATTTATTTATTTAATGTTAATTATCTATTTTTTTGGATGCAAGAGCGGTAGATGGGTGAGCTGGCCACTGTGTACAAGTTTTTTGTACGTACGCACAAGAAGGACGACGACACGTGGATTGATACGAGATCCACTAATACTAATGTGAGTCTCTTTTTTATTTAACTTGTTCTTTGGTAAAAATGTAGAACTTACTATCAAGTTGTATTTCAGGAGGAGTACGAGGGACGTCTAGATGAGACACGTGCTTCTTCACAGGATTCAGATAATGAGGTTGAACCTGATCTTGTTTATCTCGGCATCGTCGGGTCGGGTAAGGGTCGACACTAAGGTACCAGCTTGTTCAGGAAGTTGGTGGCTGCTACGAAGGGTCTCCGAGCTAGGTCTTCTTCCTCCTCCTCTTCCCAATAAGATAGGAATCACGTGAGGGAGCTCGAGTCGAAGCTCCAGGCACGAAGGGAGTAGTTAGAGGCCACAAGACTAGCTCAAAAAACAATGGAGCAGCGATACAACGAGTTTGAGCTACTACGTGAGCAGCAGCACTAGAAACATCAGCAATTTCATGTGCAGGTGAATGCGCAAATGGCCAAGATGTTAGCTCAATTACAGGAGTACCCATCGTAGCCTCCCTCGTCATAGGACTATCGAATATTTTTATAAATTTTTTTACTAAACGCTTTTGTTGAACATATTTAATAATTGTAAATTTTAAGATATTTATATAATAATTAGTTTATTTATTTATCTGTTTATTAATTTTTTTTTTAATTTTTGGGGTATTTTAATAATAAAATAGGGATTAAGTTTAATAATTAAAAATAATAATAAAAAAAGAAAAAAAACGAGGGGATAATTCCCCTAGGAAAAAATCGAGGGCGTGCCTCCTCGGAAAACTGAGGGCAACATCCCCTCGGTTATTTCCTTTTTTTGAAAATATTATTTTTTGAAATCTTCTGAGGGGACATGCCCTCAGTTTTTTCGAGGGTAGTTCGCCCTCGTTTTGTCTGAGTGTGGGAGCCCTTCGTTATTTCCTAGGGGACCATCCTTTATTTTTTTCGAGGACAGACAGATTTTGGCCCCCGTAAATTACTGATGAAATACAACTTCGATAATGCCCTCGAAAATTTTTGAGGGATAAATTCCCCTTAGAAGATTTTACTGAGGAGGGTTTTCCCAAGGGGATATGTCCTTTGGTATTGCCCTCGGTAAATTGATTACCGAGGGCTTTTTTCTCATTACCAAGGGGAACGCTGTTTTTTGTAGTGACCATTTTTATGCATGTATTTGCATGGAATTTGATTGATCACATGATTCTACATTCCTGTGGATTGAGATTAATTTAATTATCCTTTAGTTGGGATAAATTATTGAAGAGATTTTATATTAGAAATCATGGTGAAATCTAGTTAGAGAGGATAAGAATTGATCAAGCGGGGGTAATTTGATTTCAAACTACGCCATCCATCTTCTTCGGCTCATTATGTTTTGATATAAAGACGATTGTTCCAATGTACTTTACGAATAAAGAGAACCCTGAGTTGTTTGGCCTATATGATGAGAATTACAAGAAAAACCCAGTATTTACTGATGGGTTTTACTGACGACATCAATCCATTGGCAATTATTGACACCATAACTAACGACTGCCGATGGATTTGGCCCTCGGAGAGAATGCCGATGGCCTTACCCATGGATAGAGCCCATTGTGAACATGTTTTTAGCAATGTGGCGTTAATTCTTTGTGCCGTAACTCAGCAAGGAAAATGGTGATGGGTCACCGACAGCTAATGCCCATCGACGTGGGTGCAAAATAGTGAAATCGCCAATAGAACACCGATGACGTCTGCAACGATGGCTGATGTCCATTGCCATTTTAAAATAAATTAATAAAATAAATCTCTCACCAACAAAACTTAACACCATCGGTAAAACCCCAATAAGGGCCACGTAGTTTCATGCCCCATCCAAGAATAGCAGAAAAAAAAGTAAGAAAAGAGAGGTAGAGAGAGAGAGCGGAAGAAAGAGAGAAGAAAAGGAGAGACAACTGCCACCGCGACACCATCACCGCACTACCGCCACCGCGCCACCGCCGCCTCGAGTTTGACCAACCCCAACCCCCGCCACTTCTTATTTCCAACGAAAGTACAAGTTTAAACCTAATTCTATTTTGTGGTTTGTTTTTAGGATAATTGTTATTTATTTGTTTTTTCATTTATTTTAATGTTATTTTATTATTTAGTTTATACTCTAGGTTAATTGATCAATATTTTTGAGAATTAAGATTATTTTTGGATTTAATTAGCAATTATATTGAAAATTAGGGTTAATTTTGAATTTCATTAGCAATTATTTGAAGATTATGGTTACTTGGGATTATTTAAATAATTAGGGTTAGTTTTGGGTCAAAGTAGCAATTATTTCAAAAATTAGTGTTTAATATTAATTATTTAGATAAATGGGGTTCATTTCAAAATTTTGGGTTAGTCTTTTATTTAATTAGAAATTATTTCAAAAATTAGGTTTATATTAGAAATTAGGCTTAGGTTTGGGTCGAATTACTAATTATTTGAAAAGTTAAGGTTTAATTATAATTATTTTGATAATTGTAATTAATTTAAAAAATTAAGATTAGTTTTGGGTCTAATTAGAAACTATTTCAAAATTTTAGGTATAATTGTAATTATTTATATAGTTGGGTTTTATTTTCAAAATTAGGATTACTTTTTGTTCTGCTTATCAATTATTTTAAAAATTAGGGCTCAATTGTAATTACTAAGATACTTGGGCTAGATTTTGTAAATTAAAGTTAGATTTGAGGCAAATTAGAAATTAGGGGTTGATTACGCAATTAATGTTTAATTGAACTTGTGGATTTATTTGTGTTTTGATTGTTTGGTTTTATGACTGTACCTGGTGTTGTGGTGACGTAGGTGATGATGTGGTGTACAGTGCCGATCGGGAGGTTGTCCCTCCAATAACGGATTTGGTGTTTTGAAATGTGGTGGTGATTTTGAAAGGTGGTGGTGAATTTTGTGTTTAGTATATATTTTCTGAGTTGGTATTTGAATTTTGTGTTGATAATATGTTAAATTATTAAATGTGTTCAAAAACCAACAAAGTTTGCTCGTAATCATTGATTATCGACGGATATATTATGTTCTTATTTCACACTCAAACACCTTCCCTTCAACCTCTTTGGTATTTAGTATTGAATAGAGTTTGATAATTAATTATGAATTGTCCGCTTATTTAAATAGTTTGAGAATGTGATTGTAATATGATTATCTTAGCATGTGTTTGTAGATTTTTAAATTTTTGTTTCTATCTCTCTTTTGTTCTCGGGTGCACTACAGTATATGTGTACATAGAGAACTAAGAGAAGGTACTGACAAAACTTTCAGGTCTTCAATATACATACCAAGATAATTGTATTAATGAAGATCACATTCTTGAATGAAATATGACCCTTACCAATAACTTAATTGTTAAATATAGGCACCCTCATACCACTTGCTCATCTATAATTCAATCGCATGTATATCACACATTATTTGTTACTATATATGCAACATTAATTAATCCTATTAGTGAGTCATATGATTAGCTTTAATAATAGTTGGATGTACAAACAATATGCACTCACACATCCTGATTGTTCTTGTATACATACAAAATATATAATTCATAGTTACCATGATATCAACGAGATTAAGTTTCACCTAGTTAAAAATATTATCATATCGAATCACTATATCTAGACTTTTCATGGGGAGCCAAATCTTAACACCACGTGTTGTGTCGACCCTAAAGTTTAAGTTTGAGGATCATCTTACATTTCTCCTGAAGAATCGTCAAATATGTACATAAATATGGTTCATGATGCAGCCGGTCTTGACTTCTATGTGGTTGGTGATGTACAAGAACCACCCAATTCCTAGGTCCATGAACTCTATGACATGTTGAAAGAAAAAAATTAGCCTTTATATCTTGGGTGCGAGAAACATTCTCAGTTGTCTCTAGTTGCTCGCCTCATAACTTCGAAGTCAGAGATTCATAGGTCTGAGAAGTGTTATCACCTAGTACTTGTCTAATCAAAGATGTTATTCCAAAAGACAATCTTGTATCAGATAACTTATACAACAACAAGGAGTTAATGAGGGGTGTGGGTTAACCGATT
Source organism: Phtheirospermum japonicum (assembly GCA_014905375.1). Classification (NCBI taxonomy): domain Eukaryota; kingdom Viridiplantae; phylum Streptophyta; class Magnoliopsida; order Lamiales; family Orobanchaceae; genus Phtheirospermum; species Phtheirospermum japonicum. The sequence goes on from BMAC01000941.1 coordinate 319,523, forward strand.
GAGAAAATAGACTGTTGCATGAACAAATATATGATCGACTAGAGAGACAATTCCTAGTGAACCTGCATTGTGTACATGGAGATGTACTATTTTACGATCAACTCCTCATTTTAAAAGGTTGTACGCATATACTACAACTTCAAAACACAAGAGGTGGCATGAAAAACACGTTGTTGATGATGGTGTCATGCGTCACCCATCAGATTCAGAGGCTTGTAAACATTTTAATCAAACTCATCCAAAGTTTGTTGTCAAGACTTAAAATGTAATATTTATCCTTTCTATAGACATTTTTCAACCTTTGGAAGTTTATGGGCACAATATTTCTCGAGGCTAGTGATAGCTATATACTGTAACTTGCCTCCATGGATGTGTATGAAAGAACAATACATGTTTCATAGTGTTCTTGTTGTAGGCCCTAAAATTCTAAGAATAGGATAAATATTTTGTACAATATCTAATCACCGAGCTGAATCAATTTTCGATGGTTGGTGCACCCTTGTCATATATCTTCAAAAAGTAGAACTTCTAGTTGTGGGCAGACCTTATGTGGGCAATTAGAAATTTCCTACTTGCTCCATGTTGTTTGGTTGGAATACAGTTGGCATATAACTTTTCCATGTTGCATGGAATGCTTAGATACATTTCCTCTCAAGTGCAGCGAGAAGTAGTCTTGCTTTGATAATCACTGAAATTTTCTTGATTATGGTCACCACTTTCAAAAATACAAGTGTCATAATCGAAAAGATTTAAAGGTTTAAACTCTAATGATGAGCGCTCAGTCAGGAACATAGATGTTGGGAGAGGTAGAAATATTGGGGGCTTCTTAAAGTCACCAATCCAAATGCAACACACATTAATAGACATATAACTAAAATAAGTGGTTGGAGGAAAATAAGAATCTTTTAGAATTTACCGTACTGGAGCAAAAATTTGATTCGAAATAATTTAGATGTTATGCACATTGATAAATATGTTTTCGATAATGTGTTGAACATGGTGATGAATGTCAAGGGAAATATAAAACACACTCAAGATTCAAGGGATGAGCTGAGTGAGTATTGTCTCGAACTTGAGCTTAAGCAAGATGCCTTACGAAAGTATCTTAAGGCTTGTTAAAAAATTGGATAAGGCATCAAAAGTTTCCTTATGTGATTGGTTGAAAGCTCTTTAATTTCCATATGGATACACATCAAATCTGGGCCATTGTGTTTATATGAAGGGTTTAATATTGTTTGGGATAAACAGTTATGACTTTCATATGTTCATGCACAAGTTGATACCAATTACCTTTCGGTAACTTCTTCCCCGACCAGTGTGGAAGTCCCTAACAGAGTTGAATTTATTGGACCTCACTTCCATGGTTATTGGGACACATGATATGAATCATACGGAGCATGATATTCCTCTTATTTTGTGTCAACTTGAAAACAAAAATTTGTCTAGTTTTTTCGACTCCATGGCGCATTTGCCAGTTAACTTAGCATGTGAGGCAAAAGTTATTGGCCAAGTGCAATACAGATAGATGTATCCATTCAAGAGGTGTCTTCAAAAATTGAAGGACAATGTGAGGAACAAGGGGAGTGTCAAAGGCTTGATATAAAATGCATATCTTTTTGAAGAGGCTTCAAATTTCACTTCATACTATTTTAAAGACATGTCTCCGAGAAAAGAACGATTTTTCCTCAGAATGATTGTGGAAAAAACGGTGTAGAACGGCAAAAACGAGAATAAAAAAAATTTTAAATGGTGTAAAATATATGGTGATACTTTCTCAACAATGGGAAAAACATTCCACAGAATAAAAAAATGAATGTGGCAAGAAGATGGGTTTTATTGATTTGTGACAAAGTCCAGGATTATCTCAGGTTTAGAAACTCATTTTTAATTTTTGGTCAATGGAAATTGACAATGTAATGAAATTAAAACCATTTTCATTTTTAAACATGTGAATTATTTTCGTGGAGGGCGCACATATCTGCTAACCAAACATTACAGATGTTGAGCTCAACAAAAAATTAGAAAATGAATTTCCCAATTGGTTCAGAATTATGTGAGGTCCTCTGAACCGACTTAAAATATGTCACACACATACACACTCACTCTCACTCTCACTCTCACTCTCACTCTCTCTCTCTCTCTCTCACACACACACACACACACACACACATATATATATATATATATATATATATATATATTACTTTCTTATTGGTCTTTTTATTAATAATAAATTGTATTACATTTCATCATTATCGACACTCGATCCATTGAACAACGTTACTGATGAGTACATTAAGAGTCTCACCTTTGTTCCATCATGATGTGTGACTAGATATGATGGTTTCAAGATATATGGATACATGTTTCACACAATTGCATACAGACTAGATAGATCAACTTCGAGCACATGTGTCTGTATAAGAGGAACAAACTATGGGGAGAAAAAGTATATTTATTATCTCCATTTCATACACCCTGTTAGACTCTAATATATAAGGTTTACTTATAATAGCACACTCTTTTTCAAACGTGATTGGTTTGATCTAACTCCCACATGCACAAGGATTGATACTCAATAAGCTCTTTGATGTCAATAATAAGCCTTTATTCAATCGATATGAGCAATTTGTACTCGCTAACTAAGATGTTTAAGTGTGTTATTGAGCGTATCCGAGTTTTAAATGAAAAATGTTATATTAGTTGGCAATTTTTAAAATTAAATCTAGATCAATATTAGATTTTAATCAAGCCCTTGCCTAATCAGCCTTTTTAAGAGGATGTTATAAAAATGCACAATACAATACAATACAATACAAATGGAGGATGCTAATTTCCAATTAAATGACCCGGTTGATAATGAACCGAATAAGATTGTTGATGAGGCGAAGGATTAGATGGTATGAGTTTCTAATCGATGAAGATATAAAAGAAGATGATAACCTAGATAGTAAAAGTGCTCTTCATGTTGAAAGTATAAAATAACCTATCATTTTATACTTGTTTATATTTTATATATACCCGTGGTAGTAAGATTTTTTTTAATAAATATGAACTATGTGAAATGCTCAATTTATATATTTTTTGGATGAGTTTCGACTTGGTTATTCAAGTCGTACATCAGGGGATTCAGCAAGCTCTTCCTCTTTATCACATCAGCACTCGAACGATGAGGACAATGGGATGGATTAGATAGAGGGACTCAGTCTAAGACCATTTTGGCCACCCTTCTGATGTTGTTACTTATGAAAGATACACCCCGTCTGCCATCGGATCTCTAAAGTCAAGAGGTCACTGTCATCCATAGAAAGTAAGTAACTTTATAATAATGTTCTATTCTAATATGTTCTTTATATTACTTGATCAAATCATAATTTTCTAATCTACACAGTGACACAAGGAAAGGTAAGTGGATATGTTCAAGAGATCCACAAGGTTGGTGTACACCCCTACACGTGGAGACTTAAACATATCCCCGGATCGCATTGTGTGATGTGGTAGCTTGAATTCCTAGTAATTAACTAATCATTAATTTTTAACATATTATATATATATACATATACATATATATATATATATATATATATATATATATATATATATATATATATATAATTTTAGGTTTTTTGTAATTGTATTGTAGAAAATAATTAATTGGGATCCAAATAAATACTCAAAGCATACAATAAAGGAAATATCTGATCAGTGTATGAATGCTAAGTGAAGCAGTCACCTAATCTAGTATAAGAAGACATGTATGAGTTCAAGGAAGAAGCTTATGTGCATATATGAGGTCATTTAAAGGAGGTGGCAAGAAGAGTGGGTGAATTCCGAGGATAGGGAGAGGTCACAAGGCCAACATGAATAAGCTGGGTGACCCCGACGGCCCTCACACACATATATCGAAGCACGTTGATAAATAAAAACTTTACGTACATATTGAGACTCATTAAATTATGTTTCAAATACTATGTGTACGCTTTCAATGTCACTTTACTTTAATACCTATAATTTGGACGTTGTTACTTTTCTTGTATTCTTATGTTGTTTTTACATGATTTTGGAGTTAACTTGGATGAATTAGGCTTCAAAGAGTATAAGAAATGATGATTTAGACCAAGTTTAAGAAGAACAAGAGTCCATTATGCCAAGACTAGAGCAGAACCACAAGGTCAACGAGTTAAAGGGGCCTAGCAACCCAGTCGAGACTCCCTTTGCGGTCACGACTTGGGTCATTACTAAGTAGAATCTTCATGATGACTAATCGTGATCCCCGTCATCCTCACAATTTAGGTTTTTAATGAGTGTCATTTTCACGGTGACCATTTACGACCCCATTTGTGGTCGCGACTCAGGTCGTGAACAACCCAGAAATATTGTAAACATTATAAAATCAGAATTAAAGGCTGGGATTTCATGGTGGACTATAAAAGGGTACTTAATACAAGTCTAAATTCATCACTTTTTCACCATTATTCACCACCAAATACAATCTAAAGTTTTAGATAGATAGATTGACCAGGAGTCCAGAGAAGGAACACGAAGAAAATAAAAATCGAAGGATCCAATCCTCTATTTCTTGCATCATTTTACTCAAATTTTCTTATGAGATATGTGTTCGATGAAATGTCTAGCTTATTACCTCAATAATTTTATCTAATTTTATCATATTATGGGGTTTAAAAACAATGAATAGTTGATGTTTTAATCTTTCTTTCAATATGTTTAGATATTTCTTTCAACCATGTAAGATCCTTTCAATATTTCTTGATTTTTGAATTACATATTTGCATAATTGATTAACAGCCTCTTATGCTTATTAGTTTTAACAAATCATAAATCTAGAGATGAGGTTTGTTTATTGAGAATTTAATTCAAAATACTCTAATCAACAAAGTTGAGTGATTTGAGATTAGTAGTGATGTTTTATAAATCGTGTAAGCTTTATAGAGTTCCAAATATGATTTTAAATGAGACGTTGTTTCATACTTAGAATTGATGATTTAATCACTTTGAGAGAAAGATTAATTTAGATTTGTGATTATCATATATTTAATTGAATCACAAACAACACTTGGTTGATAGAAAAGGATTTACGAGTATGATCTCTTTGCTATTTTTGTGTTTTTAATTCATTGTTGCATAGTCGATTGACAGCCATTTGTGCTTATATAGTTGTAATCAATTGACAGCCTATTATAACAACAAGATTTGATGAATAATTACCCAAGATATGAGGTTTATCAATTAGTCTTTCAAACACAAAACACTCTAATAAACAAGACCGGGAGGTTTGAGATTAGTAGTGAAGTATAAATCTTTAAAGCTTTTAGAAGTTCTAAGAGTGATCTTGACAATGCGTCTCACATTTAGAATACACGGTTTAATCACTTTGAGAGGAGGTTTAAACTATATTTATGATTGACTTATAGTAAATTGAATCACGATAAACTTGATGGATTGATTGGAAATGATAAATATTAAGAGTTCATTTTAATCTCATACCCTAGAATATCCCCTTTATCATTTGAGTTAAATACCTCCATTTCTTATCATTTGAATACATCTATTTCATTCGAATACCTCCATTGCTTACTTTATGATCTTTATTTATTTTATGTACATCGTTCATAATGGTAAAATAAAATCATCCTTTACATTCGTTTAGATAAAGCTAGTTTATTGATAACATTACTTGTCGATTTTTAAATATGGTCCTTTTGGAATACAACCTTACTCACCATATACTACATCTACACCGCACACTTGTAGTTGGAATAGAAAATACACAAACAAATTAGCGAACAATTTTTTAGCACCATTGTCGAGGATCAGTTTGTTAGAAATTGAGAATAATGCAATTAGTAAATTTGTTTTAATTTAAACATTGGTTACACTATTGTTCTTAATTGGATCTTGGATTTTTAGGTTGTAAAAACAAGCAAGATGGGGACGACATTGCCGATCTTCAAACCAAAATCTTAAAGAAAAGATGCATCTAGCTAAAGACATAAAAGGCTAAAATGCAAATTTAGTCCATTAACTTTATGGACTTGCGAAAAAAAGTCCACCAAATACAGGGGTTGCAATTTTAGTCCACTAATTAAAATAAAGGCGCACATTCAGTTCAATTCTGACCTGAAATTGGGATTTTGGCCGCAATTTTAGTCCACTAATTAAAATAAGAGAAAAATATTTTTTACCTCCTGAACTATGACCATTTTGACACTTTGCCTCCTAGACTTTTTATTCATGCAAATTACCTCCTAAACTGTGCGAAATTTGCACTTAACCTCCTGAACTCCCATTTTTGGTGGAAATTCTAGCCGGATCTCACTCGTGTGACATGCACGCTAACATATAAGGGGTAAAATTGACTTTCCATCTCCTACTCATGAATCCCGCTCAAAATAATGGCACGTGAGCACTACGTAGGTACTAAATCCTACGTGTATACATATATTAATGTGAACATTATCTTAACAGGTCACACGAGTGCTCACGTGTCATTGTTTTGAGCAGGATTCATGAGGAGGAGATGGAAAGTCAATTTTACCCCTTATATGTTAGTGTGCATGTCATACGAGTGAGATCCGACTAGAATTTCAACCAAAAATTGGAGTTCAGGAGGTTAAGTGCAAAATTCGCACAGTTTAGAAGGTACTTTGCACGAAAAAAAAGTTTAGGAGGCAAAGTGTCAAAATGGTCATAGTTCAGGAGGTAAAGAATATTTTTCTCTTAAAATAAAGTCGCACATTCAGTCCAGTCTTGGACTGAATGCTCGCCTTTATTTTATTTAGTGGATTAAAATTGCAACCCCTGTATTTGGTGGACTTTTTTTCGCAAGTCCATAAAGTTAATGGACTAAATTTGCATTTTAGCCGACATAAAATTAAGCATTTGTTGGAAGAACAACCCAACAATAATGGAGATGGATTCGAGATGCACAACTAACAAGGAGAAAATCCCTCTGAAAACTAAAGAGGAGGTAATCCCTCTGAATGGGAGCCAACACTGAGTCTCTCCCCGCCTAAATCACCAAAGATTTGGTGCGTCATGATCAAAGTATACAAAATTATTTTTCTTTTACAAACTTATTACAACATAGTAGCAAATAAGTTTGGGGGTATGGAAATGGGGTTTACTTTAGGCATGTATTATCATTTTGCATTACATAAAGGATTGCATTAATCATTTTGCATTTTGCACATTTATTAATGATAATTAATCTACACTTGATATTGATATGGTAGTTATATATCGCACTCAATTTTCTCAAACTACCCATAGTATTTATGGTTTTGAGATAATTAGAAGACCAGATAATTGGTAGTTGATAAATAATTAATTATTAGCGGGTAGTTGATATAAAGTTGGTTTTAAATTATTATTTGGTAAATAATTAATTAAAGTAATTGATTAAATATTTATTTACCAATATAAATATAACTAGTTTGAATATTCGCGTACGCAGACAGATCTAATAAAGGCATAAAATGTAAAATGTATCAAAAAAATTATTAACTTTAGAAAGTGAATTATTAAAACAACGAAAAAAATATATTAGATGTTTAAAATATCAAATCTCTATTTGTTGCGACCTCTTCTCATAATTAACATTCCTTTTGTCACTAATTTCTTTTGCATCAATCCCAAAGACTTCCTTTAAACGTTGTTCATTCAAATCAGGCTTTTGAAGTACTTCAAATATTATATATATATATATATATATATATATATATATATATATATATATATATATATATATATATATATATATAAAAAAAATACAACTGGATACTAAAATAAAAAATAAATAATATGCACATAAAAGTTGAACTCGTGAATCATAAAATAATGAAGAGGGCAATAAAAAATAATAGACTGCAAATTAGATTAGGGTTGCATTCTTGTCAGGCCGCATTAACGGATTATCTGTTAGGCCAAGATTTTATACCAATACATCATAGTACAAAAGTTAATACATTATAGTGAAAAACCAATACATCATATTAAAAAAACCAATACATCATAGCACGGGGAAGAAATTTATGAAAAATCAATACTTTCAAGAACAAAAACCAATATATCATACTACAAAAACCAATACATTATAGTATCGGGTCAGATGGCCTAACGGGCCATGACCCATCACTTTAGCCTAACACAAGTGTTTGACATTAGATTAACACATTTAATACTAAGGGCAATAAAATGTTTTTCGGAATCATACCTTTAATCGGTATATTAAGGTTTATATCATATTTTCAGTGCATTTGTATTTCTCTTAAAATATCACATCTGTTGTAAAACTAGAGAAAAAAGAGAGGAGAGTGAGAGAATGGGAGAAGAGAGTGTTGAAAGCGTGTAGTTTATTATGAGGACTAGAGTCTCTTTTATAGGCTCAAGATTAGGATTTAGGGGTAGGTCATTCACATAATATATAATTATTACAATTAAGTAATTACAACACTACACCTTGAATGACCTTAAAAATGCTGCCTCGTTAAAACCTTGTCATAAAAATCCAATGGGACAAAACCTGGTCGAAGGAAAAAGAGTACAACCCTACTCCCCCTGAAAATCATCACTACAAATCTTTGAGTCGATGCATGTCAATCTTGTGCGTCAATCTTCTAAAAGATGATGATGGCAATGATTTTGTGAATAAGTTCACCAAATTATCATATGAGCGAATTTGTTGGATATCGATATCGCTATTCTTTTGGAGATCTTGTGTGTAGAAGTTCGAGAGATATATATCTTGTCTTGTTACCTTTTATGTAGTCACATATGAGTTGAATCAAATATGAAATATTTCTTTTCACACTTATAGTATTCAAATGTTGTCTTATTAAAAACCTTACTGGGAAAATCCGACAAAACCTCAGTTAAGGGAAAAAGAGTGTAATGCATATCTCATCATATTAGTGACAATGTTACAAATATGCTTCAAGCATATCAAAACATTTTCAGGATTTCATTTTATTCATGATATTGTTCTATATTGTCGGTTTAATGAAACTTCAAGTTTCAATATCATACACCAAGTAAAAGAATGCTCTTGTATCATAAATCTTTATTTATATATTATTGACAAAATATTTCATATGAATGAACTTCTAGTAAAACATATAGCAATCTATAAGATTGCATATTCAGTCTTCGCCAAACAATTGTGTCAATAACTTTTAATTAATTCAAAAATACCATCCTCGCTGTCATTGAGCTCATGAGTATAAATATAATAGACTAATTTTTTTATTGATTCTATTTGATCTAATTATAAAAGATATAACTTATCGAGATCTCTTTGTTCTAAAATTATCATCAGGCACCTGGACCTCGTCAAGGGTTTATAATTTATTTACCCTACTGGAGTATAACGTTTAGTGAGTAGAACATCACAAATAATTGCTCCATATAAAGGATAAATATTAGAATCAATCGTTACCATGCTTCAGGCATGCCATCTTAATCCTCTTATAGGATTTTATATAACTTTCAAGTTTGAGTCTTTAAACTTGAAGACCATTGATAACCTTATAGCCCGTAATCTAAAATGTAAATTCTCGCTACAAACTTTAGGTTTGCTTTAAACTTTGCGAGGATTATATTTATGCATTCCATATTTTTATTTACCATGATATATACATTTCATATTTTTTTGTTACCATAATATATGCCTATCTTCCCCCCTAATGCTGAGAATATACAATGACTAACAAATTATAAGAAAAGTGTAACTTTATTTGATATGTTCCGAGCAGTCTCTATCCATTATGAAATATGGTGGGGCGATTACAAATATCGCACTTGCTTAAATTTTGATGTAGGCTTCTGACTGTAAGCCATAGACAGGGGATTCACATATATCTTTGTATTTGGTGTAGGCTTTTGCCAACCATAGTCAACAAAATATAAATCATCAATAAACTTTGAAAATAAATTTACTAGCAAATGATAAATGTATTTATTAGATACATACGGTACTTTGGTCTCAGCCAATAGAGCAATTATTCTCATAAAATTTTGGTTATGAGATAATAACACATGCAATCTACTAGTGGATCCAAATATCTAGAAGTCAACATGGAGGGTGAATGGGCTCAAAAGATCTCACCCCGTAATATAAAATATGAATATTATTGGAACCTAATTCCAATTAAAATAGTAATAATTTAATGGTTAATTTTGTTGAGAACATGTAGCACTAAATATAAATAGAAGATTCTTCATACTCTTCATAAATTAATAAACTAGGATGGTCGTACCAGTCATGCCAAATCATGATAATACTGAACTTCGGATTCAAAATAATAATAATTTATAACTCTTTTAGAACTTTTATTGAACTTTCGAGTAAATATAGGAATATTTGAGTTAGTACTAGTTTATAGTACAAATTAATTCGATAATAAATTCTCTCAAGTTCTTGTGGATGTTTGAAGTAAAAATCAAACTTCTAGTTGATTTATATTCCAAATTATATCACCACGAGTTTGTAATTCAAGTGGTATCACTAACCCTTTATAATAGAGCTGAAAAGGGTTCACACCTTGGACCTCTCATATTTTCTTGAGGTTTATATGTACTTTCTAACCACTTTGCCCAACTGATTAAAACAATATTCTAAATCATATCAAAACAATTACAAAAACTTTACGTGTAATATTATTGAGATTTGTACTACTTCAATAAGACAATCAATTTAAAGCTTTGAAATTTATAAGAACCCATAACATATAAATAATACTTATGGTATATATTTTTCGAAAAGGGAAAAAGAATTGCCCCCCAATGTATGCTTTTTTTACACTTTGCCCCTCGAAGTATTTTTTGTTCCACTTTACCCCATGATGTACAATGATTTTTGACGTTGCCCCCTAACCTTTATTTCTGACGGAATATTCCTTCTAAATTTCATCGACGGGAAGTTGGGGGACAAAGTGCAAGAATCTTATAGTTTGGGGGGCAAATTAAAAAAATATAAATATTGGGTTTTTGTCTTAAATCTTTATATTTGAAAAAGAAATAGAATTTTTATCTTACCCCCCTCCCCCCCATAAATTTCCAATTACTTATTTATTTAGAAGTAGCCATTACTTATCCACTTATATAGGCAATCTTATATAAAGAGTATCCTGCCTTACTCCACCTTATGTGTATAAGAATCATTAAAAGATATTAAGAACTTAGCCTCGCTACTAAGCAGACTTTTCACTTATAAGTTATAGGAATGAGCTGATGTTATTCCAAATGTTCATTGTACTGTTGAAACATAGTTCTCCCATTAAACCAAAGTTTCATGATCCTCCAATTCACAAGGTTGGGAGAACTGTTCTTTTGGTGTGGACTTTAAGCTTTTTCCCCTAACTAGTTTATACAACCGATTTCAGTTTATGCCTTTTATTAGCATACCCGCTTGGTTATCCTTTGATTGTACGTAGTCAATCAATATAAACCCACACGAGATCAACTATTTAAAAGTACTATGGCATTGATGTATATCTGTTGACTTACCATTATTCATGCAACTCAGTGCCCTTGTGATTGCTAATTGATTTCCACAATGTGTCATAATTGAAAACACTTGTTTATTCAAAAAAGGAGTGTCTTCCATGAAGTTTCTAAGCCACTCTACTTCTTCTCCGTCTCTATCTAATGTTATGAACTTGGATCCCATAGTTGATCGAGTTATGAAATCTACTTAGAAGATTTTCACGACACTGACCCACCACCTATCATAAATACATATCCACTTGTAGCCTCGGAGTCATTTGTGTCAAACTCGAACCGACTGATGTTGAAGAATCAGCATATCTCATTGGAATTATAATACTCTCCTAATACTATTGAATATCTTGTAACATGTATACCATAATTCATGGTAAACCTTAAATAACTAAGGTTGTATGTGGATTGGGTTTTTCATGGTTTCTAAAAATCAATCTTCTACTGTTGGGAGGCTAAAATCAATAGTAGAAACCTTGTTTGTTTAAAGATTTTGAAAAGGGTATTTATTGTAGCATGTCAAATCAGGTTTGGTTAGTGGAGATTATTTTATTATTTTATTATGGTGTTGTTAATAGAATATTAATTAATTTATGAATATAGGTAAGTAATAATGAGTTGAGTATGTTTGTATGCATGTATGCATATGTGTTTCTCTGTCTCTCTCTATCTATCTATCTCTCTCTCTCTCTCCCTCTGTATCTATCTATCTATCTATCTATCTATCTATCTATCTATATATATATATATATATATATATATATGAATAATAAATTTAACTAATTTTTTTAATTTAAATTTTTAAATATGCATTATTGATCTTAAATTGTAGATTACAAAAGAATGATATATAATTAATGTAAAACAAAAAATTGATAAGTAAGTTATTAATATTTAAATTTTGTGAATATTCTATAAAGTTTGAATAAAAGGAAAGAAGGGGAAAAAAGAAAAACTAAAAGATGTGAAAGAAAATGAAAAAAGGAGAGAGAGAGAAGATGAGAGAAAAGATTTGCTTTTGCTATAAGTTCATGGACTCTAATTTCACCATTGAAATCACAAGAATTGGTTCGTGAAATGAACTTCACCTATAAAGTTATAGGATTTGGTCCATGAAATAACTTTTTTTTTCTCGCTCTTCTCTTTCTCTTCCTATTTTTTGTGAAATGATTATTATTTTTAAAATTTTCTCCCTCTCCTACTTTGCTTCTCTCTCTCTTGCCTAACTTATTGAATTGAATTTCTTTTTCTTTTTGCTTCTTTTATCTTTATTCAAATTAATTGTTTTTTCTTCATCTACAATTCAAGATCAATATTATATACAAAATAAATTGAACTTAGTTAGATTTCTTCTTCATAAAAATACTTTATTTATAATTTTATTTTTAATATGTAATATTGATCTTAAATTGATTGTGATAAAATAATTAATTTGATATATTTCTCATATAAAATAAAAAACAAACGACTAAGTTATGAATATATAAATATTTGATATATTATTCAAAGTTTGAATTACAAAATGTATGAAAAAGGGGGGTAGTAGACGCAAGAAGAAGATTGACTCACCAAAAGAGAGGTCGCTACTCCTATAACTGCCTTCTCGAATGCAAGCGACCTGCAAAATAAAATCTAAGTCGGCAAGCCTCGGCGTAGGCCCTCAGATACTTAAATCAACTTCAATGTAAAAGTGATAGAGCGAGAGATCTTGTATGAAAATATGCGTAGAAACAAATTATTTAGAATTAAGACCTGGGTCCTCTTTATATACATAAGATGGTAAGAGACGTTTTTCCAAATCTAGGGTTTCGGTCTTCTAATTACCGTTCACTTCCATAATAAACCACCAAATCAAAATTAGGATGTTGGCCCTTTGTTAAATTACATAAAAATCATAAACCATGAACCTTTCTATATCCCCAGCCCGATGGGGCCCATTAACCATTACCATAACCATATCATCCCGTTGGGGACCATTGACCATAGGAATAAAAGCTTAACTCTCCTATAGACGACCTGACTTAAGGACAACCGATATAATTTGAGCTCATGATCCAACAATTCTTTTAAGGAGGTCGCTTTCCTTATTTTACCGACCTGGTTCCCTTCCAAGCAATGTTCATGACAACCTCAATATTTGATGTCGTATAAGCTAGCGCCACCACCCCCTCACCCCCCACCTCCCCCCCCCCCCCCCCCCCATATTATACCCGATTGAGGTATGAAATACGATAAAATATTAACCTGAGCTTTTAAGACTATCCCACACGTGAGACAAATTTTCGGGAAGAAAGTGTAGGCAAAACATCCCAAAACATGACTTATTAAATACAACTTGCCATTATGTTAGGACAGGTGTCACTTCTCTACATCTTTAACATAAAATAACACTTGTGGGCACAATAACTAAAGTCCCACATTTACCGTCACATATAAAAGCATCCCTTCCTTTCCCAGTTTACCTTTTACCCTACCGCAACATTTTTTACTTCTCGGAAGGACCATTTTCATAGTGTCCGCCATTAATAACTCTCTAAGCTTTCCAGTAAGATACGTCCCCTCTAGTCTCTTAATAAATTATCTCAGCAACATCTTAGATCTGCATACCATGGGTAAGTCCCACTATTTCAACTCAATCTTTTCAATTTACCTTATCTTGGTTTTTTGTGTGTAATTTGAATGTGTGCCTGTTTTGTCTTCTTATCTTTTCTATAAAACCTTCTAGCATCCTCTAATTCCCACAAATCTAATTCTCAAAATCTCAGTATTATCTCACCTACGGAAATCTCCCACAACTCTAACCTTATCTCTGAAATCGAATTTGTAGAAATTCCTTTAAATATGAAGAATAGTAGGAAAAAGCCTACCAAACCTGGTACGAACAATAGGAAAACCCAATTTTACCTAGAGTTGGCCTGATAGATGAGCCCGCAAAGTGATCCTAGATTGACTGAACTAGATAATAAAAACCTTATTGCTATCCCTAGAGGTTTTAACATCTATCCTCTTAGTCGTTGAGTCCTAAACACAAAATCCTACCTCTGGACCAATTTCTATCACCCCAATCCTGTTACCAATGTCCATTCTTCTTTCACATGCCCATCTCCCCCTCTACAACAAGGTGCTAGAATCACCATAGAGAATCCTTGGATCCTAACCAGAAGTTGCTGCCCACCTTATAGAAAACGTCTACCTCTCCGGAGCCACACAAATCTAATCCTCCACATGGGCTTGCAGCAGCTATGGTCCAAAATTCCCCAGTGGGACATATTACCATTTTGAAGATGATATTGCGGTTGGGATTAGGTCCCTATGCATCCCTTCATGATTAAGACTAGTAGTGAAAATATAAGGTTTCTCTGTTGGCAACTCAACCCCCACCTCCATCAGTTTCATCACTAGCTACATGATTCTATGTCGATTCTATGGGGTAGAACCTGATGTGGATTTCTTCTTTTTCTGTTATCACCTGAAAAAATAGAAAAGGATCTTTTTAACTTTATGCCCATAACCTCGCACACTTATTTTTCAACCCTACCTCCAAAGAGTCTAAATGTTGTGCCAAATTCATCTTTCTCGTTCTTTTGAGCCTTGGCCTTTTTTAACCCAGTGGCAAAAAATGAAACCCCACCAAGACCCAATAACCATAGCAAAACCTCCATCCGCCATCCCATAAGAGGTATCAAGACCCAGGTTGCCGAATGGAACAAACGTCCTTTTAACATAGTGAAGCTCAAAGAAACTTGAGCGTGTTTTCCCCCACCTTGGTCTCAGCAATCGACCTATCTCTCTAATTTCGTATTCTCAATTTGGTATGAAAATACCTCTTAGGTTCCAATTACACTTAAAAAGTTTTACAAAAATGTGATCTTCTACCTATCTGACCGACCCTTTCTTTTATTCTGCAGAGAAAATTTGTCTTCATATGTGCCTCTTAATAATAAGAGGACACTCTTGCTAGACCCCAGACCAAGATGTTGAGCCTAAGCTCGAGGTTGCCAAACTTGTAGGTGGGGAAGGACCTGAACACGAGGTCACCAAAGCACCAAGAATTAAGAGAAAGAAAACAGAAATCAGTCCCAGCTTCCATCCTTTCCTCAGCCACCCACTACCTCAGGAAGGCGTTTGCAATAACCGATTAGCCACTGCATCTCTTCTTACCAAGAAAACCCAACGCTTCTTATCTAAAGAATCAACGAGCTCATCCTCTCCATCCCTACCTAATGTCCTTCTAAACTTGCGAGGACATCAAACCTATTCCAACCTTTCTTGAAGAGACAGGTGTTGACAAAGAATAAGAATGTACCTAGCTACCCTCAGCATTCGCTGATCAGTGGCTAGCCACACAAGTACCTTAATCAATTTTCTTTTGTTATTCATAACTACTAATGAACTAAAATTATTAATTTTCTTAT
>BMAC01000941.1:341996-355118 GCA_014905375.1 Phtheirospermum japonicum
CAAAACATATGAGTGCTATTTAAATATATATTAAGGTTATGAGCACTCATAATAGTCTTATACTGAATAAACACATATTTTGAACAGAGTGATGCAACTTTTAGACAGAAGGAGTCTGTTCAATTATCTGCTCCTTGAACATATACATTTGTTTGTTCAGTCGTCCAACAAGAATTAACTGTACAGTTTTCTGTTCAACAAACTACAGCCCAATATTCAACCAACTCTATTTAACAATAATTAAGTTCTCAATAATAAATTCTAAATATTAACCTCCATCTACTTTGAACATGATTCCGATTGTTTATTTTATTTCCATTATTTCATAATGGATCCCACTTAATTATTTTTGTCAAAATTAAATCAACACCTATTTCTCAAACCAAATTTCACTAAGATTCTAAATAATGAATAATCTTCTTTCCCCTTGAGCATGGCGGTGGTGGCTCCGAGCGCCACTGATTCTCGTTTCACAATACGGTTGTTCCAATCTATACCTTACTATTATAGATGGCCTGTCAATTTTTGGGCAGGCCGTTTGGCACCATTTTATTGGGTGTCTTTTTTTTCTTTTTTCTTTTCTATTGTTTCTTCTTTATTTCTTTTGATTTATTTTCTTTTTTAGTTTTGTTTTATTTGTCTTTTCTTTTTTCCTTTTTACTTTTTATTTCTTCTTCTTTATTTTCTTTTTTTATTTTTTGGTTTTGTTTTTAATAAATCTTATATAAAAAAAGTTATTTTAAATATCAAATCAATTAGTATAATTTTATTTTTCAAATTATAACTATCTGTATATGTTGTGCTAATTTATGGTAAAGGTTGTGATATTGTGTAGCAAAAAATTGAATTTTAAAAAATCTAATTCATTACTGTAATTTTTTTCTTCATAAAATTATATTTTAAATTATAGTATTTTTATTCTTAGCATATTAAAAAATAATAATTATATTTATTTAAAAGAATGTATTTTTTTAATTCTTTCTTTGTAATTTACTTTATATTTCTCTCCAAAAACCATTAAATTCCCGTCATCACGAATTTTTTGTTCTAAGAATGAAATTCATTTTTCTTTCTTTTTCAGCCATAAAAATTATCATTTAATTTTTTTTATTTAAAATTTATTCCTTTAGTGTTTTAATGTTTGGTTCTTTTTAATATATTTTGGATTTAAATTTTTCTCTAATGTATTTTTTTATTTTTAATTTAAAATATAATTCTCAAGTAAATGAATAAGACTCAAATCTTAAGGTAAAAGAATATTATATTGTATAAAGAATTATTATTTCAGAATACCTAATCTTATAATTTCGGAATGTTTATAATATGAATGACTATTATTAATAAATGTATATTACGTAAAGGAAAATTATATTGTATAAATAATAATTATTTAAAGATACATAATTTAATGTATTTAATCTACCTATATAATATAGGAAAGTTTAGAGAGTCAAGAAGGATAGCATTTCTTTTTTTTTTTTTCACTAGATAGAACATACAATTGTTATATCACGGATCAGGTCACTAACCATATGAATACATTAAATTAAAATTTCAGATATATTACATATAAAATAAACATACATCAATATATAAATATATTAAATAATATTAGGTTGCCCTACTAAGTACATTTACGTAATATTCAAAGTGTATTTTATATTTGTATATTGAGGCAAATTGACACCCTATATTACATATAAAATAACAAACATACACAATATATGAATATATTAAATATTATTAAGTTGCCCTACTAAGTACATTTACGTAATATTCAAAGTGTATTTTATATTTGTATATTGAGGCAATTTGACACCCTAAACTGTTAACCGTTAGTCAGACTCCTTAAATATATATATATATATATATAATATAAATATATATATATATATATATATATATATATATATATATATACACACACATATATATATATTTTAAATTTAGGAGACCTACAAAAAGTCGCTTAAAACAAAACAAAAAAAACCTTACAAATAATACAAAACAAAATAAAATAAATTCAAAATTAGAGAAACTAAACTAAAAATTAAAAAAAAATCCTAAAATTAAAAGAAAATACTTAAACCTTTTGGAGTTGCCTAACGAAATGTACCCTGTTAGGTTATCTAACATAATTTTTTTTATTTTATATTATACATGTATTAGTTGATTCAATGTTACAATGCAATCTTATTTTTATATAATACAAATAATTAAAACCCAACATCTAAAATTTTAATTATGAGAGTGAATCAATGATATAGCACGATTAACAGAATAATTATTAACAAAAATATACAACTCTTTTATATTTTTCAATTTTATCTAATATCTTATAAATTAATTTAAAAATTACTGAATATAAATTTGCTCGCAACGAAGTGCGGGTCAATTCTAGTAGATCCTAAAATGGGAGTTAAAGATTTTTATGAGACATTTTCAAAACAAGATAATGTTTTTATATAAAAATTATTATTTTAAGGCAAACACTTGTGTTAGGCCACATTGACGGGTCATGACTCGTTAGGTCATCTGACCCGATACTATAATGTATTGGTTTTTGTACTCAAAAGTATTGATTTTTCATAAATTTCTGACCCGTGGTATGATGTATTGGTTTTTATACTATGATATATTGGTATTATGATGTATTCGTTTTCATTATAATATATTGATTTTTGTACTATGATGTATTGATATGAAATTTTGGACTAACAGATGATCCGTTAGTTCGACCTGAGAAGAGTGTTACTTTATTTTAATATAAAAATAAAATAATTGCTTTTTTGATTGAAACTATCAAGTATTATAATAAAAGTATTAAACTTTTGCGGTAAGTGTCATGCGTGACCTTCACATGGTGTTGCGAATTTATTTTAACCCTTAATATTGTCACTGTTAATTAGAAATGAGTCATGTTTAAATTAAAAGACTTCACTTTACATATTAATAAAGTATTTAACTATAAAATAATAATGTCATATTTTCCTTTAATGTTTTCATTTTTGGCTCTAAAAAGTTGACAAATTATACCATGCACCAGGGTACACAATGCATGGTGCACCCGAAAACTATTTAATATATTGTGTGCTGAATATGAATATTTTGTGTGATAAATATGTATGTCATGTGTGATAACTATGAATGTTATGTGTGATGATTATGATTGTATTAGAAATTATGTTTTATATATGATGAATAAGGATGTTATGTATTTACCCTTAGTTTTACCACCGCATATGTACGAAGTTCAACCAAAGTTATGGTTCAGTAAGGTCGTATCCACAAAGACAAGGTAATTAAGTACCTCAATCATAGTAAATTGATTCTATTTATAAGTTTAATATCAAATTTTAATAATTAATATAAATAAACAAATTAGATATTCTTAATACTTTAACCTAATGAAGGGACCTATTTCCCGACATTTATACCTTTACTCGGAAGAAATAATGAGGGGGCCATGACGGGAAATCTTATGTCACTAAAGTCTTTAATAAAGGTCTATTGACATACAGTGATGAGATTTCTCATTGCTATAGATCATTTTTCTTGTAGTGATAACGTTTTAATTAAAGTTTAATCCTATAGAAATTCACGGAACTAACTCTTACTTTTAGTTAAAAGAAGTAAAGGTGCGTAGACTAAACTGCTCTTATGCACACCCCACGATGAGCTAGCCTCCCAACCGCATATGTAAGATAGTTGAAGAGATATTCTAAGATTATAACATCCCCGTCAAACAGATGAACATCCCATACCATGTCTAAGTCGTGTATCTTATAGTCGTCACATTCACATAGATTTAATATTTGAAAATAAGTTTAATTCTTGATCAAACATTAAAACAACACCATTAACAATATAAGAATGAATAGATAATAAATAATTTATGAACGAAATACTTTATATCATTAATTTTGAGTCATCAATCTACTCTCATGTCCAATATCAAAGCGATTATTCTATCATAGTTATAAAAAAATTAAACTTATCTTTCATAGCACAGGAACAAACTTCTAATAACAAAAAGAGAGTGAAGAACCATTTCGAGCCATCATGACTCATGGGGAACTCCATCATGTTCACATGTGGATGGAAGGGTTTCAATCAAGCTTGCTTGGGCTCTAAATCTCCTCCAGTATGATGTATTATATGTTCTCTAAGCTCCCAAAAGTGATTATAAGATGTCGAAAACATTCAAGGGGTGTAGGTATTTAGAGGGTGCAAAAAAACAAAAAATGCAACCCTAGCAATCTGTCTCCGTCAGCGAATTCGACTTGCAAGTTGGGTGGTAAGTTGAGTTGTAAGTCGGGCTTAGCTGCAGTGTTCCGCAATTTCTTCCACACCTAACTTGTTAATTAGGTGTCAAGTCGGGTTGTAAGTCAGCTTCATAGCCTCAGTTTGTTTACCTGTGTTAGACACTCAATTAGTAACTTGTGTGCCAACTCAGGTGTGCCTTCTTTAGACTTTTGGCCATTAAATCGATTAAATTAGACTTCGGTGTCTTTTGAGAGTTTAAGATTTGCCTCTTGACTTTTTGTGGCTGCTGAAACCACCTCAATCCGACTTTGTATGGTAGGGTTATGTCTCAAATATAAAGCATCTACAACATATCTTTGTCAATTCTTCATATTTAAGAAATTTGTCAAAAATATCATTTATCTATAAAAAACAGAAACAAAAATCAAAAGCATAATATTTTCCAAGAATTACTAAAAACAAGGAAAATGACATGAAAATTGTAGGTGTGGCATGAAATGTACCCTTAAAACACGTAAGTTTGCATGCAAATAAAATTCCCAAACTTAAACACTATTAGTCCTGATGAATGCACTAAAAACATAATCTTTGCACTATGTTTAATTGGTCAACAATCAAGATACAAGAAAGAATCATGCAGGTCTCAACCAAAGACCAATTTACCTCATAATTGAGCCTCACGAATCCTCTAAAACTCGAGCGAGTCTCACCAAATTCATAGACGATGTCGTTCACGATCCTTACAATATAGATGTTAATATTTCACTCACCACTCATGTATAAGGACGTGTGTATGCTCAAGTCAATTCATTATGCGCTTACCCAATAAGCTTACCAAGCGTCTTAAGATCTCCCATGTGCTTAAAGCAAATGCATGTGGTCCATGAATCAATGGACTTCATTAAATTCGTAAAATTAGACTCTTTGGTTAAGGTACATAATATGGATAAAGTGACCTAGAATAAAACATAGAAAACCCAAACTCGATAAACTCCATCCGAAACTAAAACTTGAAGCTCTAAACATAAAATTTAATTCTTATGCTTCACATCAATCCAAAAAATGTACCAAAGCCTTTATGATGTAGGCCAATCGATCCCCAAACTTATACTGAATAATAAAACTAATATTACCCAAGGCCTTTAATAATGTATGCCCTAAATTCAAAATTAACAACTAAAAATAAATATAAGGCCTATATTAATGATGTAGGCCAATTACTCTAAAATTACAACGTCAATTTTTTTTATTTTTCTCTTTCAATGGTAGATTTATTTCTATTCTTATCGACTTTTTAAAACAAATGAGCGAAACGTGAAGTGTTTATATGGTTACTCTCTTTTATTACAATGTACCAATATAAAAAAAAAAATCTCTCAAATGCCGCGAAACTATTCTACCCACAAAAATGATCAACTCTCGTCAAATTATAAGACCGTAAAACTAAGAGTATAAATTAGTCAAGGCTACCCAAAATTATGTGGCGAGCAAATAATAGGCTAAAGTCTATAATAGGCTAACTAGAGACAATTTTATTTAAGTAAATGTACTTTATTTAAGAAAGCTTGAAATGGCAAATAAAAATTGCCTATGATTTTCGTCACAAACCACGCGCATCTAGGCCTTGACCAAGACTGGAGGCAAGTTCTAGCAAATGCAAAAATAATGAACGAATCAGTCGAATAGACATATCTTTGAAATATTCTATAGACTTTACATGAAGTCACAAGCTATGTGATTGCTCTTAAGTTTACCACTACATGTGTACATGGCTCAATTGAGTAGTGGTTGAGTATAGCTTTTATAAAGATATAAATGTGGAATCAATAGAGACTATGTATTGAGTACCTAAACTATAGCATTTTGATTTTATTTAGAACTTCAAATATCAAATTGGCACTTATTATATATAAAATAAACAAATCATAAAATAATAAAATGAACATAATAGGAAAATTATTGATTTCTAAACTTGGTTTCGGTTAAAATCTCTTTACCACTTTATGATAAATAAAATTTTAATTAAAGTCTAATCCTATAGGAATTTGACATGCTAACCCTTACTCCTGGTTCAGACAGTAAAAGTTGCATAGAATCAATTACACGTGTGTTCGTACACCTACCGACCGACACGTAATCTATCAGAAAAAGTCTCTTAAGATTATAATATCCCCCATTAGATATATGAACACCACTATCCCCGTCTATGTCATCTATCTTATTGCTTAAATATTATCTTGTCAAAGTTCTCATAGATTCAATATTTTGCGAAGATGCGTAAAGTAGTGATCAAATACTCACACCAAATAATTAACAAGATAAAGATAAAATAGGTAGTAAACAATTAATAAATAAAATACTTAGATATCATAAAAAATTGAGTCATCAATCTACTCCCATGTTCGTAATCAACTGATTGGACGAACATGGTTAAACAAAACTTCTTTGTAAAACACATGAACAAACTTAATCTCATCGCGATAAGAGAGTGGGGAGTTGTACCAATCATGGTGTCTCATGCGAACTCCATCTTGTCATCCTGGTGGAAGGGCATTAATACTACATCCTTATGCTCGCAATTACATCTAATGATGTATTATGAGTATTTAATATTATATTTTAGATTCCTTTCACATTAAAGAATTGAAAATTATTTATAAGAGCTCAACAACACTAAAATGTAGACCTAATTATTCTATGTTTTGCGCTACGCCTGACTTGCAAGTTGGGTTTTAAGTCGTGTGAAAAGTTAGGTGTATCTCCAATACTCGGCAATTTCATCCAAAACCAAGTTGTAAGTCGGGTGTAAGTACAATGTGATCTAAAACTTGTGCACACAAGTTGTAAGTGGGGTGGTAACTCAAGTATGACTTTTGCTCCAGTCTTGACCATGTAAATGGTTGAAGACTTAGGTGTCCTCATAAAAGTTGTAGCTCTATCTCTTATCTTTCCATAGACAGTTAATTTAACTCGATCGGGCTTCATATGAGAGGGTTGTGGATCAAATACGAAACATCTACAACTTATACTCTTCAGTTCTTCATACAACTACCTTAGCTCCCGTTTCTAACTTTTTCTCGATACTCTTCCTTCTTAGTGCAATTTTTTAGTTGTCTAGTCTACATTTATCAATGCTTGTGTTCTACGTAGGCTTAGAAACTTATCATTTCTTTATGAACACCACAAAAAACGTAATATTTTCCAAGAAATACGTAAAACAAGAAAATTTGCATGAAAAGTGCACGTAAAGCCTATAAAACTCTCATGTGGACACTATGTCAAGTGAATATGATAATCTAAAACTAAAAAAAAATCCACAAGCTCAATGATAATTATTATCAACCCTTTACTCGACCAAAAGCTCAAACTTCCAATATCAAGAATGCACCATAAACCATCAAATGGTGCCTTAATTCTAATCATTCCACAATAAACTACATGGCATCCTCTCTTAAAATAAATTAAAAAGAACAAATTTACAGCAAAAACTTAAAGCAATAAACATGTTAAAAACAATAAAATACTAGCATGAAACTATATGATATACAACATAAAGTACATTTTTCTAACTGTACCAATGCATATCCTCACCCCCATACATAAACAAAATTATATGAGAAAAAAAAGGTAAGGAATAAAAATATTTCTAAAAAATAATTAGAAAAATACAAAACGCCTCTCAAAGGAGGTTATCGGCGCTTGGAGCGCCTAGACGAGCTATCCTCTTCATCTTCATCCGAGCTCAAAACTCTCGGAGGTTCATGTTTCAACTCCCTCTTAATCAAATCCAAATGAGATGATGAAGTCATCATCCAGTTATCCTCATCCTCTATTGTTATATGATCGTAAAAATTCAAAGGAAAGAGTTCTTGTGCCTGCCTCATTTTATGGAGACAAAACCACCAATAATCTCGCCTTCACATCAAAAATCTTTGCTCTTCTAAAAATGCACTATCGATAAATTCTAGACCGCTTATCAACATTCATTCTTCTACACTTACACCAAAATAATCATAGAGATGACTTATAAGATTTCCAATACAAATATCCATGTTCTTTTATGTAGCTACTCTCCACATATTGTCAATATATAAGCTTCCAATTTTAAATACTCTATTAAAGGTCATTCTAAACATAACTTCAACCTGATAAATGTAACATTCTTCAAGTCTGAGCGATAAAAACTATAACCGTGAGAAAAATAGGTACACATGACTCAAAACTGAATTCCTTATCAAATCTTTTATTTTTTTGTTCCCTTTTTTTAACTTTAAGTCGAGGTAAATGGGCCGGGTCGGGCGATCCATAGAGGACTCATCAATCGATGGTCTATCAATGGGGAGGATAGATAGATCTGCATCGATAAATGCACCATTAATAGGAAATCAATGTGTGTGCAACTTCCTACTAATCAGGCATCATAGATAGTCTGTCAAAGGGAAAACAGAGATTTTTTGCAACGATCGATAGGCCATCGATGGAGCCCTTGTGATGATTGATGGGTGGTCAACATGTAGTTGATGGAGCCCCATTTTTGTTCCTTTTTTTGTCGTTTAACAAGCAAAACGTTCGATTTCAAAAATGGCCCCGAGCATGCAAAATAGACCTTAAACTTTGGTCGATCATCTAAGAATATCAAGAAGAAGAGAAGAGAAAAGTAAGAACTTAGGTTGCCTCCTAAGAAGCGCTTGTTTAACATGTAAGCTTGGCAAGCTATGCACAAGAAACGCTATCTAGGATCTAGAAAGAGGTGATGATCGTGCCATGCCTTTATGCATCCCAAAAGGAAAAGTAGGCTACAAAGGCAGGCATAGCAAGCAAGTCTAAATATGGGAGAAATAGACTTCTAACTCGCTTAGGCGGCCGAAAATGCAAGTAATTGATCACGAAGAAAAGGTCGGCACATCGAGGGGATAAGGAAAGGTGCTCGACTAAAAGAAAGTCGAGAACCTCCATCGAGCAAAATAAATCATCACTAGGCTACTCGAATACTGTTTTGCATGTAATTGTTTCATTTTTCCTTGTGTTTTTAATTAGAATTTTATGTTGATTTTAGTAATTTTTGAGTCAAGTTTTATTAGGTTTTTTGTTTGTTTTCTCGTTTTGTTATTTTTCGTGTTTCTTTTTTATTTTCTACTTAATATGATTATTTTAATCTTAATTAATTAATTTTATATTTAAATTAGGAATTTTGAAGTATTCTATTCTGGATATGGTCGAGCATGGGTTTACGATTGGAGTTTTAGCAGAATCGGGGCTCGAATTGAAGAAATATGGCTGACACTGGGTACGTGATATGACACTGGGTTACCCATTGTCCGCCCATGCCTGCCGCAACTGCCGAGAGCCAGCGCCCATGCCGGCCGAGGTCCTGCGCGCCACGCCTGCCGAGACTGCCGAGCACAGTCGATCAACTGCCGAGCGGTCGAATCGAATACCGAGCCTGTCGATCGGCTGCCGAGGGCTGGCTCGACTGAACTTCAAAGAGTTGCCATCCACGCCCGTCCTGCCGAGGGCAGTCAATCGACTGCCGAGCCAGTCGATCGACTGCGCGCATGCCTACCGACTGCCGCCGAGAGCTGCCGAGTCCCGCGCGCAGCGCCCGCTGATAGCTGCCGACCACGCCTGCAAGCCCCTGCCGACAGCTGCCGACCACGACCGAGCCAGCCCGCCCAGCGCCGAGCCATCTAGGCCCATGTCGAGCCACCTTGCAATTTTGCTGAGCCAATCGAGCCCAACTCGACCCAAATGGTCTATTTTGACCATTTTGGGTCAAATTTGGTCAATATATGGAAATCCAAGCTCATATGGCATAATTGACCCATTTACCTCTAATTAACTTGTATAAATAGAACCTCTCTTTCATTTTGTAAGACACCTCTCATTTTCTCCCAACCCAAGCATGGGTTTGGGGATTAAAAATCTTCTCTCTAGTTTTTAAGATCTAATTTCTCTCTCTTAGGTTTTAGATTCAATTTCAAGTTTTGATGTAATTTCTTTTCTAGATTTAGATTTACTTTCATGCTTGGCATTGGGTTTGTAAGCCTAAGAAGAATCCAAATACTCCTTTGGATTGTTACTTTTGATGCAATTTCATTCAAGCTTGTGTTTCATTTCTTAATTCAAGTAAGTTTCCTTTTAATTTCATGTTTTATGCTTTATTTCCATGCTTTTGTTCTTCATTTCCATGCTTGTTCTTCATGTTATGCCTTTTGCCTTAGCACCTTGAATTCATGATGAAACTTATGAATTGGCTATGGAATCTAGAATGAGTGACACATCTAGATCATAGATCGGCTCTTGGATCATCTTGATTTTGAGATTTTGCTATGCTTTATTTGCAATTTTATTTTTATGCATAGTTTTAGGTTAAATCTTAGATCTACTCTTTGTTGCTTGTTATTTTCCTTAAAGTTTTGAACTTTCTTGTTAATTTCCATTGCTCTTTACATCTATGCTTTCAATTTTTGCTTACTTGCATTATTTAGGATTTTATGCATAGTTGTACCTTGTGCATGCATGCTTGTACTTGGTGAAACAATGCTTTTTTTGCTTATTTTCATTATTTGCTTGCATTTACATATTGAGGCATCCGACGAGGCATTCTACCCACTTGCAACTTCAATTCCTAGGATAGTTAGCTATTTTATTTGCTTTATTTTCATTTTCCCTTTATTTTTCCAATCTTGAAACACTTTGAATTCTACAAGCGTATCAAACTCCGATAATACCGAGCCATGAACCCGATGATTTATTCATCACCACTAAAACACTTCTAACAAAATGGCGCCGTTGTGACTCGACTTGGTTAAGGTTTTCGATTTGATTGTAATTTCTTTGTGTTTTTGGCTTGTTTTGTTATTTGACATTTTTTTTTATTTGAGTATGAAAGGAACGTATAACTATAATTATGGTGGATACATTCCCAGCATGGGAGGGCATGGTGCAAACCACGTAGGGTTTGATGGTTTTTCGGGCATAAATGGTTTCTTGGGGGGTTATGGTGCTCAAAGTCCCTATCCAAATGTACAAGCCCCAACTTCCCGCCCGTATAGCTATGATGCTCCTCCCTATTCTTCTAACGTGCACCGACCAACTTCCGGCCCATATGGCTATGATACTACTCATTATAATTCAAATATGCGTCGCCCGAAGCTCGGACCATATGGAGCTCCTCCCGTTTTTCATTCCAATCCTATGCCAACTACGACTCCAAGTGGAAATATGGGGGGTGGATATTCGAGTCCCACCCCGTATGGTGGTAATGGCATTTCCGTTCATGGTCCGACTATGCATAATGGTCGCTTTGGGAATTCCAACCCGTGTCGAGGTTCTTCTACTCCGGATTGCTATTTTGGGACGARCATACCCATATCCCCTCAAGATCTCGAAGAGTATGAGTTGTTTGGTGGTYCGGGCTCCAATATCACATGTGGMTCTCCCATYYGCACTATGKGAGATGTTAGTAGACCTTTTTTGGGATGTGGATGGTGTGGATCGCGTGGTCATGTTACCGATTGCCCGGAACTCTCCTCGCCAACGCATCCCTCGGAGAACGTGTATGGGATCATGGACTTCATGTGGAACCCGATTATACTATGCCATCTTTTGCTCCACCACCGACTCATTATCCAGTTGTTACTCCTCCTGTGGGCCCTTATCATCAGAATATCCCGGTGATTTCTACTACTCCACCTCCCGATCCGGATCCATGGGCCATTACAAGCCAATTCTCAAGTCCACCTTCACCTATCCCTCCGGTCACGTTCCCCGATAAGTGTGGGGTACTTTATTTGGTTGCCTCGCCGTCGGAAGAGGACTTGTTTTCATTTTTGGATGATTTTAACTCTCTTGATCCTTTGCCCTTTACTTCAAAAGAGTCTTGTGAAGAATGGGTATATATGGACTTCGTCAAAGCCAAGGTCAAATGGGTTTATATTGAGAATTTTATTAATGAGGACGTGGTTGGCCCGGACATCGATATTGAGGGATGTTGTGAGGATGAGCCCATCTTTCTTGAAGATGAGCCCCTTGTTCTTGACGATGAGTACGTTGTGCCTCTATGTGCCCCTGGTTTACGTGAAGATGATTCTCAGTGTGCCGTTGAGGGCAACGACATATTTTCGGCGGGGGAGGTGGCGATCATTGATGAGAAGATTGGAGAGTTTGAAGATCTTCTTGGTGTAGAGATTGTTGATGATGGGGTAGGAGTCGACTCCGTCGAGAAGCTTGAAGATTTTCTTGGGGTAGAGATTATTGATGATGGGTTAGGAGTCGTTTCCATCAAGAAACTTGAGGATTTTCTTGGGGTGGAGATTATAGAGGATAAGATGGGAAGACTTGATGATTATCTCGAGAAAGAGGAGGAGTGCAAGTCGATTACCATCTTGGCTATCTCGAACCGAGGTGAAGAGGAGAGGTCGGTTGATATTCTTAAAGTTCTCAAGGGGGATATTGGTTGGAAACCCGGAGTGATAAAGGGAGCTAGCCCTTGGACTTACTTTCATAAACTTGTTTTGGAGGATGATGTCACACTACCTCGAGAATTTCAAGGGCATTTGAATCCTAATTTTAAGAATTCCGTGGAGGACGAAGAGATGACCGAGGATGAAAAAGGAAGGTTGATGGCCCCGAGGGATAAAACGGGATGGAGGATGTTGGTCGATATTGAAAAGTTGAATGTGGCTACCAAGAACGATTGTTTCCCTTCCTCGTTGCTCGACCACATGTTAGAAAAGATACCCGACCATTACTCCTTTTGTTTTTGGGATGAGTCCTCGGGTCACTTCAAAACAACAATTCCACCCGAAGATCTACCCATGACGACTCCTATTTGCCCGATGGAATCACTAACCG
>BMAC01000941.1:367864-406831 GCA_014905375.1 Phtheirospermum japonicum
GGTAGTTGATTAGAGTAGATTTGTCCTTATTTTTATTAGTTTTTAGTTCGTTTTTATATTTGTTTTTGGTATAAGTTGGACGATTTAAGCTTAATCTCGTATTTTATAATTCCAGCTTATTTTACCGCATTTTGATCGTAATTGATGCAAGTAGGTGATATTTTGTTGTTTTTCACCTTACAGCTAAGTAACCGGAAGAGTTTAACGCGTAATAGACGAGTTTCGATGTTTAAGAAGTGAAGAACAAGCTTTCCGGTGAAACGAGTAGCAAAAGATCGAGAATTGGAGACAGACGTGCAGTCGCGTCGACTGACGTGACCGTCGATGCACCGTCGACGCGAGCCATGCCAGCGAGTCATGAACCGCGTCAGTCGACGCTCCGTCGATGCAATGTCGACGCTACATTCTGAGGCGTCGATGTCGACGCACCAAGGTCGACGCAACGTCGACGCTAGCTGCTGAAGCGTCGATGTCGACGCACACCGTCGACGCACCTGCCCAGCCGACGCGCACACCTGCCGACCAAGTCTGCCGAGTCCCGCCGAGCAGTTGCTCGCGTCAGTCGACGCTCCGTCGACGCGACGGCCCAGAATTCGGATTTTAGGGTTTCTTATGCGCCAAGTCATGCAAAATCTATATAAACCCTCTATATTTTGGATTTTAAGAAGAACACACGACCCCCTAGGATATTTTAGCTTATAATAACAATAATCCCACATCTCATAACGAGATTTGAAGACGGAGATCAAGGATCGAAGAACAACGCGTCCAAAACATCGAATTCAAGTTCGAGATTCATTCTTCCCCCAAGATCAATGTTCAACCTCCGGAATAGCTGGAGCTTTTACTTCTTTCATTAGTTCCAATAAGTTCTCTAAACTCTTAGTTAGTTTAGTAGTTAATTTCTAGTTTAATTGTTAGTTTAATTCTTAGTTAATGCTAGAACTAGTTTAATTAGCTTAATCATTTATGCTTGTTATTGGATATTGGTTAATTTAGTTGATTTAAGAAATTGATTTATGCTTAGTTATTCGTTAATTTTAGATTCTTATGATTCATTTCTTAGTGGTAATTTATTATATTCATGCTTTTAGATTAGTTGCTATTAGTTCTTAGTTCTTGAGTTCGAGTAGTTTAATTATCGCTCGTAGTTGATAATTTAGTTAGAATAATTTGTTTAAATAGATTTAGTTTAATTATTGATTTAGTTTATAATGATCGAATCAATCTATTCAAACCCCCAAATGTACATGTATGTTATTCGTAATTGAGAAAAACATCGATAAAACCGAACAGTTGTTTCCTCGAGAGATACGACTCGAGTCAAACTCATCGCCCTACAGTTACCTCGTACACTTGCGAGCAAACTGACGTGCTTTTAAATTATTTATTAAAACGGGGTGCACAAAAGTTTGAGTCATCTACCGACTTAAAATTTCAATTCCTAGGATAGTTAGCTATTTTATTATCTTTATTTTCATTTTTTCTTTATTTTTCCAAGCTTGAAACACTTTGAATTCTACAAGCGAATCGAACTCCGATAATACCGAGCCATGAACCCGATGATTTATTCATCACCACTAAAACACTTCTAACAAATACCGTGATCAATTTTATTATAATGGGCTCAAGGTTCATGGTAGAAAAGGAAAATCATGGGGAAAGACATGAGCCTCAAAGGTGTTTGGGGACTGAAAACAAGAGTAATCGACCACCAAGAAGAGATTGAAAGTCAATGGGAGTGTGAAACAAGGTTCAATCACTGGAATAGATAGAAAATCCGTAAAACAAAGAAGAAGTCCTCAATCAACCCATGCTCCTTCATTTCCTCAATCACCACCTTCGTGCTAAAAGCACATAATTCAATATTGGGGCATAAGGAATGGGGATCAGACTCCTTCTTGACTATTTCTTCCACCACCTCAAACTCGAGTCCCAGTAAGGTTATAGGTGATTCTAAAAGGGGCTCGCAAATCTCGACCTTCTCCAAAGTCAGCACAACTCCAACGTCCTCAACAAGATCAATTAAGCTTGATTCATTCCCATCCACCGGGATCTACAATGACAACACCCCTACACTCTTATTTAAAGTTTCATCAAAAAGAACAAGAGAGTTGATGCACAAATCAAAATCTTCTACCTCAACCACTTTATACACCTCTTCTACTCTAGTGTTCAAGCTTGAATCACCAATATCCAAGGTTTGCTCCACCACATCAAAAATTGGCACTTCAACAAAGCTAAGTCGTTTCACCTCAACACGGATACCCGCACTATTTTGGTTCATCATCTTCGCAATAATGGGATTCAGCCTTTTGGAGAGATCTTCCCAATTATTAGAAGCCAAGAATACCTCTAATATAGCATTCATTTCTCAAAGAGTCTCTTCAAAAACTCAATGAAACTTCAAGAGGTGGATGTGGATGTCTACACCTGGCCAAGTAAAGATCATAGTCGAGTGGAAAATCGGGGTGGTAGTGAATTTATTGGTTGTGGTCGGGAGGAGGAGGTGGGGTATAACCTTCATAACTCAATTAGTAGGGAATCGAGTCGGGTGGTGAACAAGAGTCGTAGCTCAGGTAAAAAGAATTAGAATCTAGTGGAGCATACGAATCATAGCTCGAGTAACAAAAAGCGAGGAGTAAGGAGTGTATGAATCATTGAAAGTTGGATAATGGAAATTGAGAGATGGGGCATAAGATTTGTTAAAGATCGGATGGTAGGAATCTTAGAGCGGGGTGTGAGGGCCAAAAATTTGATCATAGTGATCAGGTGGAGCAAAGGGATCATTGTAGCTTGACTTGTAATAATTGGTAGACGGAGCCAATTTATTGCTCCATTGATGACTCTGAGGTACGTATTGGGGGGGAATAGAACGTCCCCATTAATCGATCGTAGACTTCATCCCACATTTTCAAGGAATCGGGTTCTAAATTTGTCACCCATGTTCTTGCCCGATCCTTTACCATGTAGACGAAGAGTCGCGTCATCACTTGATTCTTTGTGAGGCCTTGAAGAGGGATTATTTGGATGACAATGTCATACTCGCGAATGAACTTAAGTGGGTCCTCACTCGGGAGCCCATGGAAAACTGGGAGGAGATCGGAGTAGAAATCGACAAGATCATACTCTCGCATCGCGGGGCTCAATGAAATGGCCGGTCGAGAGGCACGACGAGTGTAAAGATTTCCATACGATGGAGATGATTGATAATTGGAAATCTCTTCTTACCTTTTCTTTCTTTTTTTTCTTTGAATCTCAGATCTCAAGGGATTCGGTTGAGGTCGTTGATGTACCTTGCATACACAACACTCAACAAATGAGATTAAACATACCGGCCGAAGATAAAAAATGAAGAAAAAGAAGAATCACACACGAACATGAAACACAAACAAAACGAAAAAAAATAAAAAGAAAATCACAAAGTGCAAACACAAAAAACATGACCTTTAGCCTTCCCTGACAACGTCCCCAAATTTTAAAGTGATCTCAAGTGCACTACATTTTTACCAAAGTTTAAAGGTTTCCCGTAAAAGAACGAGTTTGATTGTAGTACGATGAGGTGACTCAAGTTGAGTCTCGCAAGGAACACTAATCAGAGGCAATTTTTGTATTTGATTCATGAAAAGGAAATAAAGGAAAAGCTACACTAAACACACGATCGAATTTTGATTTTGAGTTTTTAGAAACTAAGACGAGAATTTAAATTATGAGATTGTAATTTAAGACTTTGAAAATATTAAGAAAATGAGGTCCAGGTCTCTAGACTTGTCTCCACGATCAATTGACATTTAATCGAACACTTAATCTACAAGTTAGGGTTTTCAATCCCAAATCGTAAATTAAACACCCAACAATGCCAATTGATGGCTCTAAACTCATCTAAGCACTAGACCCATGAATTTTACCCTTAAAAAAAATCAAGAAATAAATAACATAAACTAAGAGCAAGCATGAACATTATTATACCTATTAGGAAATCCATAAGCAAAGCTAGTGAAATCATTAACACATAAATAAAAGCATAAATAAATTAACACAAAGCATGGAGGTAGAATATATTTAAACCACAACTACAAAGTCAAATATACAACAATGCTTCAACATGTCTTAATCAAGAGCCTGGACTACAAAAGCAACAAAATATAAGAAAATAACTAACATGGCAAAACCCATATCCCTTTCACTACCAACAACCTAAAGCATGCCAAAAGAGGACAAAACTTGAGAGAAAGCAAGAAGACAACAATGGTGGAAAATGCAAGGTTCATGAACAATGCAACTAAAGCTAATACATCTAAACTACAACCCATACATAAGAGAACAAATTACATGAACATTCAAGGAAATTACAAAGCGAAAGCAAGAGAACAAAAAATAGAAATTACCCTAAGTAGAGTTTTTCTTCCAAGTCTTGAAAACAAAAGAGTAAAATACTTTTACCAACTACAAACTATGATAATCTAAGTGCTTTGTTACAATTCTACAAGCTAAACTAAGCTAACTAAGAATTTAAGCTAACTAATAATTATTGAAGCTTAAAGGTGAAAAAGAATGAAGATAAGAGAGTCATCTTTGGCATATAAACCCTAAGGGTTCAAAAGTCAACTCAAAATAAAGTTGGGTTTGGGTTCAAATAGGTGAAAGTGGAGGCAAAATGGTAATTTCTCCAAAAATAGCCTTCAATCAATGTTGGGTAAATGGACGTGTCAATGACGCATCAATGGTGTGTCAATTGCACGTCAATGACGTGTTAATCGGGCGTTCATAGCACATCGATCAATGGTTGTACTTCATAGGCCCGGGTTGTGTTTTCATCAAATTGATTCGGTTGTTATCATCGGGAACGCACTTGGGCTTGCTAGACTGTCTAAAAACAAAGAAAGGAAAAATAACATAAAAATCTATGAAAACAAGAGAAAAATACAAAAATCACTAAAAAAGACGACAAAGACTACGAAAATACAAAATAAGAAAAAATATGACAAAATACGAATCAAATCCAACCAATGCACACAAAAAGAGGCACAAAAACATACAAGAAAATACACAAATATGTACAAATCAAATTTCATCACAAACCACAAGCATCCAGGCCTTGACGAAGACCCAAGGCAAGTTTTAGCGAACGCACACATAATGAATGAACAAATAGACATATCTTCAAAAAAGAAATTATAGACTTTATAAGAACTCACAAGCTATGTGATCGCTCTTAAGTTTACCACTGTAAGTGTGTGGGGTTCAATTGTAATGGTGGTTGAATATAGCTTTTATAAGTATATATAAATGTGGACTCATAGAGACTATGTATTGAGTACCTCAATCATAGAAGTTTGATTTTATTTAAAAATTTAAATATCAATTTCACACTTATTAATATAAAAACAAATAAAGCATAAAATAAAAAATGAACATAGTAGAAGAATTATTTATTTCTAGACATGGTTTTGATTGATTACATTTTATAAATTTATGATAAATAAAATTTTAATTATATTCTAATCCTATAGTAATTCCATATGCTAACCCTTACTCCTAGTTCAGATAGTAAAGTTGCGTAGAATTAATTACACGTCTGTCCGTACACCTCCCCACTGACACACATAATTCAGTTGAAAAAGTCACTTATGATTATAATATCCCTTATTAGATAGATGAACATCACTGTCCCCGTCTATGTTGTCTATATTATTGTCTAAATATTGTCTCGTCCAAGTTCTCATAGATTTAGTATTTAGCAAAGATATGTAAAGTAGTGATAAAAAACTCACACCAAATTATTAACAAGATACAAACAAAATAGGTATAAAACAATTAATAAATGAAATACTTCAATATCATAAAAAAAATTGAGTCATCAATCTAATCCCATGTTCATAATTAAACCGATTAGACGAACATGGGCAAACAAATTGTTTTTGTATAATACATGAACAAACTTCTCTGATAGCGATAAGAGACTGGGAATTATTCTAGTCGTGGTGTCTCATGCGAACACCGTCTTATCGTCTTGTGGATGGAAGGGCATCAATACTTTGTCATTGTGCTCCCAATATTATCCAATGATGTATTATAAGTAGTTCCTAATATAATCTTGACTCCTTTAACATTTAAGGATTGTAGGGTATTTATAGCAGCTCAACTACCCAAAAAATGTAGCCCTAATTATTCCGCATTTCGCGTTGGCTTATAAGTTAGGTTTTAAGTCATGTGCTAAGTTAGGTGTAGATCCAATTCTTTGCAATTTCATCTGAACCCAAGTTGTAAGCCTAGTTCTAAGTTGGGTGTGAGTACAGTGTGATGTATAACTAGTGCACACGAGTTCTAAGTCGGGTAGTAACTAGGGTGTGTCTTTTGCTCCATTCTTGGCCATGTAAATGGCTGAAGACTTAGGTGTCCTCATGAAAGTTGTATCTATATCTATTAACTACCCATAGACAGTTGACTTAACTCAATCGGACTTCATATGCAAGAGTTATGATACGAAATAGCTAAAACTTATACTTTTCAAATTTTCATACAACTACCATATCTCTCAATTCTGAGTTCTTCTCGATACTCTTCCTTCTTAGTGTATTTTTTTGGTACTCTAGTCTAGATTTGTCAATGTTTGTGTTCTACGTAGGCTCGAAAACCTATCATTATTTATGAACACCCCCAAAAGCGTAATATTTTTCAAGAAATACGTAATACAAGAAAATTCGCATGAAAAGTGAACGTGAAGCCTATAAAATGCTATTAAACATGAACTTAAAATAGGTAATTTTTCATGTGGGAACTATGTCAAGTGAATACAATAATCAAAAAACTCAAATGGATCCAAAACTTCTAGGATAATTATTATCAATCCTCGACTCAACCACAAGAATCCTCAAGTTTCCAAAATCAATAATTCACAATAAAAACTCAAATGGTCCCTTGATTTCAATTATTCCACAAGAAACTATGGGTTCTCTCTTAAAATAATTTAAAAAGAAAAAATTAGAACAAAAGCTTAAAGCAATAAACATGTTAAAAATAATGAAATCCTAGCATGCAACTATATGAAATGCAACAGTAATTTTTTCTAACTATACTAATTCATATCCTCAACCCCTAAACTTAAACAAAACTATATGATTAAGCAAGGTAAGGAATAAAAGTTTATAGAAAAGAGTTAGAAAATGTATAAAACACCTTTCAAAGGAGGTTACTGGCGCTTGAAGCACCAAGGCAAGCTCTCCTCTTCATCTTCATCTGAGATCCAAACTCTCGGAGGTTCATGTATCAACTCTCTCTCAATCAAATCCAAGTTACCTCATCCTCTATTGGTATATGATCTAAAAATCTCAAAGAAAATATTTCTTGTGCATTCCTCGTTTTATGGAGACGAAGCCACCAACTATCTCGACTTCACGTCAACATTTTCTGATCTTCTAAAAAGGCACTATCGATATATTCTATACCACTTATCAGCATTTATCCTTTCATACTTACGCCATAATAATCATAGAGAGGAGTTATAAGATCTCTAATGCAAATACAAACTCTCTTTTGTGTGGGTACTCTCCACATATTTTAAATAAATAAGCCTCCAATGCTAAATCCTCCATTAAAGATCATTCTAAAAATGACTTCAACCTCATAACGGTCACATTCTTGAAATCAGAGTGAGCAAAAAGTGTAATTGTAAGATATAGGTACACATGTATCAATATTGAATCCCTTATCAATTCCGCATCCACCAAATTTGGGTCTTAGTGTGTTTCTTTTTTTCATTATAATTGGTTATATAGTGCCAAAACCCGGCAAGATCACCAACGAGCATATCTTCTATTCCCATGATCTTCATTTGATGTGGCAGATCTTGAACACATCTCTAACTAATTGTTCCACCGATAAGTAGAAAGTCTCTTTCCCTAATTAGAAATGAATTCTTGTCACCACGCATGACCTCTCTCCCTCTTATGATAAGATACTAAAAGATTCAATGAGTAGTCCCATACATGTCCCAACTCTCGGTCAAGAAAGACTTCCATCCTATAACTTGAATAAACAATCAACCTCATCGAAAAAAACCCAGTTCTCATAAGCTATCGAGATCCACAAATCAAGTAGACACCATATTTTGCATGCATATAACACATCATCGTTTCTAGTGGTCTCTTTGTCCACGTCTTCGTTGATAATCTCCTCCAAAATAAGCTTTCGCCATGATTCTTACAAATTAAGGCTCATCAGAACTTTATACCCAAAACAAAAAGGAATAATACATATAAAATCAACTCAAAGATAAAATCACGTGATCATTATAAACCCAAATAAAACTCATGCATAAAAGGGTATAACTAAATCTTCAATGAAAAGTTATAAGATAAAATAAATCACTAACCCTACTCATGCTTCCAATAAACTTCAAATCAAAAAGGAAGTTCTAGAGAAATAAATCAAGTAATAAGAATAAAGATGGAATCCATAAAATCAAACTCTAGTTTTCTAAAACTTACAAGCTTTTCTTCTTTCCCCCAAACTTGAATCCTTGGAAAATATGATTTTTAGATGAATGAAAAGTGTTTGATATGTAAAAACAAAACTAAAGCATGTATGTATATCTGTAGGGGATGTTTTAGAGGTTAAATGATTAAAGGTTTTGAAATAAAATATAATTCCTTGTGAAAAAATGCAACTTCCTTATAAAAACCACCTCAACACGTGATATAACACCCGACTTGCAACTCAGGTGCTAAGTCGGGTACACTCCCAGGAATTTTGAAATATTAAAACACTCGACTTAGAAATCGGGTGCCATCTCAGGTCCTTACTAAGTTACAAAAACTAAGGCTACACTTGACTTCACGCCTGAATTACAAGTCAGATGCTAACTCGGGTACACGCACAATTTTCTTAACTCATAACTAAACTAAAAATTAAAATAACAAGAACGCAAAATTAAATTTTATTTGGATTGCCTCCTAACAATCGCTAATTTAACGTCATCATTCAAGTGCATGTTTAGTTCTAAGGTGCATCTGCCTCTATGTTCTTAATGAGCACGCCCTTATCAACGTTTTCTTCATTGCTACTACAACTTTCATCGCGAACAAATTCATCATCATTATTACCAAAAGAATCATAAGAAAGTAAAATAATGAATAAGTTTATTGAGATAAGTAAGATCCAGAACTCCCTTCTCCATGTCGATTGATGCTCATGCGCTTTATAGGATTGGTTTTCCAGGAACGAGTGGTACATTTTCAATCATCGTGCATGGCAATCACCCAAAAAATTGACCGGATAGTTGATCACATTGTCCTCCATGTCAGCTTCATGATCATGAGGACTAATTTTTGAAATATTGTCAATAATATAACATCCAAACTTGCTCCCAAGTCACAAAGAGCTCATCTATTACCAAAATCTTCAACATTGCAAAAAATAACAAAACTCTTGGGATCCTCCTTCTTCTTTAGTAGTTTAAGATGCATACAAAATATTATAAGGTTCTCCAATCTCTCATCAATCGATACTCTTAGATTCCTCATGCATGCATGGTATAGTACCACTTATAATGATACATTGCATGACTTTTTTGGATTTATTTCTGTATCGCTTGAGATTTACTCTTCTCACCATTTTCGTTTAACGTCTTTGCTTATTGAATGACTAGATTATCATGAATTTTAAAATTTGATCCCATTCTCTTGGTCATACTATCACTTGATAAATATTTGTTTCTTATGCGTCATTCTTCAGGAAGCGTTGAGAGGACTCTTTCATTAAAGCATTAAGACCCACTTCAAATAACTGTTTCTTCTCTTCCACTATCTCATAATAACTACTTTGAAATTTGGAGGAGGTTGAAGCATGTTCTTTGTATTACTAACTTCCTTGATTGTTGTTGTATCCCAAATAATACAAATATAATGGGTCTGGTGGACAATCAACATTCTTTAGTGGCTCTCCGTTGATGTTTACTAGTAGGTGATTGGTTAGCAATTCCAGTTGAATGTTAGTTTCTTGAGAGAATCCATTTCGCTCACCTTGAATACTCTATCCATATTTAAACATTTGAAAGTCCAATGATAGCTTATCGTAGCTATCTTCAACAAGGGCAAAAACATCTCTCCAATTCTTTTCCAACAATGATCCTACAACCACCACATCACTCGAAGCTCGAGTTTGATTCCTTAACCCATGATAAAAGAAATAAATTTGTTATGTCTCTGAAAAAATTATGTTGGTGACACCTTCAAATTATTTCTAAGAATCTATTTCAAGCCTCGTACAATGGCTCTATATACTCTTGCATAAACCTTGTAATCTCACACGTTAAGTACATCATTTTTGCTAGCAAGAAAAGTTTTGCATTAAACTTATCCATCAATACTTTGAACATCATTAGGCTCCAGTCATCCACCAATATCAAACAATGCCTTTCCTTTTCTCTTATATAAAAAGAAGACAAGCATAGACAGAAATCATCTTATGACATGTCATTTATATATTGAAGATCACACACTTTTATAAAATGTGTAAGATGTTCGTGGGGATCTTCGATCGGTGAATTCCAAGATGCTCTTAAGAAACCATTTGAATCAAGGAATGTGATCGGTCGACTCGCACACTACTCTTTAAAAGTTTAAAAAATTTGTTACAAATCTCCCCTAGAATAGAACGGGTTCGATTGTAGTATGGCAATATCTTTCCAAGTCGTGTCTCTCAAGGAATGAAAATTGGAGTGGAATTAAATATAAGCTAAACACAATATCACATTATTTGAAGGTTTTGTTTCTAAACTAAGACGAGAATTAAAATCGAAATCATTATAAGGAAAGTACTTAAAAGACAATTAAAAAGAAGATAATTTTTGATATTAATAAAAAGCAAAGGTCTAGGGCACTGGACTCATCTCTACGAATAATTGGACAATTTATCGAGCATTTTATGTGCATAAGTGGGGTTCATAAATCCCAACCTCAGTTTGATTTTAAAAATCCAATGTTGATATATTCTTTAGGCATCAATCAATTTCTAAAGATAACTAAAAGTTGGCCAAATAATTAATTTGTCAAAAAAAATCTGAACAAATTGATATACAAAATAAATTATCTAATACTTGCTAAAATTGATGGCTCTAAACTCATATAGGCTCTAGAACAACCAGGTCTAGCCAATCATCATGGTAAAATTGTGAGTAATTAAATCATGAGCATTGAATATAAAATTAAAAAACCTAATTACGAAATTAAGAAATAAAGACATAAGATTTGAAAATAAAATGGCAAACTAGAAGGAGATCTCACTTCTCCAACATAATTCAACTAAAATGTTCAAATATTTAAAGAAAATGGCAAGAAACAAAGACTAGATCTAGGTTTTAAGAAAACTAGTAAAAAGGAAATTTGAAAAGCAATAAAGACAATTACAAAGGAAGTTAAAATCAAATCTAAAACAAGTTCTAGTATCCTTGTTTGTCACATAAAAAGAAAGTCTAAATTGTTTGAAAAGGAGTGGACATAAAGAGTAGAACTAGGAATTACTAAAAACAAGTAAAAATCAATTAAAAGGAAATTAAAGACAATTAAAAGAGAATGCTTACTAAAATAAAACTTGAGATCTTCAATCCTTGCTTGTCACTTATAAAGAAATTCCAATATTTAACACAAAATGCTTGAATTGAGATCTAGACTAAGAGAGTAAAAGAAATCTAATAATTAAAAAAAACTAAAGCTATGCATAGGTAGTGATATTTTATAGCTTAGGTAGTTTATTATTTATAATAAGGAAGAGTCCTCATTATGTAAGAGTCTAGTACATCAAATGGGGGCACAAGGTCCCCAGAAATCCCTGAAATAAGGCGGTGGCACGCGCTCGGGTGCGAGTGTGCACCAGATGCTACCAAGTGACCGAGTCAATCGGGGGGTCGACCAGCATCGACCAAGTTCAGAGAGAGAGAATCTGCTGTCCGTTTGCATGTCAACGTGCGTGTCAATAGGCATCGATCAACGGAAGGGTCCATGGTTACGAAATGCATGCAGTTGGAAGGAAATTTGAAGATCTAAGACTTCAAATTAGCTCCAAATGTCTGGATATTAAATGTAGCTATGAATCTTTTCTATCATATGGAACTTGAATTACATCAAAAGGAATTTTTTGAGAGAGTTATGGCTTCCACACAAAGACCTGTTATATCTGGGAATTCAGCACAATGTTTCCACTTCTAACTAATATTTGCCCTTTCTTAACTTATGAACTGAGCTAAGTGGTAAACATGAAAGTTGTAGATTTCTCTCTTATAATTCCAATGATTTAAAATTGAATCAATTAGCATGAGAGTTCGGGGGTTATTATCAAAAATACAATAACTACTACATCCAGCAAGCGAATGAGTGGGCAGTCAAAGTAGATTGTCGCATTTCTCGTCGTTTCTGCTTGATATTCGCATCATAGAATCATTGATACTCATTGTTATAATCATTAGCTTGGCTTGTCTCTCAACCTCGGGTTGGGCCCACTTTGACCGGGATTGACCTCAAAAGATAAAACAACATAAAAACCCACAAAAATACGAGAAAACACGAAAAAGACTGAAAAGATGAAAAGGGATATGAAATTGCGAAATAATGAAAAACGACAAAAACTAAGAATCAACTCCCCCAAACTTAACTTTTTGCATGTCTTTAAGCAAAAAGTTGTGAGAGAGTTATGGCCTCCACACCAAGACT
This sequence comes from Phtheirospermum japonicum, assembly GCA_014905375.1. Taxonomy (NCBI): domain Eukaryota; kingdom Viridiplantae; phylum Streptophyta; class Magnoliopsida; order Lamiales; family Orobanchaceae; genus Phtheirospermum; species Phtheirospermum japonicum. The sequence continues at coordinate 380,572 of BMAC01000941.1, forward strand.
TGTCATATCTGGGAATTCAACACAATGTTTCCACTTCTAACTAATATTTCCTTTCTTAACTTACGAACTGAGCTAAGTGGTAAACATGAAAGTTGTAGATGTCTCTCTTATAATTATGATGATTTAAAATTGAAACAAATAGCATGATAGGTCGAGGATTTTTATCAAAACACAACAAGTGTTACATCCATCAAGCGAATCTATGGGCCGTCAAAGTAGATTGACGCATTTCTCATCGTTTTCGCTTGATATTCTCATCATAGACTCATTGATACTCATTGCTGAAATCATCAATTTGGATTGTCTCTCAAACTCGGGTCGGGCCCAATTTGACTGAGATTGACCTAATAAGATAAAATAACATTAAAAACCACAACGATACGAGAAAACACGAAAAAGATTAAAAAGATTAAATAAGTAACGAAATTGAAAATTAATGAAGAACAACAACAACTACAACTCATGGCAAACAAGACACAAAATCACATGAAAAAACACAAACAAATATGTACAAATCAACTCCCCCACACTTACGTGTTTACATGTCCACAAGAAAAGTAGAGCCTACACATATACAAGAAAAATCTAACCCTCGATGAACTTAAGACTAATGCATTCAAATGATTCGAGGAGTTATGCAATAAATTGATTGGAAACCCGAATAAAAGAATGAAAATATATTTTGAGATAAGATATTTTGACTTCCTTCTGAACGCCTAAAAGTAATGAGTTGCCCTTCATGCACATCCCCCATCCATGCCCCAGCCAAGGTCTATTCGCGCACAAACCACTAAATCGGCACCCTACTAGCCCAATCATCTATGCACCTCTTTAACAATAAAAATCAAACATAAAAATACGTGCAAGGGTTGCACATTTGTTACAATCATAACTTTAAAGATTTATAGATGCATCCTTGTTATTTATATATATATATATATTTTTTTTTTTTTCAATTTTTTCACCCTTTTTTTTCTTTCTTTTTTTTTTTTTTTGGTTTTTTTTTTTGAAGTCCTTTTCTTCAGCTTTTTATTTTAGTAACCATATAGGTGAGATACTTGGCGAACATGATGTTTACAACAAAAAAATGAGAGTTCATTGACTCCGGTCACTTGTTGCTAATTGCAACTTACAAGATTTCTCGATAAACTCGTGGAGTATTAGACGTCTCTGAAATGAAAAAATTTACATATATTCCTTTATAGAGAAACTGATAATGATACTAGTAGAGAGTATTCTACTCTTAGAATGGATCGCATGGATAGAACAAGGCTAAAATATTTCATAGGTTCCCTACACTTCATGCCCCACAATTACACTAATGTTGAATGAAACTCTAAACAACCTAACCGAAGAATCTAACCACGTCATCAAACAAGTGAAGAGACCGAACGCCTAAAAGTAATAAGTCTCCCTTCATGCACGTCCCCCATCCATGCCCCAACAAAGGTCTATCCGCGCTCAAACCACTAGTCAGCACCCTACTAGCCCAATCATCTATGAATCTCTTTAGCAATAAAAAATAAAACTAAAGATACGTGCAAGGGTTGCATGTTCATTACAATCATAACTTCAAGGATTTATAGACGCATACTTGGTTATTTATATTGTTTTTGTAAATTTTCACTTTTTTGAGTACCCATATAGGCAAGGTACTTGTCAAACATGATATTTACACAACAAAAATGAGAGTTCTTGGCTCCAATCACTTGTTTCTAATTGCAACTTACAAGATTTCTCGATAAGCTCATGAAGTATTTGACGTCTCTAAAATGAAAAAAAATACATAAATTCCTATAGAGGGCAACCGATACTGAGGCTAGTAGAGAGTACTCGACTCTAAGAAAGGATTACACGGATAGAACAAGGCTAAAATACTTCATATGTTCCCTACACTTTATGCCCCACAATTACACTAAAGCTGAATGAAAATCTAAAAACTTAACCAAAGCATCTAATCATGTCACTTCGTCGAGGTTACAAGCAATATCAATCTACACAACTCAAATCATATCGACAAGAAGTCACACGAAAGAAGTTATTAAACAAGGATAAGATTCCCACCCCCCACCCCCACCCCACACACACTTAAACCATGAAATGCCCACATTGCACCTAAAAAATATAAAATGTAGTAAAAGTTAAAGGAGAGACATAAATCCTTATAATCGTGCTTGTGATGACAAATCGAGCATGAAGAGAAATACATAGAGCGGTAGAGGCAAGAAGAACTATCAAAAAGAGCACAAGGGAGGAATTATTCATTTTTTAAAAAAAATAGATTTTTGGGATTTTTTTCAGGCCAACAGGACCGGGTTGCCGAGAGGTGTTGACAGAACATGCATAAAATACCAAGAGATGCACGCGGTGTGGTCGACTGCTGAGATGGTGCGTGAGTGGGTGACAAGAGCCACCAAGAACTATCGATAGGTGCCAAGATGATGCGCCTGCCTGCGCATGTTGACTTATAAGAGCTGATGAGCGATGCTACGATCTACCGAGATGGTGTGTGCGCGGGTGCTGAGAGCTGATGAGATCTGCCAAGATAGTGTGTGCGTGGGTGATGAAAGTTATTAAACAAGGTGCATGCGGGTTATGTCGATGGCCTAGACGAATTGAGTCAACCTATCCAGATCTGGGAGTGCTGTCGAGGGTGTGTGCGTGCGGGTGATGAGAGCTTCCGCGAGGTGTCAACTGGGGCGTTGATGGCACATTGACAGGAGTAGTGGCACATTAACCAACTACTGAGACTGAGGATTGTTCATCAATTACTGAGTCTATAGAGCATTGACTGCCAAGCGCTGGTGAGCACCGCCGAGAGCTATCGAGATAGCTCGTGTGTGGGTGCGAGATAGCTCTCCACGAGCTACATTTTTACCCTTTTTCCATAAATTCTTCGAGCAAAGCTCCCAATTCTCCAATGAGCAATCAAATTAAGGGCCTCCCATTAAAGAAATAAATAAGGCAAGTAAATAAAATAATGAAGAAATGATCGAGAAAGGAGGAAAATTACAAAAATGAGTAAAAGAAATTGATAGTTTGGGTTGCCTCCCAAGAAGCGCTTGTTTAAATTTTATAACTCGATGGATTATACTAACCAATTTTATCCGAGATCCAAGAAGAGGTGACGCTCATGCCACGCCTTAGTATATTCTAAACGTAGAAGTAGGCAACAAAGGCGAGAAGGCCAAGCAATATATAGGTAGAAATAAATAAATTCTCCAACTAGATAGGGAGGAATCGATCATCACAAAGAGGTCGAAAAAATGAGTAGAAAAAGAAAAATGTTCGACTAAAGGAAGGACAAGAATTTTTGTCGAGCAAAAGAAGTCATCACCATGAAATGCCTTGATAGATTTCTCTACAACTACTAGATCACATAACAGAATGATAGGAAAGAAATATCATGAGCCAATATACGAGCCTCACAAATATTCGGAGGCTAAAGATGAAAATAGTTGACCACAAACACTAAATCACCACATAACAGGAGCAAATCACAAGGCTTGACCACGGGTGTTTTGACCCAGAATATGACCAGCAGCAAGAACAACGCCCGAAACCTTGAACACCCTTTTGATCTGCACACAAAAACACGTTAGAAAGGACCACGTGTGGTTTTCCGTTGGAAACCTCTCCGATGCTTAAGTCAGTAAAGCGTATGAGGTTTCTCTTATGAAGCAAAGAAGGAATGCACAAAGAATGACATACCTCTCTCAGCCTTGGGGCTAAGGTATTTATAGTTTTTTTCCAGTGGGGACCCTTTCCGGGATCTCGGAAACAAAGGCCGCGAATCAAGGGCCGTTGAAACAACAAACTCTGACAAGTGGTCCCACTTGTCCCCCAGCGGGGGTCAAAAGATCAGGTCTCTCTTAGTCCTGCTCTCCTTCTTACTGACAAGCCTACCTGCGTGGGGGGGTCAAGAGGCTAGGTCTCCCCTTGTCCTGCTCTCCTTCTTATTCGCAAGCCTAACTGTGTGAGGAGGTCAGGAGGCCAGGTCTCCCCTGGTCCTACTCTCCTTTTCACTGGCAAGCATGCCTGCGCGGGCAGGTCAGGAGGCCAGGTCTCCCCTGGTCCTGCTCTCCTTTTCACTGGCAAGCCTGCCTTTATATTGCCAAGGTTTATCTCACAGGAGGTCTTCTATCAGCTCAGGGCAACTCCTGGGCTGGGATGACGCTGCTCAGCTCTTACTAACCTCAGGACAACCTCTGGGTTGGGATCCAGGTCTTACTGCTCAGCTCTTACTAACCTCAGGACAACCCCTGGGTTGGGATCCAGGTCTTACTGCTCAGCTCTTACTAACCTCAGGACAACCCCTGGGTTGGGATCCAGGTCTTACTGCTCAGCTCTTACTAACCTCAGACAACCCCTGGGTTGGGATCCAGGTCTTACTGCTCAGCTCTTTGGTCATCTAGATCCAAATCTACCCCAATCCGGGTCTGACCTATTTATGCCTCATCAACTACTCCTCCCCCCAAAATGGTTGGGGTAGAGCTGCAACTTGGTCCTCAGAAATAAATGTGGTCCCACCTATTGAAGGAGCACAAGTCCCGGCAAGAGAAAGAGAGGAAGCTGCGCGATCTTAGCCGAGAAAACGGAGTTCCTGAACTCCGAGGAGGGGCTGAGGCTGATCCAGATCAATCAAGAGTATGTCCAGTGGGCCTTCCTGGGTTCGGAGCAAATGTATCAGCTGCTTGCTCCAGAGGCAGAGGTATACTTCCATCTCGCTCCGGATGCTCAGGCAAAGTGGGCCCAGGAAAATCCCACAGTCACCCTCGATCGCGCGGAAATTTTGAAGCAGCCTCCTGAGCCTACCTCTTTCTGCTAATCTCCTGAGCAAGACCGCCTGCATAGGCTCAATAAGCCCGAGTTTGCTGCCCACATTTTTGCCGCCTTCACTGCTCCCCTGGTTTCCCAGAGGCAGCTCAGCCAAATCCAGATCTGACTCTTACCTAACCAAATCTACTCCCTCCCCCACCTTTGCTGGTTTGGGGGAGCTGTCGGGAGGAGCCTCTCTGGGTGCCCTGGCAGAGGAGGCTGTAGAGCAGCTCGCACAGGAGCTAGATGCGGGGGTTTAGGCTTAGTTTTGCTTAGACTGCACTTCTCCTGACAGATCTGTTGTTTTGCCTGTGTGGGTGATCTGCCTTGCTTTCTCATGAACTGGTGTACTGAACAATTTTTGAACAATAGTATTGAATTTTCTCGTCTCATAGCAACTTTTGGTATTCTAGGGTCTCCTTATTCTCCAGAAACCCTAGTATTTTTTATTCCCTGGCACGTGCCTTCTTTCCTTTAAATACGCGTGTGTATGATTTATTTTTCTTCAATTTCTGCAATGGCTTCTTCTTCCTTACTCGAAGAGCTTGACTCTATGAAAGAACATCTCTCTGTTCCTCGAAAATTTCAAGCTTTTCGATAAACTGACTGTGCTCCGGGAGAAAATCAGTTATCTGTATCGCCTCTTGGAGAGGAGGAGGCAGAAGAAACGCTACTACAAGCGAGAGTGGGCCGAGCTACGTCAACTGAATTGTCAATTGCGAGAAGAGAAGACCGACTTGACAGAGTCGGTGAACCGGCTGACTATCGCTATCGGCGAAGCTCACGCCATATCTGAGCGAGCCGATAAGTACCGCCAGCGCTATCACGAAACTGAGCGAGAGCTGTGGCTTGTCCGCCGTGTTCTGGCCTCTGATCGGAGGGCCTCTTCCTCACATGGAAAAATATCTTTGGGATTTTGTTGAATTTTCTGTTCTTCTATTTTATTTCCTGCATTGTAATCAATTTTGCCAGCTTTCGTAGAAGGCGTGTGCAATTTCTTTTTTATTTGCCAGAATTTTATGATAAATGCAAGAGTATTTTCTTCACAAATTTCAATGGGTTCCTGTTTATTTCTTCAATCAAATCATGCGAATTAGGGTTTTCAAGCCTAGCCAGTTCTGGCTTTTGAACTTACCTTCAGGTCTGAAGAATTGAGGCACCCGCCTCTGGAAAGGCCTGGCTTAAATCGAGTCGAGCATTTTATGAATATCCACTTTAAGCCATTCTTGGCTTGATCTAATAACCAGGTCAGGCGCTTTTACGAGTATCCGTCCTCAAACTGATAATCAGGCCAGGTCAGGAAAATGGGGCATCCGTCCTTAGCCAATCCTGGCCTAAACTGACAATCAGGTCAGGAAAATGGGGCATCCGCCATTAGCCAATCTTGGCTTAAACTGACAATTAGGTCAAGAAAATGGGGCATCCGCCCTTAGCCAATCCTGGCTTATGCTGACAATCAGGTCAGGAAAATGGGGTATCCGCCCTTAGCAAATCCTGGCTTATGCTGACAATCAGGTCAGGAAAATGGGGCATCCGCCCTTAGCCAATCCTGGCTTATGCTGACAATCAGGTCAGGAAAATGGGGCATCCGCCCTTAGCCAATCCTGGCTTCAAACTGACAATCAGGTCAGGAAAATGGGGCATCCGCCCTTAGCCAATCCTGGCTTAAACTGACAATCAGGTCAGGAAAATGGGGCATCCGCCCTTAGCCAATCCTTGCTTCAAACTGACAATCAGGTCAGGCAAATGGGCATCCGCCCTTAGCCAATCCTGGCTTTAATGAAGACGCATTTTGTTTGGCTAACGAGCATAAACCTTCATTATCATTATATTAATAGACATTAAGAAATCACAATCATACATAAAATTTTCATAAGTTCGCAATATTTTATGCGCGAGGAATTTCGGTTCCATCCAGCTCTTCTATCTGATAAGCTCCCCCTGCCAAAACCTGGGTGACTCAGAGTGGTCCCTGCCACGCCGAATCCGGCTTTCCTTTAGTTTTCCCTAAATCAGCTCTTCTTAAGACCAGGTCTCCAACATGGAAATGTCTCTTGATTTACAGATCTGTTATAAATCGTTTCTTATTCTCCCCTTGATGTGTGCCATCCAGCTCTTTCCCTCTTCTCCTCAATGAAGTCCAGAGCATCCTGAATCAGCAGCTCATTCTGTTCCTCAGTGATGCGAGGTCATTCTCCCGACAGGTCTGGCATGGACTTCTTCATCGATACTCTCTCTTCTCTGTCATATCTCTCTCTTTTCTTCTCTCCTTCTTCCTTGATTTTCAAGGCCTCCTCCAAGTGAATGTACTTCTCAGCTCTCTCCAAGAGCTCTCCGAATTTCAGAGCTGGCTTTACTACCAACGACTGAAAAAAATCCCCCCGTCGAAGGCCTTGTGCTAGCGCATTTACGAGGAGCTCTTCCGATGCCTGCACCTCTAGCTTCGCCGTTTTGAACCTGTTGATATAAGCACGCAAACTCTCGTTCTCCTTCTGCTTAAGGCTGAATAACTCCAGTGGCATCTTCTGGTATTTCCTGCAGCTTGTGAACTGATGCAGGAAGGCTGAACTGAATTCATCAAAGTTGCCAATGGATCGCGGCGGTAGCTGGCTGAACCACAGCTGGGCTGATTTGGTAAAGGTCATCGGAAAGACCCGGCACATAACTGCATCCAAAAATTTGTGCACAGCTGCTGCAATCTCAAATCGGCTCAGATGGTCCCATGGATCAGTGGTCCCATTGTACTCAAAGCCTAGAGATCGGTATGAGGCCGGCACATCGTCGCGCATGACCTCCTCTGTGAATGGAGTGCTTCATCATCTTCCTCTTAAACTCCCTCACCTCCTTCTGCAGGCTCTGCATCTACTCAGCCAGACCTGGATTTGCCTGGCTTGAGGTCTCGCTGTCAGAAGTAGAGAAATGCTCTTCTCTGTCCTGAAGAGGGGTCTGATCCATGCGCTGGCCGCGTAGTGGTTCAGTTTCCGTCGGCGGAACTGTCCGATCTGGTCGTGTGCCGGATGGCGGCGTTGACATCTCTGCGAACTTCTTCTCCACGGCTCTCTCCACGGCCTTGCCGATGAGCTCAGACAACTGCCTGAGGAGGACGTCATTGAAAAATCCATCGGCGGCAGGCGTTGATCCGCCAGAAGGGGGTGGTACGGTGCCTGATCCCACTGTCGCTGACGGCTCTGCTCCCTCGGGCCTTGCCGTGGACATTTCTACTGACCGTGGCATACCCCACGGCGCGGAGGAGCTGGGAGTTCCGCCGAGCTCTCCCACCAAGTTTCATTGTAAACCGTGTGAAGCAATAGAAAACCCTCACGTCTTAGCTTGATCGCCTTCCCACAGACGGCACCAATTGTTTTGACCCAAAATATGAACAGCGGCAAGAACAATGCCTGAAACCTTGAACACCCTTTTAATCTGCACACAAAAACAAGTTAGAAAGGACCACAGGTGGTTTTCCGGTGGAAACCTCTCCGATGTTTAAGTAAGTAAAGCGTATGAGGTTTCTCTTAGCAAGCAAAGAAGGAATGCACAAAGAATGACATACCTCTCTCAGCCTTGGGGCTGAGGTATTTATAGGTTTTTTCAAGTGGGAACCCTTTCCGAGATCTCAGAAACAAAGGCCGCGAATCAAGGGCCGTTGAAACAACAAACTCTGACAAGTGGTCCCACTTGTCCCCCAGCGGGGGTCAAGAGATCAGGTCTCTCTTAGTCCTGCTCTCCTAATTACTGACAAGCCTACCTGCGCGGGGGGGTCAAGAGGCCAGGTCTCCCCTTGTCCTGCTCTCCTTCTTATTGGCAAACCTAACTGCGCGAGGAGGTCAGGAGGCCAGGTCTCCCCTGGTCCTGCTCTCCTTTTCACTGGCAAGCCTGCCTGCGCGGGCATGTCAGGAGGCCAGGTCTCCCCTGGTCCTGCTCTCCTTTTCACTGGCAAGCCTGCCTTTATATTGCCAAGGTTTATCTCACAGGAGGTCTTCTATCAGCTCAAGGTAACTCCTGGGCTGGGATGACGCTGCTCAGCTCTTACTAACCTCATGACAACCTCTGGGTTGGGATCCAGGTCTTACTGCTCAGCTCTTACTAACCTCAAGACAACCCCTGGGTTGGGATCCAGGTCTTACTGCTCAGCTCTTACTAACCTCAGGACAACCCCTGGGTTGGGATCCAGGTCTTACTGCTCAGCTCTTACTAACCTCAGGACAACCCYTGGGTTGGGATCCAGGTCTTACTGCTCAGCTCTTACTAACCTCAGGACAACCCYTGGGTTGGGATCCAGGTCTTACTGCTCAGCTCTTACTAACCTCARGACAACCCCTGGGTTGGGATCCAGGTCTTACTGCTCAGCTCTTACTAACCTCARGACAACCCSTGGGTTGGGATCCAGGTCTTACTGCTCAGCTCATACTAACCTCAGGGCAACCCCTGGGTTGGGATCCAGGCCTTACTGCTCAGCTCTTACTAACCTCAGGGCAACCCCTGGGTTGGGATCCAGATCTTACTGCTCAGCTCTTTGGTCATCTAGATCCAGGTCTACCCCAATCCGGGTCTGACATATTTATGCCTCATCAACGGGGAGGACAAAAACATCAAATAAGAATATAAAGCAACCTCTGAGAGATCCAAAGCTCATAGAATAGAATGCACAATGACTCATAATTGACAAAATGGGTTGAGAAACTCCTTCACCTCCACAATCACCATCCCCTCACTCTGTAAATCACATAAAGACTTATTCGGGCATAAGAGAGGGGGATCGGGCTCAATCCCAATGTTTCGCTCGGAAAATAACCAAACCAAGAACACCTTCTTCTCGGAATATCCTGACCTGCTTCACCAAAAACACGGACCACCGGAGGATTTTTGGTTGAAACCTCTCCGACGCTTAAGTTAGTTAAGCAGTTTTAGTATCAGAATAATTCAAGTGAGAATGCTTAGAATGTCATACCTCTCTCAAACTTTGGGCTGAGATAATTAAAAATTTTGCCAGGTGGGGCCTTTCCGAGATCCCGGAAATAAACGCGGGAATCTCGGGCCATTAATCAAGACGACCTAACCAGGAAGCTTCCTCGTGGAAAACTAGTCAGCTATGTTGCTAACTTCTCCAAATTTTCGACCTGACCCCCAAAACCTTGTCCAAGGCTTTAGATCAATTCAGGATAATCTTTATAGGTCTATAAGCTCATCTCTTTTCTCCTTTTTCTTCTCCTATAACATCAGTTCAGCTCATCCCAACTAGGTCTACCCGAGCTATTTTGCGACTTACCACCAGATTAGGTCATACCAATCAGTCCCCCCCTCCCCTGAATGGTTGGGGATGAGCTGTAACACCTCACCTTCCACCTCTGGTGATTGAGATTCGGAACACGTCTCTTCAGGCATCCTGCTCTGACATGCATTGAATGCACAAATCCCGTCAAAATCTTCTTCCTCAGAATAAGTCACGCCCCTGGGGATGGACTGCAACACCTCGTATTCCACCTTAGCAGTTGAAATTCACGTGTCCTTTCAAGTACTGCATTCTGACACGCATTAAATGCACAGATCCCGCCAAATCTCTTTTTTCCTAAAAATTCATTTTCAAAGACTATCACTTCCCTCTCTTTGCGGTTTATTTCAACTTTTTCTCTCTGCACTCATTTTCCCTCTCAAGAACTCCTTGCGCTTTTCTTTCTCCGATCAAGGCTTTTTTCCTCTTAGAACCAGGTATTTTCTCGTTTTCCTGCAAATTTTAATTATGTCTTCTCCTGCCTCTTCTGCTTCTTCATCTTCCATTAATTTATCATCTTCCATTAATATATCATCCTCTGCGGCGCCGTTGGCGGCCGCTTCTGGTGAACAACACCATCCTCCTCCCGCCAACGACCGGGATAACATAGCCTCCACTGTTAGTAATCAGACTTTGCGAGAAATACGATCAAAATTCCCTTTTTACTGACATTAAGATTCTTGGGGCACCAAATAGGCATACCAAATTTTCCCACAAGAAACCCATTACTGCTTCCTCCGAAATTTTCGCTATAGATTCAGCCTCCACCCATTTACTGAAGTAATCTATAGCTACTATCAATAACTTCTTCTAGGTTGGGGCTGTGGGAAAAGGTCCGACCAAATCTATTTCCCATTTTGCAAAGGGATAGAGAGAGCTCATTGTCATGAGCTCCTCTGCAGGTCGATGCACGAGAGGAGAGTTCCTTTGGCATTTGCCACACCTCCTCACAAAGTCTTCTACATCCTTCCTTAACTGCGGCCAAAAATAGCCGACTCTCATTATTTACTCTATAGAGTCCTCGCACCCATGTGGTTGCCGCAGCACCCCTCATGGATTTCTTTGAAAACATGGACGCCCTCTTTAACCAAAAACTCGTTAGGGTTAGGTCCTCATATTTTTAGACCGTTTAAAATAGAGCTTTTTTTAGCCCGTATAGTTTAGCCTGAAACCCTCTAGGGTTGGCTTGAAACCGCTAGTGCCAACCCTTTAAATATCTCTAGTGATGCCCCTCGTAAATGGACTGGTAGTCTAAGAAATTCCTATTTACAGTCTTAATTGTCGTCGTCAATCCAGATCACCTTATTTAATAGTTAGATTTGTCCCTAGTTCTCACACTAAGATTGGTTCTCTTGTGAAGGAAATAATATACATACATATATACATACATACATACATACATACATACATACATACATACATACATACATACATATATACATCCATCCATCCATACATACATACATACATAAGGGTTCAGAAAACCCTTCCTTGTATTGAAAATTTAAGATTGTGGGCTTTAAATCTAATTAAGTGGATGTACCATTTTTTTTTGTGGTTTTCTTATTGGATAAATATAATTAGAATCATATAATAAAAGCAATTTTGGGGTATATAGCTAATATGCGATGAAAATACTATAATTATATAATAAAGTCACTAGTTTTCAAATTCTCAATATATATAAGTGATACTTTCTAGTCCAATAGTGATAATTTTATAGGTGAAAATGACTTTTTTATAAGTAAAATGACAATATTAAAACAAGATGTTAGTTCGTATAAGCCTTTGTCAAATTTTTGTTTCAAAGTTTTGTGTTCACCTTTCATGAATATTTTATTCACAATCTCTATCAATTATTTATTGATATATTTTAAATATTATTCAAGCGGTGAAGAATTCGAACTCCCTTTGCCATAGACATGTAATCTGGTTAAAACTGACCAGTATTTTCATCGATGGTTTGTAATAGTCGCTATTTTAACTATTTTTTAATCGTAATCGAACCGGATGAAAATCGATTTCTGTACGGTTTGTAATTGGCAGTTAGACGGGTTTATTTACTGTTGATTAACTTGATTTCGGCCGTTGATATTTTTTTAATTATTTTTCCTGAGAAATCTAAAAATGTCGGTTTTTAACTGAAAATCGCTGAGTTTTTTAACCACTGATTATAACTTGTGGTTCATGGTTCATGGTTCAAGGTTTTTGCAAACCGAAACCGAACCACCCAAAATTGAATCACAGTTTTGGTTCTAATCAAAACCGTTTGTTAACGATAACCGAACCACTGACCACAAAATGGAACTAACGATTCGGAATTTAACCGAATCAACATGTTTACCTCGCCCTCTCTAATAGAGAATGTGTGGTGTCATGTCATCTAGTACTATCAAACGGGGCGGGAAAATCTAAGTCCGTGGTACGAGATTAAAGGCCCGCGGGCCAAGCTATTTTTAATTTATTTTTATAAAATTATATTTTTTGTGTTAAAATTTAATTTAAAAAAATACTATAATATTTAAAGTTTTCTAACAGCCAATAGGAAATAAAAGAATACAAATATATTTCAATTTTAATTTCAATTATAAAAAATATGAATTCTAATTTTAAATTAATAATAAAATTTAAAATAAAAAATAAAAAATGGGTCATCCCACTCCGGCCCGTGAAAACCCGCGGGCTTAACGGGAGGGACCAAAAAATCCCGCGATCAAATGAGCCTTGGAAATAAAAGCCCAAGTCCGCCCGTTTGTGCGGAATGACGTGCCAGCCCGTGGACTTTGACCCATTTTGACAATGCCAATGTTATCTCATAATAAAGGCAAATAGTGAAAAATGATGCACATAACGATTGCCAATGTGAAAATTAGAGGCGAATAGCGAAAATAATGCACATAACGATTGCCAATATGAAAATTGGATGCGGGCCGAGACTTGGAAACCTTCACTTGATTAACATCGCTGCAAGTGAATATGAAGATCGTCCGAGTCCTCTTTTCAAATTGAATTATCCTTGACGTCTATACAAAAAAATCAATTATCTTCAAAATTACAAATATCCTTTAAAATCTGTATTTATTTTACATAATATTGCATTCATTGAGTTTCAATTTGTAATTAAAGAAATGTGTTAAGGGAACATTTAGTTATAATTTTAAATGAGATTTAGACTCTTTTTAATTAGCCTATACCTAAAAAGGACAAATGAATAGGTATATTCAAGTGTACGTGTACGTTGCACAATGTAATTAGGTGAAAAAAATATATTCAATTTGATAAATATATATTTCAGTTAAAAAAAATTTATATTAATTGCGATAAATTTTCATCTTTACAGTATATAAATTTCCTGGGCCACCATTGATCCTTACCATTTGTGCCTGGATGAGTCCAGTCTTCATACTCACAGAGAATACCTTTGTACTATTACTATTACATTCACGAATGATTGTTTACATTATCTAAACGTGTAAATCATTTGCAAGGACAAGGGGGACCGGCGGAGCCGAGTGGAGTCGAGCCTGAGCCCGAGCCCGGTCTCGAATCCGGACCCAAACTTTGGACCTTGGATCTTGGTCAATTGGTTCGAATTGGCTGGTTCGATTGGGGTGGTCCGTGTGGGTGTCCTGGTTCAACCCACGCTATCTTTTTTAGCCACGTGCGTTATGGGCCCCTGAACTATCTGCGTACGTTTTCAAACGTATATCATTCTGCATTATTACCTTTTCGTAGCTGTCCAAGTTCCTCCAGTTCTCCGAAACTCCAGTATCTTACGGTGCTGCTATACTGGAGACGTAGTCGTTTCATCTTTGGGGACAAATTGTCAAAGCCGAAGAGCACTATCGGGGCAATTTCATCTTGCGGAGAGAGTTTTAAACTCGACTTGGCTAATTATAATTCTTTTCAGTTCATTTTCCAGTTATAGTGATATTATACATTCCCTGTTTGTGCTCGAATATTTCCAACAATCGCAAAACGAAGTTTGTTTCTTTTTGTAAATTGTTTTAATATCACTATTAGAAGATGTCTACCTCAAGCACTCCGACTAGCTCAACACTTGGTTCGATAAGCTCGACTGCTCCTGTCATTACCTCCTCCACTTTGGCTAGTATTCCTATGATGGTCTCTGCCCCTGCAATCACGAACATCTCCACTATTGGCGCGTCTACGCCAAACATGAACATGAGTCATTTTGATTTTCTCCTCAATCAAGGGACCTTCGACACCCTCCTAGAGACACTGTCGAGGCGCATCTCGGCAACTAACCCGGCCTCAGGCACAACTTCGGTTGTTGGATCGTTCCCTTATGGGATGGGTACTTCGGTACAAACCGTGTCAGCTTTGGCTGTGAACCATCTTACTGGGATGATGGGAACTTCGGTTCCGAGCATGTTTTCTGGATCATTCCCTTATGGGATGGGGACTTCGGTCCAAAATGTGTCAACTTCGACTGTGATCCATACTACTGGGATGATGGGAATTTTGGTTCCAAATATGTTCGCAACTGCTCCGCCAACATATTCCTCTACTTCAGCAACCCATTCATCGGGTACGATGGGAACGCTTTTTCCGACTATGACCGCTCTGGTGCACTCCTCACGGATTATGCCCACCGCGTAGAAGCCTCCAAAATTCAAAGGTGAAGGCTTCAAGAGATGGCAACAAAAGATGTTGTTTTACCTTACGATGCTTGACTTCGCTAACTTCGTGAAGGAAGACGAACCACCCACTCCGGATGAGTCCGAGACCAGCTTCACAGTTCGCGCCGCCTACGACAATTTGCACAACGGTGACTATCTGTGTAAAGGCTTTCTCCTAAGTAGCTTGGAAGATAGTATAAGTAACGTGTACTCGGGCATAAAGACCTCCAAGAAAATTTGAGAGGCACTCGAGAAGAAGTACAGCTCCGACAAGGCTGGTACTAAGAAATTTGTATTCACGAGTTTCATGGACTACAAAATGGTTGATTCTCGCCCGGTTATGGAACAAGTTCAACAATTCCAAATGCTGGTGAATGACGTCCACGCCGAGGGGATGGTACTTCCTGATGCTTTCACGGCTGCTGCCATGATTGATAAGCTTCCTCTGAACTGGAAACACTTTAATACATATCTCAAGAACAAGCGAAAGGCGATGTCTCTTGAAGATGTTATCCGGAAGGTACGAATTAAGTCCGAGGTTTGAGTTCAGTACCAGAAGTCGAAAGGTTCGATTGAACCTCGGGTGAACGTACTTGAACGTGGAGACAACTCAAAGAAGAGGCCACGTCCTGGAAACACAAAGCCTAAAGCTCCTTCTTCTCAGAAGTTCAGTGGGAACTTCTTCAACTGTGGAAAACTTGGACACCTGTCTAAGAACTGTCGCAAGCCAAAGCAAAAGAAGGCTAAGCCAAGTACACAATTAGCCGAAAGAGAGCAGACTAGTGATGATCTCATTACGGTTATCACTAAGGAATCTAACATGGTCGA
Organism: Phtheirospermum japonicum; assembly: GCA_014905375.1. Classification (NCBI taxonomy): domain Eukaryota; kingdom Viridiplantae; phylum Streptophyta; class Magnoliopsida; order Lamiales; family Orobanchaceae; genus Phtheirospermum; species Phtheirospermum japonicum. The sequence goes on from BMAC01000941.1 coordinate 396,133, forward strand.
GAACCGTGGTCAATGGTTCGTCGATACTGCTGCAACCGCCCATGTGTGTGCAGATCAGAGCTTGTTCTCCAAATACCATCCTTGTAAGGAAAGGAAGTTGAACATGGGAAATCAAACTTCTTCGCAAGTTGCAGGTGTTGGTTCGGTTGTCCTCAAAATGACCTCCGGTAAGGAGATCACTCTGAATGAGGTGCTTCACGTTCTGGACATCAAGAAGAACTTAGTCTCTGGTTTAATTCTTTTTAGTCGTGGTTTTAAACTTGTGTTTTAGGCTAATAAGTTTTTATTGTATAAGTTTGGAACACCTCTGGGTAAGGGTCCTTACAGATGGACTGTTCAAACTCAATGTAATGGCTATACGCCCAAAACCCATTATTAATAAAATTTCTTCTGATTCCTCTTACTTGGCTAAGTGCTCCAGTTTATGGAATTGTAGATTAGGCCACGTTAATCTAAATGCAATAAAACGATTGTCAAATCTAAATTTTCTTAAAGTAAATGAATTTATTAATAAAAGTAAGTGAAATTTGTGTAGAAGCAGAAATGATAAAGTTACCGTTTGAATCGGTAGAAAGGAGCACAACACCTCTAGAATTAATTCACACAGATGTATGTGATTTAAAGTTTGTGCAAACCAGAGATGGTAAAAAGTATTTTATTACGTTTAATGATTGCACGAGGTATTGTTACCTTTACCTTTTGAGAGGGAAAGATGAGGCTATTAAAGCTTTTAATAACTTCAAGAGTGAAGCCGAAAATCAACTTAACTGCAAAATCAAAACTATTTAAAGTGATAGAGGAGGGAAATACGTAGCTCCGTTTGAGGAGTTGTGCAACGAAAGTGGCATAATTCGTCAAACTACAGCTCAGTATGCACCTCAATCGAACGGCGTTGCCGAACGCAAGAATCGCACTTTGAAAGAGATGATGAATGTGTTGTTGACTAGTTCTGGGTTACCTTAGAACATGTGGGGGGAAGCTGTTTTAACGGCAAACTATATCCTCAATAAAATTCCACTTAAAGGTAGGGACGAAACTCCCTATGAGTTGTGGAAAGAAAGGGAACCTTCTTATAAATACCTCAAAGTGTGGGGGTGTTTAGCGAAGGTAGAAGTGCCTCTACCGAAACAAGTGACAATCGGACCCAAAACGGTTGATTGTGTTTTTATTGGTTATGCACTAAATAGTAGCGCCTATCGATTTATAATTCATAGGTCAGATGTTTCGGACATGAATGTCGGAACTACCATTGAGTCAAAGAATGTGATATTCTTTGAAGAAATCTATCCTTGTAAGGATAAAGCTGCTTCTAGTTCAAACACTGGTAATATTGAAGGAACTACAAGTCACGAGCTTGTGGGGGTTGAACCTAAGTCTCGTAAACGACCTGATTCAGAACTTGAAGCTCTAACTCCTAGACGGAGCACTCGAGCTAAAGTTGAGAAGGATTTCGGTCCCGACTATGTGGTTTTCATCTTGGATGAAGAACCAACTTCTTTAAAAGAAGCTTTCTCCCGAACTGATAGTTCATTCTCGAAGGAAGTTGTTCAGAGCGATATCGATTCGATCATGCAGAACCATACGTGGATTCTGACTGGTTTACCAGAAGGGTGTAAACCTTTAGGGAGTAAATAGATTCTGAAACAAAAGTTCAGAGTTGATGGACCAATCGATAAGTATAAAGCTCGTTTGGTTGTAAAAGGATTTCTCCAGAAGGAGGGATATGATTTCTTTGATACATACTCTCCTGTGACGAGAATTACCTCTATCCGGGTGCTTCTAGCGATTGCTGCTTTGCACAATTTTGAGATTCATCAAATGGATGTAAAAACATCTTTTCTAAATTGCGATTTAGAAGATGAGATCTATATGGAACAACCCGAGGGTTTTGTAAAAGCTGGACAAAAAAGAAAGGTGTGCAAACTAGTTAAAGCTTTATATGGCTTGAAACAAGCACCTTTACAATGGCACTTGAAATTTGACGAAGTGATGATGTCAAATGGGTTCAAGATAAACGAGTACGACAAGTGTGTCTACATTAAGAATACTAATGACAGATTTGTTATATTATGTCTTTACGTAGATGACATGTTAATCATGGGTAGCAACCTACAAGTGATTAACGAGACGAAACTCATGCTAAAAAGGAATTTTGACATGAAGGATCTGGGAGTTGCTGACACAATTCTTCGTATAAGAATTATAAGAACTACAGATGAAATTGTCTTATCACAATCCCATTACATTGAGAAAGTGATCAAGAAATTCAATGCTTACGATAGTCTTCCAGCAAAGACACCAATGGAACTCTATGTTCACTTAAGTAAGAACAGAGGTGACCCTGTTGCTCAGAAGGACTATGCTAGGATCATTGGATGTCTGATGTACATCTCTAACTGTACAAGACCTGATCTAGCTTGCTTGGTAAACAAACTGAGTCGATATACAAGCAATCCAAGTGGAGAACACTGGAAAGCGCTTGTGAGAGTTTTTAGATACTTAGAGTATACTCTGAATTTTGGGCTACATTATGGTAGATACCCCAGGGTACTTGAAGGTTATTGTGATGCAAACTGAATATCTGACTCAAAGGACTCACTGTCAACAAGTGGGTATGTTTTTGTAATAGGGGGAGGAGCTGTTTCTTAGAGATCCACTAAACAGACATGTATATGGAATCTGAGTTTATCGCTTTGGACAAAGCAGGTGAAGAAGTAGAATGTATTCGTAACTTTTTGGGAGATATTCCATGTTGGGAGAAACCCGTGCCGCCAGTTTTACTTCACTGCGATAGTCAAGCTGTTGTTAGAAGGGCAAGAAGTGATTTGTATAACGGTAAGTCTCAATATATTCTTCGAAGACATAACACTATAAGACATTTGTTATCGGTCTCAATTGACTACGTAAGGTCGATAGATAATCTAGCGGATCCATTCACTAAAAATATAGTTCGAGATCAGATATATAAGTTGCTTGAAGGAATGGAAGTGAAATCCACATCTTAAAGATGATTGTAGTGGAAACCCAACCATGATGAGTGGAGATCCCACAAACTTGGTTCAATGTGAAAACTAAACTATAAAAGTTTGGGTAAGTAAAACTCTACGATCCTATTCCCTAACGGCAAAAGTAGAGTTTTTAATTTGTCACGTGGTGAGGATAAATTTCTGATTTTTAATTATTCTTGTGTAGGTTTTTGACTTGAGTATGACAGAATACTCGTTTTAAGAATCACCTATGTAAGCAAGAAGTGAGGGTCGCTTCTACTGTATGCTTATGAATTCAAACAAGTTGTCCATGACTAGAAATGAACACAAACGTGAGAACAGAAGAATTCTGAGAACTTAGTGGGTTGGTACTATTGTCTAGTATACACAAAGGGGAATAGTTTAAGAATTATGTTCACTAATCCACCGGTATGCTCGTTAGTATTAACTAAAGAGGGTTCAAGGCCACAAGCCACCTATCTCTATTCTCTATTGTCTCTTAAGGACTGAGTTACGTATTTGCTTACATGTTTTCGTTTTTGAGTTCTCTCACTCATGTGGGGGATTGTTGTTAAATTGGATTTAATCAATTTAATGGTGCAGCAAAAATTCGTCTTAACGAATTGTATAGGCTCGATCTACGTTTCGTGTAAATAATTGTAACTTTTTGAATTTCTCAAATCCATTTAATGGTGAGTGAGAAATAGCACTTCGAAGTTGAATGGTTGCTTAAGTATATTGTTGTTTATCCCAAATTGAATGATAATCAATGTGAAAGGGAGTTTAAAAATGATTACATTTAATTAGTGGTCATCAAGTGGGCCAGCGGGTATTGTGGACTTTGTGTGAACAAAACACATGCGGGCTCTTGGACTTGGATTCGCCCGTCCGCCTTCGGCGGAGTCGAGCCCGAGCCGGTCCTGGTCCCGAACCCGGACCTTGGGCCTTGGGATGGGACTTGGGACTTGGACAATTGAGCCGAATTGGCTGGTCCGTGTGGGTGTCCTGGTTCAACACAAGCTATCTTTTTTAGCCACTTGCGTTATGGGCTCCTGAACTATTTGCGATTTGCGTACGTTTTCAAACGTACACTCCTGAAACTCCTGACCGTTCAGGTCAAACCTACAGAAACGTCATGCAACTTAATGCATGGACGTTACCTACTTTGACCATTATTCAGGCTGCCTTTTTTGAATGACATAAAGTTGCCATTTATGGTCCGCTTTATGACCCCTCAGCTGGAACCCCTATATAAGGGTGAGAGGCACCTGTTCACAACACACCTGAAAAAACACGAAAAGAACATAGAACACTCTGCATACATATCATTCTGCATTATTACCTTTTCGTAGTTCTGTCCAAGTTCCTCCAGTTCGCCGGAACTCCAGTATCTTACGGTGCTGTTATACTGGAGACGTAGTCGTTTCATTTTTTGGGACGAATTATCAAAATCGAAAAGTACTACCGGGGCAATTTCGTCTTGCGGAGAGAGTTTTAAACTCGAATCGACTAATTATAATTCTTTTCAGTTCATTTTCGAGTTAATTTACATTCCCCGTTTGTGCTTGAATATTTCCAACAGGGATTTCACGGTTTGCATAACAAATTCAGATTTCCGTACAATTCTATTCCACACATTCCTAGACGTGCTGTGATGGGCGAATGGACCACATACAATATAATGTTGTAAATTTACACTTAATTATCCAATAAATGTAAGTGGAACCTTACCAAGATTTTGCTCAAGAAAATCAAATGACCAAACATAGCGGCCTTGAGGTTCTTTTTGAATTTAATGTGCTAGAGATCACACACCTCTTATAAACTCTGTTCGTACTACTATTTAAACAACCGATTAATTAGGATCCTGCATTATCATTGACCATCAGCATCTTCGGGCCCATCCAGAGCCTCTATTCCGCTTAGTATTTCATATTCTTATACATCTATGAAATGTATGATTGTGATCCCATGTACAAAGATTTATAACACAGTCAAAAAGATTCAGCGGAGTAAACTTATGACTATCCACTCTGAGTTGATAATCTAATCAAGCGTATTATATATATATTTCGCCCATGATGCTTTGTTTAATAAACCATACAAAAAGTGACTATATGCAAACAGTGCAATTGTGGATGATATTAGTTACATTCTTGTGGAAAATTAACTGAGATGTAGGAACAAAAAATATACATTTCCCTCTCACCAGCTATGAGAATACAAGAAAAAAGAAGAATAAAATAAAATTCGACGTAAATGAGATACCAGGGATGTTTGGCACGAGCCCGAACACGAATTCTTCATTAGTGTAGCCCGATTTATTTACCTCCAAACTGCATGAGAACACAAGCCCGGCCGCGTGTATCAAATACTAGAATCAACCTTTGATTTTATATATCCTTCAATTTTGGTGGATTAAACCATTAAAAGAAAAAACGATAGGGGGTGATCGATTAATTAATTACCAGCCTGAATAAACAAGATTTGCAACAACAGCAACAACATTTGTTTTGCTCGCCTCGGTGGCGGTTCATGCGTTGCTCTAACATGGACGTGTTCTCGGGCGGTGGGACCCGGTAGATTTGATCCTTGGGGACCTGAACGACGTATGTACCGGAGCGGAAAATGGGGGGATGATCATTTTCTGGGGTTTCTTTTTTGTCATGATGGTCAACTTGATTGGGTCGGTCGGAAAGTGATTTGGGTTGCTCCTCCACCTCCATAAAAAGGGGGTGAAGGTGAAGGATGATGGTCACCGTAATTTCCAGATTGCATGAGAAAATGTCGTTGCGTGTAGGTGAGTTGTACGCTTGAGCCCACACAATTTGTGCATTGGTTTGTTTTTTTGGAATCATAAGGAGAGATCGATTCATTTATGAGATCCATTAATGTACGTAGTAGTTACATAGTAAATTGAAAAAAAGACAATTTTTTGGGTTAATCGCAAATAAAACCACAACCTTTGTTCAATTTGAAATAAAACCAAGTTTTTTTTTTAAAGCTGCAAAAAAGACATAATTTTTATTTCTGATTGCAAAATTAATCGTGGAGCATATTCCGCTAACGGAAAATTATATCATTGTCCAACGGGTTATCGTCCGATATATTTAACCATACCAGATATTTGTACACTGCTTTGTTTGCCAACAAAAATCGAAAATAATGTTGACTTGTTAATTCATGAAAATGTCTGTCATGCAAATCCTAGATTCATGAAAAGTTACTCAAATTAATTGGTACGAAAGGAATTTGAGAAATTGAAATATTGGTTGCTCAAAATCCTGAATTTGAGCATCACAACTAATCTAGCAACAAATATTGGTTGTTTTAGTCCCAAACTTAGATATTGGTTGCTCACAACTTATATAGCTGCAAATCATAATTATTCATGCAAATTCTGAATTCATGAAAAAAGAAATTACGTACATAGATAAAAGAAGAAGAAAGAAACACCTACGGGATTGGTCCACAAATCGGGGCATACCGAGAAACATGTGATATAGTTGAACGGGCTCGGCGAGAGAGTTTGACTAGTGTTAGTGGTGTATCCATTGGGCAACGTTATAATTTTTCGGTCGATGAAAAATGCCCCACGATTTATTATGGTCTTTTTCTTTTTCTTTTTTTTACTTTGAAAAGGTCTGATTTTATTTGCAATTAACCCCTCTTTTTCTTATCCTTTTTATTTCTTTTTCTTATCCTTTTTATTTTATAATGAGGACATACAATGTTTATAGCTTTGGGTCAAGGCCGGCCCTGGGAGTGGTGGGCAGCGTGGGCGACGGCCTGGGCCCCAAATTTTGGGGTACCCCAAAATTATTATACACACACACACACACACACATATATATATATATATATATATACACACACACACACACACTAGTAAGGTGCACGTGCGTTGCACGTGTTTCTTATGATTTTATTTAGATTTTTTTTATTTTTTTATATTTTCAATTATTATGGTTAGTTGATTTTTGTAATTAAATTTATTTATTAATTAAATTAATTTTTCGTTTAGTAATTTTACATTATAAATGTTATCGGCATTAGTTAAATATTTCGAGAAATTTTCATGCTAGCAACTTATAAGTTTTGTTGATCGGAACAAATCACTATTTATTAAACCATTAAGAATTTGCATCATTGAATGAATTTGTGTGGAACACATTTTTTTCAAATAACTTTTTTAAAACTATTTAAATAGTTTGAAACACATGAATTGTCCATGAAAGCATAAAATAAGAGCGAATTTATTCCATTTTTCCAAGTTCGTCATGCTTTTTCTTTTTTAATTTCAGCTAAACTTCTCATCTTTATTGAATTTGATGGTTTCATCGCGCATTTGTTCCTCGTAGTTTGTAGAGTCTCTTCATCACTTAAAACTTCAATCTCTGCAATAACTTGATTTATTTGTGTGTTTTTACCCTTTTCACTTGCTTTCCCTATTCTCGTTGCATTCTTCTTCCCATCATTATTATTGCTTTGCTTGATGTTTACAGAAGTTGTAATTGCCTTCCTTTTGTTGTCATTCTTCGAAGTGGGCTGAATCTTTTCGAGTCCCTCGGCTACCACAATCAATTTTTTGTCATCTACTTTTACTTTTCCATTCAGCGCAATAAAGAAGCGAAACGTTGATGAAGTTTGCAAGATGAGTTTTTTATAAATCTTCAACTCATGTTCACCTTGTTCAAATTCTGTGTTATATTTGATAATCGAAGTAATTGATTGGTTATCTTTGTCAAATTTTTTTATTTATATTGAAACTTTTTTTGTGTGTACGTGCGCATATATATATATATATATATATATATATTTGTGTGTGTGTGTGTATTAGAAAATTATTTATATAAAATATTGTTACCTTTTCAATTGATTTTTGATACTCAAGAATTGGGCATCCAATAAACATAGTGGTTGCTTCCTCAAACAGAGTTATGATTGCACTGTGTGAGGCTTGAACTACATTCAACACTATTCGATCTTTGCAATGGATAAAGTATTAATTGCTTCTGATCTTTTACAAAATCTTAATGGCTTAAATATAAAAAATTTAATACCTTGGTATTGTTTCGACATCATTTTATCCGCATTTGTTACAAGTTGTCATGTCATTCATTTTGTTGACAGAAGTAGAACATTTTTTGCATGCATCATACCAAAGGGACGATTTATTTTCAATTCTATCGACAACTCCTTTGAAACAATAGTAAATATCCTATAAATATATTCAAGTGAAATATTTAAAAAGCTCTTTTTCTAAAACGAGATTGAAAGTTTTAATTAAAAATAAATAATGTCCAAAATAGTTTTACCTTGATTAATGTATTTTGATTGGCAATGATATCATTGAGGCTGACTTCTTTTGCAAATTTCATCCTTTCAATCATTGTTTTCTGGCGGACTTCCAAAGAATTATCAATTGCACGCAAGCTGTTTTAAAAGTAGAAAAAATGACGTGCATGATTATGATATTCGATCATTGTAGTTTATATATTTAATTATTTTAACTACCCTTGTTCAAATGTTTAGATTCCTGACAATCCGAATCTATTTGTAGAGTTGACGATGTTGTACTTGAAGTTGTAACTCCCCTAAAAATAATTAAAAATTTGATAAACACAAGTAAATACATTATTTATTCACGCTAACATAAAAAATGCAGGTATTTCTTTTTACCAAGGTATAACTTTGGAGTGACTTTAGAGAGTGCAATTATTGGTTTTTCTTGAAGTATTTCAGTCAACCCTTATCCTTCGTTTGTTGCCAAATCTTCCCACAGACTAACAATCATGGGGTAAAATCTGCATAGTAGGTAATATTAGATTCCTTTAAGTTAGTTCTTGCAGTCACCTATTGTCTTTGTTTTTTCATTAAAAATTTAAAATAGTAAAAAATATATAGATATTTATGTAAAAATATTGGTCTTTACTCTTTATTGATGATTGTAATCTCCCTCACCCACCTCATTGAAGAACTTGGAGTTGAGATTTTTTGGGCTCTTTAACATTAAGAACAATTCCACATACATCTGTATGGCATAATGTAACATTATAAGATTCTGTAGATAATATTCAAACATGAAAAAGGTTCTCAGAATATACCTATTCCATTTTTGTGAAGTTCAAGGTGTATATCCTTGAACTCTACAAATGTGTATTCCATTTCATTTCTAATTGGCTCTTCCGCGTCCTTCACCATAGTACTTTTTTGGAAGATCAATTCCATTTCCAGATGTGGATTTAGATATTTTTGATTTACTTTTCTAACTTCTCCATTTGAAATTATGTAAGTGTTGTTAACATCTAATTTTCCGTGAAAGAAACTGATATCGTCGTTGAATATTGTCACTCCAATCTTGACCCCCTGCCAAAAATTGAAATTTTATATTACTTTAAATAAAGTAATTGATTAAACATAAAAGATTATAGTTTATATTTGTTTACTTCTTCATCTTTCATAACCATTTTACGGATCCTGGTAGAAAGTTTTTGTCTGCAGGTTATTTCGGATCCAACTGTTGAAGGCTTCAATCGTAATGTGAATGCCTTTTGATTTATCTTCAAAAATCTTAAAGGAGTTGGGTTCTCCATTGATATAGTTGTTTCATGCAATCAAATATATTTAAAATTAGAATATGAGGTACGTAAGAGTTTTGGGGTTCAGCTCAGTTTGGCCTTTTTTATTTTATTTTTAATATCTATTTTATTCAACCCAAAGTTGGTTTTTAAAAAATGATAATCCAGATTTTTTTGAGAATTTTATAATAACCAAAACATATTTAATGAAAAACTCACTTCTTTGTTTTATTTTTGTCATATCTCATCATATACTTCCATTAAAGTATTTCTCCAAAAAGCTATGTACTACAAGAACATATAATTAAATAAAAGAAAAAGAAACAAAAAATCATGTTTCAGCAGAAAATGAATTAATATTGATCTCATATTCCATCCCAAGTAAAAAAGAGATGCTCTTACCTTAAAAGCATTAAAATGCGCTGCAAATTTTTCAGCACCCCAAATATATTGACAGCAACAAATATATAATTGTGAGTGAGTTGAGGAGTGTTTGGAATCACCCGAATCCTTATAGTATGGTTTGGTTTGTAGTATCTTGAGAATTCCAAAAATCTCTAATTATGTCAGCACTATGAATGAATTAATTTGGAAGGTATCACTACAAATCGAGATTTCTGAGGGATTTTTCCCTCGGTTTTGGACAAACCGAGAGAAAAATCGAGGGAAAATTTCCCTCGAAAAAACACTCCTCGGAATTTTGTTCCGAGGTAATATTTCCCTCGGAAATATGAAACCGAGGGAATTCCGAGGGATATTTTCCCTCGGAAACATCACCGTGCAATCCCTCGGAATTCCGAGGGAATGTTTCCCTCAGATTTTTCTTTTTCCGAGGGAATATCCCCTCGATTTTTTCTATTATATAAAACAATATACAAAAATAAAAAAAACTGAAAAACCATGCAAAAAACTTACATTGGTTTGGGCTGTGGACTGAAAATCGACGGGCGGCTACGGGCGTCGACGAGCAGCGACGGGCAGCGACGAAAAGCGACGGGCTGTGGACGGGCGGCGACGGGCTGTGGACGGGCGGCGACGGGCAGCGACGGTTTGTGGACCTTCGAGCGGCGGCGACGTCCTTGGAGGTCGGCGGCGGTAGGCGGACGTCTGTGGAGGTCGGCGACGGATCTA
>BMAC01000941.1:409871-420324 GCA_014905375.1 Phtheirospermum japonicum
TTTTTTTTTGTTTTTTTTTATATTTTTAAGTTTCCAAGGGTTTTTCCCTCGTATTTAATTTTTTTTATTAATTTTTAATTTTAATGCATGTTCAATTATTAAAATTCCCAAAAATTTAAAAAAAAGTAATTAAAGAAAAGACAAATAAATAAACCAATCATTATAAAAAATATTTGGAGGGTGGACGGCGTAAGTGAAACCAGCGACGGGCGGCGGTGGCAGGGCGGCTACGGGCGGTGGAACCAGGGCATATGAGCTCCTTCTTCTTTTTTTTTCTTCTCTTCTTTCTGTTTCTCTGTTTTTTTCTTTCCTTTGGCTGAGCAAGTGAAACCAGCGGGCACGCCCGCTGGTTAATTAAGTTAGAGTTTCTGAGGGAACACCGTCCCTCGGAATTTCGAGGGATATTTACTTCCCTCGATTTTATTAAAATATAAAAAAATCGAAAAAAAATCGAAAAGAAATAGAAGAAAAAAGAAAAAAAAAATAAGGTTTGTTTCCGGGACGCCGAGGCGCACCCCTCCCCGCCCCGGTCGTAATTTCTTGTTTCTTCCTACTTTTTTTTACTATTTCTTCTATTTTTTCGACGTTTTTTTCATTATTCATCTAAAATCGAAAAAAGTAGAAAACGCGTGCGGAAAGATCGACACCCGACGCCCGTGGTTCCACAACGCCGAGGCGCACCCCTCCCCGCCCTGGTCGTGAAATGATGGGATTCGTTTCTATTTTTTACAATTCTTCAATTTTTTCGAGTTGTTTTCCTTTTTTTCATTTAAAATAAAAAATATATAGAAAACGCGTCCTAAACGATCAACGCCCGACCCCCGTGGTTCCACGACGCCGAGACGCACCCCTCCTCCAATATGGAAAAATCATGACGCTACGTCGCTTCGCGTTTCCAACCGAAGGAGTTCATCGATCGATCGTATCTTGTTATTTGTTGTTGGTCGTATCCCACGACACGTGTGGACACGCACGTGATCGTTGGTATTTTTCGATCGAATTTGGGATCAAAACCACCCCACGTGCCTAAGAAGATAGGTTTGGTTTCGTTTTTATGGTTTTTCTATTTTATTTTTTTTTTCGATTTTTTTTTATTTTTTGAAATTTCCGAGGGAATAAAAAATCCCTCGGAATTTCGAGGGATTTCTGATTCCCTCGAAATTTTAAAAAAAAAATTGAGAAAATTAGAAACAATTAGGAAAAAAATAGGGTTTATTTCCGGGACGCCGAGGCGCACCCCTCCCCGCCCCGGTCGTAATTTCTTGGGTCTTCTTACTATTTTTTACTATTTTTTCAGGTTTTTTTCCATTATTCATCTAAAAGCGAAAAAAATTAGAAAACGCGTGCGGAACGATCGACGCCCGACGCCCGTGGTTCCAAGACGCCGGGGCGCACCCCTCCCCGTCCCAGTCGTGAAATGATGGGATTCGTTTCTATTTTTCACTAATTCTTCTATTTTTTTTTTGGGTTTTTTCCATTTTTCCATTTATCTCTAGCCGATCGAATAGTTAATCTCAACAACAGACTTATCAAATATGACAATATTAAACTCTGACTTCCCATTGTATTCAAACACTAAGAAGTATCCGAAGCCTATCGAGTGACGCTCTCTATAAATTCCTTCCATCCTTTCTGTAGCATTAATGTTTTACCGTCAGACCAAACCAATTAAACCTCCATTGCCACCGGTCCAGTCGGAACCTTTAGAAAAACACGGTTAGGCAGATTGTGCCCCATTCTTTTCGTAAACTCGGGCGAGATTTTCTGTATGTTGCGAACAAAATATCAAATTCATGTACATTTAGTTCCATAAATATTGCTGACGTACGGAAAAATAATGATGGAAATGGCAAAATCCCGGGAGACAAAAGAAACTATATATATATTATAATATTTTTTTCATTCTTGTCTACAAGAAAGCAGTTGCACATACAAGAAATAAAGATTGATTTCTAGAGACGACTCTAGATAAATTAACAAGATGCAGAAATATAATTGAATTAGCACATAATTTATATGGAAACTTACTAGGCTGTCTGATTTAGGGTCCAATATAACCTTGAAAAACTTTGGTGCCGCCATTGCTACGGTGAAGAGGGGTGATTTTGGTTGGTTTTGAATTTGTTGGAGAAAAATCTGAGTAATAGATGCACCCCGTGGTTCCACGACGACGAGACGCACCCCTCCTATTTTTTTATTTTTTTTAAATATTAATTAAAATTCCGAGGGAATTCAATTTCCCTCGGAATTTTAATTAATATTAAAAAAAATAAAAAATAAACCGAGGGATTTTAGATTCCCTCGGTTTCATTCCGAGGGATTTCGTATTCCCTCGAAATCTTTCCAATTTTAAAAAAAATAAAATAATAACATTTCGAGGGAAGTGCATTTCCCTTGGTTTTCCGAGGATTTATTCCCTCGGAATAAAGTCACTTGCAAATCCGTCGATTTTTTTCCTAAGAAATCATGGCGGGAAAGAATGGCGCCAGAATTCCGAGGGTCATTTCGAGGGAATCGCCTTCCCTCGGAAAATACCGAGGGAATTTTGGTTTCCTCAGTTTTTCCCTCGGAAAACTGCTGTTCTTTTGTAGTGTATGCAGTCAGGTTAGTTACATTTCATTAAATATTTCCACTAATGAAATATTAACTCATTATAATTATAATTATAATATTAATGGTGCTATAAAAGTGTAGCTGTCCTTACAACAAACATGTCAATATAAAGACTACACGACACATTATATTATACCAAACAACATGGTTTGAGCTAAAGAAGAGGCTGAATAAGGTAATCTAATCTAACATCTAAGAAATTTAAGAGGTGCACATACATTTAACTAAAAATAATTCATGCATCACGAGATTCAATCAATTATAGAGATGAGACAACATCATTTTAATTGAAAAATAATTACCAATGACTAAAAGCTATTAACTAATTACTGAAATATATGTATAAGTAGATAAAACATGAATAAAAAAATGTATTTCTGCATATCATATGCATTTTAACTGTAGGAATACATGTATTTCAAATTTTAATATTTTCTATATCATGACAACCGGTTTCTTATCTCCTATGACGAATTGCCCTATGCTTTTACGTAGAGATTTTTTTTTTTTTTTTTTTTTTTTGGAATAAGCCATGAACTTCCCATGAAAGTCGTAACTATTTAAATCCTCTATTAAAGAGTAGAAAATATCTTTAAACAACATATATGTGGCAACATATAAAGTGAAAAGGTATGTTCTTTATTAGGTACATAGCAGTGAAGGACCATTGTTTTGATATATATATATATATATTATACTTTTTTCTAATTTTAAGTTTTAATGAAAATACCAAAACATTAGGTGTATGGAAGCATTAAATTAAATGAATTATACAGAATCTACTATACAGATTTCACCCCAAATTAAATTTTTCGCCAGCATTTGGGAAACTTATGTCCAAAGAACAGCAGCTAGAAGGGGAATATAGGCAGTTACATTCACGGTTAAGGAACCATGCAGAAACCATAGCTCTATATAGTGGAGAAAATAGAGAAGAGTTTCACATTCAGAAGAAGTTTTTGACTTTCATGACCATTGGTGGTTTGGCATGATTCAAGATTTCTTACTCAAGTATCTTGGTGCTACTGTTGCTTATTGAGCCCTTTTTCTCTAAAAATTTAAGACCTGACTCTTCTACCTTAGGACGAGCAGAGATGTTACGCAGTTTAAGATATCATACAAGCGTTATAATTTCATTCTGGGAACTCTTTCTATAAGTTCGAGATGGCTAAATCGCCTGAGGTATTGCTAGTTCAAATTATTTGTCAAACGAATTATGTATGATTAATTGTACAATTTTTAGTATATGATAATTGTAGTAGTTGTTAAGTTCCCAAAGCCTTAGGTACTTATTTTCTGTTTTCTACACATTAAACTTTCAAGGAGACCAACCTTTTCTTAATGGTGCATAGGGCGAATTGTTTTATTTTCTTTTTTTTTTTTATAATGTGCTTACTTTGAGATTGTTACTTTTCCTTTTTCAATTTAAACATTGAACTGCTCTGTGGGAAGAGATCCTGAAGATTAGTGAAAAGCATCACATGTTGGAAAGTCTCCAAAGTTTGTTGCACTGCATGTGAGCAGGGCCCTTCCATTACTATTTATCTGATTTAATAAGTTTATGTTCGAAATTATTTCCAACTTGTCAATCTTTAAAAAACAATCAAAACCCACTAAATTTAAATAGGGCATGGTTGTTAATTTGGCAGTGTTTGAACCATTTTTAGTTATTCAAGGGGCTTTCGATCTTTAGTCGGAGTTCTTGTGCTATCTAAACAAATGTCTTTTGAAGCTTTGGCATGTTCATTTATTTATATGTCATGCTTGGTTGCTTAGTTTTGGTCAGACTGCTCTTTTGGCTTCATTTCATGTTTCAATAAGAACTTCATATAGACATTGTCCAAAATTGGAGTGATTCACCTTAGAATTGGTAGATAACTTTGTCCTGATGAACTTCGGACACCAATCTGTGCGGATGAAATTATTGTACTGTTATGTGTAGTGAAGATAAATTCTTTATGATGGTACATATTGTGCATTTGTCAACACTTGGTACTTATTGTGATGATTTTATCTTGTGAGACAGAGTATTACCATTAAATTGCTTTAGAGTTGAGAATTATTGTGCTAGTTAAATTATATGTCATATATTTATGCAAGTAAACTTATTCTTTTGTTATGCACTAGTTACGCAGATCGTATTCATGAACTCATGGGTGTATCTAGAGAGTTAGCTGCTCGAGATGCATACTAACAGGCTGATGGGAGCAAGAACTCTGTTACCGAGGCAAATTACATTGAGTTTGATGGTGTCAAGGTATTTCATTTATTCTATTATTCTCTTCCTATCTAATCCTTGAATCACATTGGATCTTTCAGGTTGTTACCCCCACTGGTAATGTGTTGGTTGAGGATTTGACTCTAAGGGTGGAAACAGGTTCTAATCTTTTGATAACATGTAGGTTATGTTGATTGTGGATTTGAATTGGCAAGAAAAAAAATGACTTAAATGAAATAATATGAAGGAATAAAAATTGCAGACAAAACATAAAATATATATAAACTAACAAGAAACTAAATCTTAAAAAAATGTAGAATACCAACCTGGAAATACGAATGATTCTCTTCCGTCTCTTGAATAAAGTTAAAATCCGAGTTCTAAGGAAATACGAATGAATACCTTCCATCTCTTGAAAAATATATTAAAATTCGAGAGTATGAGATCTGATAACAAGTGTTGTAAAATAAGAAAATTAACAAAATATGATGAATGGAGATGGACCGTAATGGGAAGGTAATTCCAGTTTATTGCATACTCACAAACGATGTGTCCTATGAGTTTCACAATGACTCTTACAATACTTATTTAATATATTATTCATTGCATGCATTTTTTTGAATTCTTGGGAATATTAAAATGTGAGGCAAAGACCTTTTACATTCATTAATAGAAGACGTTTGATGCAAAGTAATTAAAGAAGAGGCAAAGATAAGTTTTTTTCATGTGAATACGAAAATAAGAGGCAAAGACATTTTACATTCATTAATTAATAATCAAAGAAGATTTAACCATTATAAACAGGGGCAATTTAGGCAAAACAAAAGTTGACAGAAATTTTTGGACTTTTAGGGAGATATATATATATATATATATTGATAGTGTAAAGGGACATTGTTATGACAATGATTCAAATATGAAAGGAAAAAATCAAGATGTACAAAACAGATTTCTTGAAATCATTCCAAGAGCATTTGATATGCCATGTGCTTGTCATTATTTTATTTAGAAATATGTGATATGGCGAATTCTTGTGTTAAAGTCGTCTCATTTTTTGAAGTTGTGCAATGCTTATATATTTCATTTGATTTTTTTGCAAAAGATGTGATATTTGAAAGATCATGTTCGTCACTTGATTTTAAAAGTCATTATCAGCTACACGATGGGAAAGTCATATTAATAGAATTACACCTATAATTATTCACCCTAATAATATTAGAGAAGCTCTTTTTTAATTATCAAAGTATGTGAAGATGTCAAAACTAGGAGTAAGGTTGACTCTTTAGCGACTCATGAACTTGAGAACTTGTATTTTTGTTTGACATGACTATATGGCATAATATTTTGAATAAAATTAATTTGATTAGAAAGAAATTACAATTAAAGATTTGCAAATTGATGTCCCAATAAGTGTTCTGAGAATTTTAATTTCTTATTTTAAAGAATATATGAAAGAAGGTTTTCAATCGACCGTGTCATTAGCCAAAGAACTTGCATCTAAAATGGAAATTGATCATGTCTTTCCTCAAAAGTTTAAAACTCGAATGAAGAAATAATTTGATAAAAATTTTCATGGATTCAAGGTCAAGGATTTACGTAATTTGAGCTATTTCTTGGTCTTGAGGTTACTCACTCTCCTGGTGGTGTCTTTCTGAGCCAAGCCAAATATGCTCATGATGTTCTCTCATGGGGTGATTTGTTAGAGTCAAAGCTGGTCTCGACCACAATTGTTGTTGGTGTCTCCCTTATTAGTTTTGGTTTTGAGTTCGATAGCCCAACCCTTTATCGTTCTCTGGTTGGTGATTGTAGTATGTCACTATCACTCATTGAGAACTTTCTTATGCTATGAATCATGTCAGTCAGTTTTGCAGTCTCCGAAGGTTGATCACTTCAATGCTATATAGAACATTCTTCGTTATGTCAAGAGTACCTCAAATATTGGTTTGTCCTTTGCTCATGGCTCTGATTTCTCCGCTTTCAGATATTCAACTTATGGTTATTCCATCTACTTGGTGGAAATTTGGCCCCTTGGAGTGCGAAGAAACAGCTAATTGTGGCCCGTTCTAGTTGCGACTCTGAGTATTAGGCTCTTGATAATACTACTTAAGAAGTTGTGTGGCTTACTCACCTACTTCGTGAGTTGGGAGTCTTACCTTCATGAAGTCCTTTGCTTCTATGTGACAATAAGAGCGTCATCTTTCTTTCTCCAAATTCGGTAGCCCACGAGAGAGCAAAGCATATTGACATCGATTAACATTTTACTTGTGAATTGGTTTCTTCTGGTCGATTGGACACGATATTCGTCCCCTCTCATCTTTAGATTATTAACATCTTCACTAAGAGTCTACCTCATCCCAGCTTTGAGTTGTTGCGTACCAAACTCTGTGTTACCGTTCAACCATAACATCGGTTGAAAGGGGGGGTGGGGGGTATTACGAAATAATCAAGTAAATATCTTTATATATCTTTGTAAGTATTATCTCAGATTTATTATAACTTTCTTCCTTGTAACCCACTTGTACACTCTCAATATATTGATTCCTTCTATCACATAGTTACGGTGATTTCATATCAATTCTCACAGCGAATTTGCATCAAACATTAACCTTTAAGAGGCTAATATAAATATGATCTGAGGATCGATTAAGTTCTTCATTCAAACCAATGACTCGTCTGGGTCATGGGTCGATGGTCTTGAATTATCCGCCTAGGTCGATCAGGCTAAAGGCAGGGCACTTAAAGAACTGTCCATTAGAAACTCAGTCCTAGTTCAGTTTAGAGTTCAGGATCGACCCAGCGGGCTGGTATGGATCTGAAAACGCTGGTAAATAGTAGTTCACAAACCAAAATCTTCTTATGTTTAATAATTGATCATCATACATCATTAAGAAAGGTAACAAATGGGAAGTTAAACTTCTAAATGCAACACGATCGACGTAAAACACTTAGACAAACCAACATAGATGACAACTTTGAAAATACCTCCTAAAAGAATCCAAAGATCTAGTCTGCAGCAAACAATTAAAAGGTCACAACTAATACACCCAACAACACATGCTTAAATTATAAGTAAAATTAGTTGAAACTATAATAATATCATTTTTGTTACACCTTTTGATTTTGAACGATCTTTACTGTCCTTTTAGCTTGGCCTTCAATATTTAGTCCGGTTTTTAATGTGATGTTTGATTCACTTAAAATATATGGCTGATCTTAACTACATAATGGGATCGGCCATAAGTTCATAGATATCTCACTTATATTAATATTTTTGGTTAATGTGGGCTCAATATATAAATCGCGGCGAAAAAAAATAAATATGTGGAGAATAATATATAACACTCTTGTTTATTTCTCTTAAACACACAATTATTAATGAACTCTCTTGTACAAAACTCATACTTAGGAATGAAAAACTACATGGCTATTTATAGGATTAGACTACATAAATTGAAAGGATATAACTAATCCCATAATATGAAAGGACACATGCATGAATGGGCACCATATCAAAATTTACATCTATTTATTTATTCAATGAATCTAGCTTATATTCTTTAACTTCCAACATCCCACCTTAAACTTGATTCTCTCGCTTTCCAAGTTTGTGCCTCAATTTCTCAACATTTTCGCGTTTGATGGGCTTCGTGAGAATATCCGCCACTTGGTCTTCGGATTTTACGAACTTAATTTGAACATCTTTCTTAGTAATGCATTCTCTAATGTAGTGAAATCTTGTGTCAATGTGTTTGCTACGATCATGAAAAATAGGATTTTTTGCTAGTGTTATCGCTGATTTGTTATCGACAAATACTTACGTTGATTCCATGTCACCAAGGTGAAGTTCTTTAAGAAAACTCCTTAACCACGCAGCATGATAATTACTTGACGTCGCATCAACATAATCAGCGTCACATGTCGAAAGAGTAACTATTGGCTGCTTCTTTAATGACCATGTGAATGCACGTCCTCCAAAATAAAATACAAAACCATTCGTGCTCTTACGATGATCGGGATCTCCGGCCCAGCGCTATCTCTATATCCAAACAATTTCATTTCTCTAGTTTTTGGATAAAACAAACCAAAATTGATCGTACCTTTAACATACTGAAGTATCTATTTAGCCACTTTGAAATGATACTTAGTAGGATTCTCCATATAACGACTAATGAGACCAACTGCATATAGAATATCTGGCCTCGTGCAAGTCAAATATCACAAACTTCCAAGCAAGCTTTTAAACAAATTTGGGTCGACACGATCTCCATTTATATCTTTCGAAAGTTTGGTTCCAACATTAATCGGAATATTGGTTGGCACGCATTTCTCCATCTTGAGTTTCTTTAAAATTCCCTTTGCATAGCCTTCTTGGGAAATGAATATCCCAACTTTCTTTTGATGCATCTCAATTCCAAGATAGTATGACATTAGGCCAATGTTCGTCATCTCGTATTCTTTAGTCATCTCTTGTTTGAATTTTCAAACCACTCCTCATTATTTCCTGTAAAAATAAGGTCTTCGTCGTACAAACATACAATCAACATGTTACCTTTATCATCAACTTTCACGTAAAGGGCATGTTCATGAGGGCATTGATTTGTATATATTTGTATGTGATTTTCATGTGTTTTTGCATTGTATGTTGTGTGCTTTTAGGGTGTTTAGGTTTATCTTTTTATCGTTTTTCTTCCTTTTGATGTTTTTCGTCTCGTTTGGTGTTTAATGTATTTTTACTTTATTTTATATGAAATAATCTAATTTTGCTTTATTATAGTGTTATAGCTCGAGACGACGAAGATTGGACGAGCAATGTACTGTGCTGACACTGGGTACCAGTCTGACACTGGGTTACCCAGTGTCCGAGTCCTACCGACACTAGCTTTCGACGCCCGCAGCTTGGCTCGCGTAGACCGACGCACCATCGACACAAATGTTCTGTTGCGTCGATCCTAGCTCCATCGATCGACGCACTGCCTGGTCGATGCGTGCAGCCTGGCTTGCGTCGATCTACGCACCGTCGACGCTCCGGCAGTTTGAGCGGTTATTTTCAAAATTCTATAAAAAGCCGGTGGTTTCTTTGTTTTGAGAGTGCTGGGACGAGGGGGAAAGGTCAGAATAATACAAAAGACCCTCGGTTCATGCCACCATTTCAATTCACGCAAAATTAGAGTTAGATAGTTTGTAGTTTCGTCGTTTCTATGTCGTCCGTCATTCAAGGTCGATTCTCATTGCTGAAGATCGTTCGATGGCTTCTGCTTTCTTAGATAATAAGTTTCCTGAACTTGGCTTATTTGTTATGATGGTATAGCTTTGGATTTCATTGTACTTTGATGTTGAAAATTAATAGCGTAATTTAGTATAATCCTTTTACATGTTTTCTAGTTGTTAATTTATGTTTATATTTCATGCTTGTATTGAAGTCTTCATGTTCATGCTTTGGTTTCATGCTTGGGCTGAAATTATGTTGTTGATCATGATGATGCTTGTTGGATAAGTTTATCGGTCTAGTGTGCTTAGGGTCGTTTAAAACCATCGGGATTGACAACCCCGATCGTGGAGACGATTCCGGCGCACTAGACCCTCGCTTTTATTAATTATTTTTAAAAGTTTTCAATTTCATTG
>BMAC01000941.1:442994-453710 GCA_014905375.1 Phtheirospermum japonicum
TGCTCGTTCCACCTCTACATACCTTACTTCGGTATCATGTAAGACCTTGCTCCAGTAATAGACTGGTTTCTGGATCTTCCCCTCTTCCCGAAGTAAGACAGAGCTGACTGCCTGTTGCCCTACCGATAAGTAAAAAATGAGGGGTTCTCCTAGAACAGGCTTTGTTAGCAAGATCATGCTAGCCAAATGCTCCTTCAAAGCTTTAAATGCCTCCTCACACTCCTCATTCCACTGAAATCTTGCTTTCTTTCTTAGAGCTTGAAAGAATGGTAGGCTCCTTTCTGCAGACCTGGACACAAATCTACTTAATGCGTTAATACGCCCCGCTAAGTATTGCTTCTCCTTCACATTCCTAGGTGTCCGCATGTTCATAATTGCTCCGACCTTCTCGGGATTTGCCTCAATACCCTTTTCCGTGACCATGTAGCCCAGGAATTTGCCAGCTCTAACCCCGAATGCGCACTTCTTGGGATTAAGCTTCATCCTACACCGTCGCAGAGTATCAAAGGTTTCCCGCAGGTCTTCCACATGGATGTTGCTTTCACGCTTTTGACCAGCATATCGTCCACATAAACCTCCATGTTTCGCCCAAGTTGATTCTTAAACATCTTATCAACCAAACGCTGATAGGTGGCTCCTGCATTTTTCAAACCGAAAGGCATCAAGACATAGCAATACGTCCCCTTTGGAGTAATGAAGCTGACCCGCTTCCAATCATCTCTAGCCAATCTGATCTGGTGATACCCCTGGGATGCATCCATCATACTTAAGAGCTCACATCCAGCAGTAGAGTCGACAAGCTGGTCGATTCTAGGTAAAGGATAGTGATCTTTCGGGCAAGCACGATTGAGATCTCTGAAGTCGATACATATGCGCCAGTCCTCCTGAGTCTTGGGAACCAAGACAGCATTAGAAAGCCATTCAGGGAATTGTATTTCTTGGATGTGTTTAGCCTTTAGTAGTTTTTCCACCTCAGCTTCTATGACAGCCTCCTTCTCAGGCCCAAAGTTACGTTTCTTCTGCTTTACTGGCTTTGCCTCCGAGCTGATGTTGAGGTGATGCTCCGCCACCTCTGGGTCGATCCCTACTAGATCTTCTGGAGACCAAGCAAACACATCCGCGCTGCTTCTCAATAATGCCACTAGATCTGTCAAGGTTTCCGGACTGAGAGTTGTTCCTACTCGAAGGACCCGGCTCTCATCCCCTGGGACTACTTCGACCACCATCAACCCTTCCTCTTTATTGGCCAGGTCTGTCTCTGGCGGCTCTATTCTGGCCCTTTTGCTCTGTCTTTCTTCCTCCTCATTCCTCCTGATGCACTCTACGTAAGTCTGTCGTGAGGCATACTGGTCACCCCTGACCTCTCCTGTTCCGTCTTCCGTTGGAAATTTCATCTTCATATGAAAGACGGATATGACGGCCTGGAATTGGCTCAAGGATGGTCGTCCCAACATGACATTATAAGAAGAAGGTGCATCCACCACCAAGAAACGCACCGTTCTTGTCACCCTGTACGACTCTTCTCCTAACGTCACGAGGAGCCTCACCGCTCCCAAGAGTTTCAGGGCTCCCCCAGTGAACCCAACTAAGGAGGTGGTGACCTCTTCTAGCTCAACGTTTATTTTCAACTGTCTAAAGCAATCATAAAACAAAATGTCGGCGGAACTCCCAGTATCCACAAAAATTCTACAGACATTATAATTAGCAATGGTTGCAGTTATAACCAGGGCATCCATGTGAGGGGCTAGGATACCATCGCCGTCTTCTGACCCGAAACAGATGTTAGGGGTAGAGGTCATTTGTCCCACGTCCCGTGATTTTCGAACTAGGTCTCGTGCAGCTCTGACATAGTTGTGTTGTGTCCGCTTGGAATGCTCCTCAAATTCTCCTCCGGTAATCATCTGGATTTCTCCATGGATGACCTGGGTCTGATCAGATCTTCTCGCCTCAGTACGTACCCTATCTTGGCTACCCCTATTCGTCAGGGACTGATCATAATTTTTCCTGCCAGACCTGGCTTCCTCTCTCCTTATCCGAACATACTCCTTTAAATGTCCAGCCTGAACTAGCCTCTCCAACTCATCCTTTAGATGGGTACACTGGTCAGTGTCGTGCCCATATTCGTTGTGGAAGCGGCAGAAACGATCTGATTTTTCCTTCCTGGGCCTCTGCGAGTAGGTCTTTGGCCACTTCAGGTCTGGATGCTTCTCAATTGCCTGCAAGATTTCTCCCCGTGGGGTCGCCAAAGGAGTGTACTTATCAAAGCGGGGCCTCCCTCCAGACAGGTCTGGCCTAAGCTTTTTTACAGTTCCCCTTTCCTCGCGATCATGCCTTTCCCTCTTCCTTTCTCCCTCATCTTTGATCTTCAAAGCCTCTTCCAGATGGATATACTTTTCCGCTCTCTCCAAGAGCTCCCCAAATTTCAGAGCTGGTTTCACCACCAACGACTGAAAGAAATCCCCTCGTCTCAAACCTTGCGCTAGAGCATTCACCAACAGCTCTTTAGACGCAGAGGAAACTTCTAATTTAGCGGTTGTAAACCTGTTGATATAAGCACGGAGGCTCTCATTCTCTTTTTGCTTTAAACTAAAAAGTTCAAGCGGCATTTTCTGATATTTTCTGCAGCTCATGAACTGGTGTAAAAAGGCTGAGCTGAACTCGTCAAAATTGCTGATAGACCTCGGCGGCAGCTGACTAAACCAGAGCTGCACTGATTTAGTAAAAGTTATCGGGAAGACCCGACACATGACAGCGTCCGAAAATTTATGTAGAGCTGCCGCGATCTCAAAGCGACTGAGATGGTCCCACGGGTCTGTAGTTCCATTGTACTCGAAGCCTAGGGAGCGATATGAAGCCGGCACATCATCTCGCATAACTTCCTCAGTGAACGGCGTACCCCGTCTCGCTGGAACCATGCTGCCAGTCGCCATCTTTCTCTTAAACTCCCTCACTTCTTTTTGTAAACTCTGCATTTGTGCAGCCAGACCTGGATTAGTCTGGTCTGAAGTCTCACTGTCCGAGGTGGAGAAGTGCTCTTCCCCATCATGCAAGGGAGCCCGATCTGCGTGCTGTCCTCGCAGTGGCTCCGTTCCCACCACCGGGGCAGTCCGTGCTGGTGGTGTGTTGGATGGCGGCGTTGCCATCTCTGTAAATTTCTTTTCTACTGCCGTCTCCACGGCTTTGCCGATCAGCTCCGAGAGCTGCAAGAGGAAGGATTCGTTAAACGAACCACCCGTGGTTGGCACAGTCCTACTGAGCGGGGGCGGCGTGGTTCCTGGCGCGATCCCTGTCGACGGCGCTATCTCTCCTGGCCCCATCGCCGACGTATCTGTCGACCTGGGCATCCCCCATGGCACGACGGAACTAGGGGTTCAACCGAGCTCACCCACCAAGTTCCGCCGTAAACCATCTGAAGCCATGAAATAAACAGAAAATCTCACGTCTTAACTTGATCGCCTTCCCACAGACGGCGCCAATTGTTTCAGCCCAAAAGTGGACTACCCAAATAACACTTGAAAATCCGAGAGCTTCCTGAACCTACACCACAAAAACGAGTTAGAAAGGACCACCGGTGGTTTTCCGGTGGAAACCTCTCCGATGCTTGAGTCAGTAAGCGTTTGAGGTGTTTTCCAGAAAGAAAGTAGGAATGCTCAAGAAAAATGACATACCTCTCTCAGCCTTGGGGTTGAGACATTTATAGATTTTCCTAGTGGGGACCCCAGCCGGGATCCTAGGAACACGCTCCGCGAATCACGGGCCGTTACGCAACCAATTCTGACAAGTGGTCCCACTTGTCACCTTATCGAGAGTCAGGAAAACAGGTCTTTCTCCTTCTTTTCCGGTAGAGCGCTCCTTCAGCCCAGGAAAAAGGCAGAGCTGCTCCTATCCTTTCTGGTATCCTATTTTTCCAACAGGCCTGGCCAGACCCTCACTCCAGCAAAGCCGCTCTTGTTTTTCTTTGTATTACTCCAGATCTTCTGCATCAGATCTACCCTAAATTGGGTCTGACCAACTTATTGTCCCATCACCATGTTATGTGTGATGATATGTACATTATTTATGTGATGATATGTGAATATCTTATTCTTTTATCCTAGTATTGATGATGAATGTATATATAAACTGTGATGATATGTGTGTATTTCGTATGATGATATATGCATGATATGTGTGATGATATGAATATACTTTTCTTTTCTTACTTTTTCTTGGATGATGGTAAATATATGTGTAGTTTGTGATGATATGTTAATATTCGGTGTGATGATATATGAATATCTTGGAGGGAAGGGGAGATTATTGTTGAATATATGTTAAGTGTGTGATGATATGTGCATGTTCTGTGTGATGATACGTGCATGTTTTGTGTGATGATACGTGCATGATCTGTGTGATGATATTTGAAACAAATCAACAGAATCAAAAGTCTCTTAGAGTAAGAAACAAATCCTATATTTTATTTTCACAATAAAATAAAGACGAAGTACAATTAATCAAAACTCACGAACAAACATATAACCTTTTCATGAATAACAGTCATTACGATTACAATAAAAAAGATCGGATAGAAAACATCAGTCTAAAAATAATTAAAAAAAATACAATTGGACAATAAAATCTAGCCATCTCTCTATTCTGTCATATAGGAAAAAAAAATAACTATCAACTAACTTTAAACTAAAAGAACTACAACTTAAAGAATCCGGTAATGGTGGAAGCTTTGAACTCATATTTGGACTAACAACTATGAAATTCAAACTCGAAGTTGGACCGACACTCGAATGCACAACATCACCATCTCCGGCAAATGTAGAAATACCATCCTGATAAAAATAGCACAGAGTGAAAAAAATAATGACATTGCAGAAAATAATATATAAATTACATAAAAATACCTGTAGACTTTCTACGACCTTTTTAGTTTGTAACTCAGCAATTTTGCTCTTAAATCATAAATCCTCAGTAACCAAGAAACCATTCTGAAAACATAGGAAATCACACTTTACTGCCACATATCATCACATATTACTACTACATATCATCACATATTACTGCTACATATCATCAACATAAAAGAAGAAATATAACATAGAAACACAGCTGCAAATTGCAATAACACCAGAAAATAAACTAAAAAGGGATTTCAATACGATTTAATTTACAGTTCAGCTTAAGAACCCACGGTTATCGTCAATATTGAAGAAGAAGATTTTTAGGCAAAACCAAAAAGGTTTGTATAAATAATCCAGAAACGAAAAATGTACCTTATCAGGATATTATTATGCAAGATCTTTTCAGACGACGGACCTTTCCTTGTACTCGGCCTAAATAGTTAGCTAAATATTTTCTCCTTGATAAAGGCAAGGGATCAACCAACATAGGGTTGTGAGATGTCATTTCATTGTCAACATTACCCGTTATAATCATGTCTTTCAATGTATTGAAGGCATTGGTGTCTCATTTATCCTTGCAAGTTGCACCTGGGTCCGTCTAATAATTCACTACATAAAATAATAAATAAAGCAAACCAAAAAGGAAAAAAAAAATCAAATCACATGTTACTACCACATATCATCACATATTACTTACACATCATATATTACTGCCACATATCATCACATACAAATATCACACATCAACATCTAAAACCACATAGTACTGGCACATATCATTATATATTACTTTCGCATATCATCACATTTCACTACATATATCATCACATTCTGCTTTCACATATCATCATATATTGCTTTCACATATCATCGCATATTATTGCTCGTATATCGTCACATACAGATTTCGCATCTCATCGCATCTAACTATACATGTCATCCCATTCTACTTTCACATATCATCATATATTGCTTAGACATATCATCATATTATTCCTCGTATATCATCAAATAAAGATTTCACATATTATCACATCTAACTACACATATCATTACATTCTGCTTCCATATACCATCACATGTAGACTCACATACCATCATGTACAGACTCGCATATCATCACATATACAATTCATGAATAGTGAAAGGAGAAATCATAAACTGAAAGAACTGCAGAAAAAAAAAAAAGAAAAAGAAAATAGCATAAACTTAATCTAATACAAAAACAAATCAACTCTCCAAAATAACTTACCTCGAACCGATTCACGTCCATTCAAACATCTACCAGATTCAAGTCCATCGGAATTGAAGGATTTGTTTGTTGATGGTGGAGCAACGATGGAAAAACCGAAGAAAAACTCACAATTGTTTGCTGTTAAAATCGATAGGGATCGCTGGAATCGCCGTTGCTGTTGAATTCGATGGGTATAACCGTGATGGATTTTTATTTGGATGAAATTGATGGAGGTTTTGGCGATTTGGATCATGGAGTTGCTGGAGAAGAGAAATCGTTGGAGAGAATTTTCTTTCAACGCGTGAGAATTCTGAGATGAAATAAAAGGGGGCGCGTGAAATTTCGGAAAAGTACTTTTATATGGTGAACATGGTGCACCTTGTAAGGTACACCTGGGTTCATCTAATAACTTGCCGTGTATATACAAATACAAATTTAGGCGAAAAGAAAGCAATAAAGATATACAAAATATTCACAAAATAATAATGAGATTTATTCCTCTTAGTATGCCCCTCAAGATGGTGATCCAACTGAGACAATCATGACCATCAAAGCATGAAGACGGTGGCGAGATAGGGGCTTGGTTAGCTCATCAATAAGCCGGTCAACAGAAGAGACGTAGATGACACGCACCCGAGAGGATTGAATAAGATCACGAACTTAGTGATAATCAATCTTGATATGCTTCATTCGAGAATGGACGTCTGAATTAGCACAGAGATAAGTCTCACCAATATTATCACTATAAATCACTGGTGGACTAGAGTCGGGCATGTGAAGCTCAGAAAGAATGGACGAGACCCACTAAACTTCAAAAGTAGCTCAAGCACTAGTCCGATACTCGGCCTCAGTGGAGGAGCGAAAAACAAATATTGCTTTTTCAAACTCTAGAAAATAGGATTTGGGCCTAGAAAGAGTACATATGCCCTAGTGGATGACGATCGTCACAGTCGCCACCCCAATCCACATCAGAAAGACAATGAAGACTAAGAGACGAATGAAGGAAAAATGTAAGGCAAAGATCACGGGTTCCATTAAGATAGCGAAGAAGGCATTTAGCTGCAGTCCAATGAATAACCGAAGGAGCATGCATGAACTAAGATAACGTATTCACCGCAAAAGCAATGTCAGGACGAATTAAATGAAGATATTGTAAAGCCCCCATAACCTGACAATAGACTGTAGCATCAGCGGAGGGCGTGCCATTATATAGTGAAATGAAATGCCAGACAACAAAATGCATGACAACAAGCTTTGACCCAAGCATTTGATGGCGAGTCAAATGATCAGCAATATATTTTCTCTAAGACAAGAAGTAAGATTTTGCACGCGAGAGGACCTCGATACCCAAAAAGAAAGATAGAAGGCCTAAAGTGAGTCCCTAAAGCCGAAACAACGTGCAAGACCAATTCAGAGTCACTACCACTAAGAACAAGATCATCAGCATATATAAGAAACTAAGTGGTTATACCATCAGGATGATAAATAGAAAAAAGACGTGTCCAATTTGGAATTGGTTAAATGCAACTCAACAAGAAAGCAGTGGAGCATGGTGTACCATGCACGAGGAACCTATTTAAGGCCATAGATCACCTTCTTCAAATGAAAAACATGCAAATGATAGTTTAGATCAACAAAGCCCGGTGGCTAATCCATAAAAACTTCTTCATCAAGATGACCCTGGAGAAAGGCATTATTGACGTCAAGCTAATGCACCACCCAATCACGAGAAATAGAAAGAATCAAGACCAAGCAAATAGTACCCAATTTAACAATCAAGCTGAAAGTGTTGAGGTAATCAACCCCAAGACTCTGATGGAACCCTTTATCCACCAACTGAGCTTTATATTTCACAACATTTTATATTTCTCAATAGAACCATCAGGGTGGCATTTGATACAAACACCCATTTTCACCCAACAACATTTTGAGTATCAGTGATTAGGACAAGGTCCCATGTGTCATTGCTGAGAAGTGTATTAAATTCTACAGAGAGTGGACCACTAACAAGTATCAAATAACACTTGAGTGACACTAGTAGGTCCAATATCTGTAGAGAGGAAGAGAGCAAACAATATTTATGACTTGGTTTATGAATGTTATTTTTACCACGAGTTCCCATAAGATGGTGTTGATAGGTAGCAGCACGGGAGGAGCAATGGGCAGTGGTGAAGGAGCATCATCGGGGGGAAGAGCCGGAGGATCCGATGGGACCTCTAGAGCTAGTGTGACTAGTGGGGGCAGTGGTAGTGGTGTTATGGACACCACAGACAGTAGTTCCATAGAAAAAGAATCAAGAGGTTTATGGATGAATGGAAAAATGGACTCGCCAAACTCAACGTGACGAGAGTCAAATGTTTTGGGGGTGGAATAATCATAACAAATATATGCACTCTAGGAAAGGGAGTAACCAGGAAATACATACTGGTGAGAACGAGGATCAAGTTTATGAGCAAAGTAAGGACGAAACCACGGATAACACTGACAACCAAGACCCAAAGTTTAGATAAGTTGGGATTGCCCAAAAAGTTTTTCAGGAGATTAGATCTGGACATATGATTGATGAGATATGTGGTCGTGGCAAAGAGAAATGGCTACGGAGTCTTGATGGAGTAGGTTAAGTCCAATCTCGACAATATGGTGATGGCGGCATTCGGAATAACCATTGTGTTAAGGAATATGAGGTGGTGTAGTAAGATGGGTGATGCCATGAGATGTTAGGAATGGGCATCAAGCAATGTATTCACCCCCGTTGTCGATATGACTGATTATGGGTTGATAAATATATCATAAACATCTCATTTATGCTTTAAAGAGTAAAACCATATGTATTTGGTAAAGTGGTTAATGAATATAACAGAATATTTATAACCATCGATAGAAGTAACAAAAAGAGTTCACATATTAGAATAAATAACTTCAAGGGGCGTGAGGATGTAATAGTAGATGTATAAAGGGCAACTTATGACTTGTATTAATTTTGCAAGAATCACGTGAAAATTTCGACACAAGTCCTGAGAATAGAGGAATAACAGCAGAAGTAACTAAATGACTAAATACTTTATTAGACGGATGGCCCAAATTAGAGTTTCATAATAAAGGACTACACTTGACTGATGAATGAATAAAGGCACCCACTCTCGACAGCCAGTGATACACCCTGTCGCTATGTAGCCCACGAAGAAAGAGGGCCCCCGTCCAACGATCCTTCTCCTGAAAACCATCCAAAGAAAACATAACTTCAACATCATGATGCATGCACAATTGAGAGACAACTAGAAGATTTTTATTCATGGTTGGCATACATCAATCATTAGAGAGTGGTAAAAAATTGGCAGGGGGAAGTCAAAGAGGCGCGGTATGAGATATTTATAAACCGTTACCACTCCCAATGACCACCCTGTCGAGGCCATCATAAGGGAAGTGGAGGGAGAGCTTGGTGAGGTCATGTGTGACATGGTGAGAGACGCCCCTGAGTTGAGGATACATTCGCTTAGGGATTGGGAGTGCATGGTAATGTGTGCTGCGGGGGAACCATACGTCAAACGATTGGGCAGAGCGATTGTAGGCTGCCATGGTGTGAACTGGTACACAGGCAACATTTGTCCGAATGGTTTGTTTCGCCACACAACTGACACTTGCCAAGATAGGGTTTATGAACATGAGTATTTGATGAGTAGTTGGGGCATGTATTTGGCAGGGCAAAGGCAGTGTGCGGCACCAAAACACGGGGTCGATGAACGATAGATAACCGGAGATAGGTGTTTTGCATGAGGGGGATGGTCGGGTTGATTAACTAGAAGGTCAATGTAGGAGAGGGGTGAATGGCTATAACCAACTTCATAGCGAGGTGGGCCTCATAGTTGAGTAGTTTCTCATGAAGCTCATCAAACAAAATAGAGACTTCTCGTGCCTGGATCGTGTTGGATAATTCATGATAGTTGTCATCAAGCCCATTGAGAATTTTGAGGACTATATTGTTGAAAATAATAATTCATATTTTTCAATAATAAGTTGGAACATCATTCCAACATGTAGAAGTCAAAGAGTGTTTCTTGTAAGTTGTTTACTCTTTACACTTCTTAAGAACTTGGGATTTGGAATGGAGTGCCTCTTTGTATCCATTTCTCTCCTATAAATTGTATCCATGATCATGTTTATTGATCATCAAGAAAAACAACAAATAAATAAAAACTCTTCTTTTATTCCTTAACAAATTTATTCCGCATATCTAATACCCAACAAATTTGGTATCAAGAGCCGAGTTAGTTTTCTTGGCTAATCTCGCACAATAAAAAAAAAAAAAAAATCCACTATGTTTGCACTTACCCCCAACCAAGTACCCATCTTTGATGGAGAACACTACGACTATTGGGAGCAGTCAAATGCAAACATTGTATATCTCATTGGATCTTTGGGATATCGTGGAAAGTTCATATGCCGAGCCACCAAAACAAGCTACGAGCACAACATGGAGTGAAGATCATCAAAAGCTCTACAAGGAGAATGTTCGGAGAGATGCAAATGCCTTGAGATATCTCCAACAAGGCGTGAGTAAAACTATCTTTCCGAGAATTTTTGGAGCGAAAA
>BMAC01000942.1:0-15811 GCA_014905375.1 Phtheirospermum japonicum
AAGCTTGCTCAGTCGTCTCGGGTGGAATGTCGAACACTTCGCCATGCCATGTCCACACAGTATAATTCTTGTTTATTCCATCACACAGAAGATGTTCCTTGATCTTATGGGCTTCATGTCGTCTCCCATTCAAACAGTTGATTACAAGGACACAAAAATTTGTCACTAGGTTCTAATTGATTCACTTGAGCCAAATTTTATAAAAAATTCCAGCTTTGATGGCCAACGCACTCGTGGAGATGTCGATGATCGAATTCAGGACGGGGACAAACTTGAGGACATGATACGTGATGTTGGTCAAGAATCCTTTCAGGAAGCACATGTGCATGATATTTTGAAGAGTGATTCAGAGAAGCCTTTGTTCCCTGGGTGTAAAAACTTCACACGCTTGTCAGCAACGTTAACACTAGTCAATATTAAGGCACGCAATGGGTGGAGTGACAAAAGTTTCACTGAATTGCTTGAACAGTTGAAAATGATGTTTCCAGAAGATAACAATTTGCCAAGCCGCCACTACGAGGCAAAGAAGATATTATGTCCGATGGGTTTGGAGTACAAGAAGATACACGCATGTCGTAATGATTGTATATTATACAGAAATGAGTACGAGTCATTAGATAAGTGCCCTAGGTGTGGGGTATCACGGTACAAAGAGAGATCGGGTGAATGTAGTAGCTTCGAGAGCACTAACCGACGTTCCCCAGTGAAAGCGGTATGGTATCTTCCGATCATTCCTAGGTTTAAACGTTTGTTTGCTAATGCAGAAGATGCAAAGAACCTTACGTGGCATGCAGATGGGAGAAAATGCGATGGCAAGTTGCGACATCCGGCAGATTCTTCTCAGTGGAAGAAAATTGATAGTTTGTTTTCCAGATTTTGGAAGCGAATCCCGAAACCTTCGGCTTGGACTTGATACAGATGGAATGAATCCGTATGGGAATTTGAGTAGTCAACACAGTTCATGGCCCGTTTTGCTTGTTATTTACAATCTACCTTCATGGTTGTGTATGAAACAAAAATTTATCTTGCTTTCTATGATGATTTCGGGACCAAAACAACCCGGAAATGACATAGATGTTTATCTACAACCCCTGGTTTGAGGACTTGAAAAAGTTGTGGGAGGAGGGTGTTTACATATTTGATGGGTTCCGAAGGCAGACATTCAAATTGCGTGCTCTCTTATTTTGTACCATTAATGATTTTCCCAGCATATGGAAACTTGAGCGGGTATAGTAACAAGGGCCATCTCGCATGTCCTATATGTGCAGACGAAAACGAGCTATGTACAGCTCAAACATGGGGGGAAAGACTGTGTACACTCGTTCTAGGCGGTGGCTCCGACGTGATCACCCATATCGTAGATTGAAAAAAAGCTTTTGATGGAACTGTCGAGGAAGGATCTAGGCTAGCACCACTAACTGGTCAGCAGGTATATGATCGAGTGAAGGACATTAATACGGTCTTCGGAAAGACCCAAAAGAGGGCTAGTGAGAAAACAAATTGGAAAAAGCGGTCAATTTTTTTGATCTTCCAGAAAAAAAAGCGAAATGAAGAATTAATGCAATCTGGTGCTAGTGTTGATTCGATTGTTGATCCTCCATCTCCTCCTTCACGTCACGAGAGGTTTAAGTTGGCTCGCACAAAAAAGTCGGGTGAAATGACATCCGATGCCGCAAGGGAGATTGCTAGGAAGATTGTAAGTTTGTATTCAATATATTTAGATGTTTTAATTTATGTTCATCCTATCTAGGTTTTTAATTCCTTAAGTAGGAAACAAAAAATATTTAAATATTTTTAACAATTATTAATAAATTATTCCACTCACCTAAAACATTATGTTTTAATTAGTTTTTAAAATCGTAACATAACAGAAAGATCTAAAAATATCAGTAAACAAGTACTATTTTGTTGTAGGATGAGTTGGAGGAGGAGCATAGAAATGGCTCTTTTGCTGTCGAGGGACGCAGGGATATTCTAAGTGCTGCAATTGATCGACCAGAGCACCCTGGACGTGTTCGTGGTGTTGGAGGTGGTGTGGGGATCCGAGAATACTTTGGCTCTCAATCATGCGGGTCCTCGTCATCCTTAACGCCTGAATTTTTGGGGCACTTGAAATCCATGATAACCCAGGAGGTTAGATCTGAGATAGTCGAACAAGTCAAAAATGAAGTTAGATCCGAGATGRCCGAACAGATAAGGAAAGATGTTACACAACAGTTGTTGCAGCAATTCGCCYAACCAATTGAAGTCACGAAAACTCCAGCTGAGGCGGATCCAAATCTCGGTCGTAGTGGGAAAGGGAGTTGTGTTGGCCCTTCTAACATTCAAGCTCCTCCGTTTCCCCCTGGTGACATTTYAGATCGTTCGCCTCCCACTAGAGGTAATTATAGATGTGAGTTATATGTCGATGATCGTTCTTCTACTCGTCTGGTGGCCCTGGGGACAGTTCATGAGGGGGGGTCGACGCTACATGGGGTGCCTTTGTCGAAAGATTTGGTTAGAGTGGTGGTTGAGGACATTCGAGATGGTGATGCTCTCGTCCCGGTGCCAAGTGAAGAGGTAATCACGGTGAGGCAAGCACTAGGTGGTTTTATTGCATGGCCAAAACATCTTGTGAAGCCTATGTCAGCACAGGTAATAATTGTTTATTTTCTAATTACACTAAAATAGAGTGTCAATAACTATTAATTTATGTTTAATGTTTTAGGATACCGAGCGATCAACAAAACAAGGTCGGACTATTGATAACCCCATTCCTGAATTGCTTACTATTTCTGCTCGCCTTTATAACCGTCCATTTCGGGTTCCGTGTGACCTAAGTATTTTTGGATTTGAGAATGACATCCCAGTGACCATTCATTACCAAGAAGTTTTGGACTTCGTGCAAGGAAAAACGTGTCTTCAAATCTCGAATGTACAACTTTGGATCATGTAAGTATATTTTAATTCTTTATTTAATACATTTTTAGGTTCATTAATTGATTTATAACTTTGATTTATTACTTGTTGTCATGGATATGTTAGGTTTTTGAAATCACTCGTTGTTGAGAACCGATCGGATGCTGTATATGGATTCATTGAGCCTCTATCCTTACAAAATATAGGTAACAAGAAACATGCAAGCACTTTGGTCCCGTCCATGCTCAAACATATGCACGAATATAAAAAGCAAATATACCTGGGAGCATACCATCATAAGTAAGTACAACTTAAACTATAAGTTGTAGTATTACTGTAGGTTGCATGAATACTTTTTGATAATATTCATTTCAAAATGCAGGCAACATTGGCAACTCTTTGCAATTTTGCCTCAAGAAGGGACTGCTGTGTGGCTCTGTTCAAATCACAATAAGCCCGACTCAAACATCAAATTTCTAGTACAAAGGTAAACTCTAGTTTAAAATACTTACAACACATAGAATGTGAACGTATGTTTTGGTTCTAAGCATGAAATAGATTGTTTTAATAATTTAAGGACTAAACTGTAATTTTTTAAATTGGGACAATAGATTGTTGATATCATTGGTAAGTTTGGTTGCATTTTGGATTTGTATTTTGAATTTGGCTCTAAACGGCGGATTATATTGTTTGATTTTGTGAAATTGGGGACAATAAATTTGGATATTGTTATAATGTAACGTGTATTGTTATAATGTGCTATAATATTTCTATATTTTTTTAATAGTGTTGTGACCCCATTTAAGATGTTGAGTGGTGCGCATTTGAGTAAATCTAAGCAAGGGGTTAATTGGCTTTTTCCAAAGGTAACGTATTACGTTTCTTTGAATATATTTCGTTGTTACATTCATGGTCATCGAAGGTTTATTTTTCAATGAAACCTTATGTTTCTCTCACAGTGTAATAAATAAGATGAAGTTTGGGAGTCGGGTTATTATGTCATGCTTTGGATGTGGACTATTGTTCGAGTGGGTATTACGGAAAATTGGCAAGAGGTAATATTTATAATATTTTATTTTATAGCAAGAATGTTGTAACTCTTTTTTTTTTTAATTACATTATTGCTAAATACGTATATTAAATATTATTTGCAGATGATTAGTGACCAACCATTTAGTGCTGATAGTATCAAAGAAATACAAGATCAATGGGCGAGATATTTCATTAACATTTATGATGGATGATTGGGGTATGTAGTAGATGTATACTCTTGAGGTTTAGGTTTCATTGTGAATTAATTGTGTTGGATTGTTTTGAAGTTTGGTTGTTGGATTGTTTTGAAGTTCGATTGCAATTTGGATCGTTTCGAAGTTTGATTAGATTTTTTATTGTTTTAGTTGTGGATGATGAATTGGATTGAATTATTTTTCAGTTTGGTTGTATTTTAGATTGCTTAATTTATGTATGAATTTGGTTGAGTTGTTTTTTAGTTTGGTTGCATTTTAAATCAGCAGTTCAATTTTCAATTTCATTTCAGATATTTCAATCAAAAAAAAAAAAAAGCAGGAAACTAGCGCAGGTTCATTTCAATTATTTACGGCGGTTGTAAAAACCGATGTTAAAAAACACCAAATTAACGTCGGTTTTTAGAACTGACGTCGTCGAAAACATTAATTAACGGCGGTTTATAAAACCGCCGTAGATCAATATATTTAACAGCGGTTCGATAACCGCCGTAGAATAATATATGTAACGGCGGTTGTTAAACCGCCGTAAAATGGTATTGTTCTACGGCGGTTTCTAAAATCGCCGTTAATTTGATAATTCGACGTCGGTTCTACAAAACCGCCGTTGAAACTGTATATACTAAGGCGGTTTCTAAACCGCCGTTATAATAGACTCAGAACCGCCGTAAATTCTAACTTTTTAAGGCGGTTTTTAAAACCGCCGTAAATATTTACGGCGGTGGATACTAAGGCGGTTTTAAAACCGCCTTAAAAAGTGATTTCTGTAGTAGTGAATCCTACCTGCCTCACGCATCATATAGTTTGCAGTTAGGATTTGCTCAGTATATAGTTTGCAGTTAGGATTTTCTCAGTTGTCTGCCCAATTCTCGTTCGCCAGGTTGACTGGATTGTCAGCTCCGTCCAACTCCGTTCGTCGTTGTATCTTGGGAGATTCATTGCTATGAAACCGTGAGCACGTAGTACGGGGCAATAAGAATCTTAAGGAAAGAGTTCGCTCGCCTCGACGGTTAACTTTTCCTTTCGTTTCGTTATTTAATTATATTATATATTTATTATGTTTATATATAATATATTTGTTCAATTGCGTTAGATCTGTTAGTTCAATTATTCCCCGATATTATAGCAATATATTACTGTTTACCCAATAAATAGCCACTGTACAACCAAACGAGGACTTGCCATCATATTTAGTCCGAGAAAATGATACCTAGCGGCAGATTCTGGAAGAACGTAAACCACATATGCTGAGCCCTTGGACCTTTTTGTATCTTTATCAATAACAAGATGGACCTCTACGATGTCACCAAATAAACTGAAGTGTTTTTCCACCTCCTCTTCGTTGTGCCACACCAGAAAACACTTATCAAATAAAATAATATATTCAAAAAATTAAAATCAAAATAAAAAATAACTTTTGATAAATGGCTTGAACTGTACGTTGCAACATAGGGCAGGTTAAAGATGACAAATCGTCTAGTCTTGAGGATCTCTTCTTTCTCATCTTTCTTACTATCTTCATCAGCGGGTCAATTTTCAGCATTTTGCTCCGAAACATCCTCTTCGAGTGTATCCTTCAAAGGACCATGTTTATTTTCCGACAAATAGAATTTCTCATTACAATCATTTGCCCACAGCTTTGACTTGCTTCGTTGTTGCATGACTTGGAGAAACTCTTGAAATTTAGGGTTGTTATATTCATCTTCCTCCTTACACTTATAGGCCTCCCCATTTGCATTTCCACCTTTAGAACCTTTGCTTCCTATCAATGTATTTTTTTTCTTCTGATAAAATATGATGTTTTTTCAGTGAGTGCCGACTCCAGGGAAGTGGATTGTCTGGATCTCCAACTTTTCGAGCAAACTGGGCCAAAATAAAAATAAAAATAAAACTTACTTGTTGTTTTGTAGTTCTCTAATTTTAAAGAAAATAAAATTTCTTATGCAGAAAGCAGATGTTGTGACTGGTGATATAACACCAGTTCCAACATCAGTTTACTGAACAGTTTAAAAACAGATAAAAAATAAACGCAGCGGATAAAATAAATTAAACACAGAGATGAAACTTTTAGCCCGTAAGAAAATGTTCTTACGGACTTGGGTATACAAACCCGAAAATTATATTACTTATCGTTCAAAGATCAATTACAAAGTACTAAGTAATATATGAAAACAATTGTATCAAACTCTTGATACACAAAATACTCGTCGCCGTAAGATATATTCTCCTCCGTTGGTTACGCAACGTTGAAGAACTCTTGATCTGAATTCCAGCTCCAAGTATGATTGATGCACTGTGTTCTTGCTTCTTGAAATCGTCGAGACCAGTTCTCCGATTTCTTCTCTTGAATGCAGCGTGCGTCCGTGATTTTCTTCAAAAAGGCTTACGTCCTCTCTTTCTGCTTTTTTAATTGCTGCGTCCCTATATCTATAATAAACAAGACTCCTAGTCTTGTTAAACATGTTAGATAAGTACGTAGGAAACTAAATAAAGTCCTAGACTCCAACTAGGAAAGAAATCTAGAGTCCTAAAATACTTTGTGTCCTAATATATTTTGTGCCCAATAAAGGCAAATAACTACAAAAGAAAAATAAGGAAATTCCTATAATTAAATTTCCCAACATTACTGAAAGAAAGTAAAAAGTGTGAACCATAGCAAACCATAATAACATAGAGCTGAAAAAAACCATATTGTTTTTTCAATAGGAAATTATCTTCTTTCGTAGAAATTAACCTCACAAAGCAAACATCAAACGCAAACCTCACAAATAATCCTGCAAGTATCCATGAAAGACTTGTTGAAATACTTAGATCGCGTTCACTTCAAGAGATGGGACGGGATTTCATTAGATATCCCGCATCGTCCCACATTCACTTTGGTGGAGTGCAGCCTGGTACAGCAGTCCAAGCCCGCTCCCCATCCCTCCTTGGGCTGACTAAACCATCCTAAGGCAGAGGGTGGGATCGATTTATCCGCTCTTAGACCACTATGTGATATTACTTAATTACCCCCGGAGGATGAAAAATCTTTCCAATAATCTCCCTGATCCAACCTGAAATTACAAGACCACTAGGAATATAACCATCCCCCATCCTCTTTCACGCCGTCAGCACAAACCCTAGCAACGAATCTGTCCCCCCGCGACCGTTCTCCGCCACCAATGAAATTTTTCACCGCAGTGAGGTAACTGCTCCGACAATCGTTCGCCGGCACGTACGCCAGCGCTCTGCGTGTTATGGCAGAAATTCGAATTTTGTTTTACGACTTGTTGGCCCTACTCTGTTTGACGAATATTATTTGGAAATTTGCAGTGAAATCGCCCCTCGCTCTCGAAACCCTAACGCTTGGGGATTCCATAGAATCGACACAAGGAACTCGAGCCGAGCACTTGAAGGTTTGTGTCCTCCCTTTTTACGTTATATCCTTATTTTTGCATTTTCAATATGGGTGTCGTGCGTGGTCTAGTAGGTCTGCAAGCTTGCCTTAATTATTTGGGCGCCCCTTTTCCTGATCTTAATGGTTTGGTGAAATTGTTAATTATAGTTTTTTATCACAGTGCGTTATGCGATTAAAGCTTGTGATTTCTCGTATTAGGAATACTCTGGTTATTGTGGCTGTTAGATCTGATGTGTCATCCAAATTTTGATTTGGCCATGAAATTGTTACGTGGTTGTTAGGTGAAATGATGTGGATTCTGCAAGTTTCTATTAGAATGATCTGAAATAGGCTACCTTACTGTCGAATACGAATTTTCAACTGTATTGCATGACGTGAGTAGGCTTTCGTGCATATTCCTCGAAGTGACTGCTACTCGACTTACTTAGTTACCCACTGATATTTCAGATTGACCAGTCAACGATATAGTTGGACCAAGGCTGAATTATTGTTGTTTAAATTAAACTTAACGATACCTTTTGTACTCTTGTATCTTGATTTATTTGAAAATGGATATGTCAATGTTTATCGGCTGGAAACCTAACATGACCTATCGTGATATGATAATGCCTCTGAATGGAGTCCAGGGTGTAAGTAGGTGTAACAACGCCACGAACGGAGACATACTTTTTTTAAAAGACCAAAAAAAATTCAATGTTCTGTTTTGTGTTTGTGGTTCAAGCTGGTAATGCGGCAGTCCGATGGAATGAAGTAAAGTTTGATGAGTTTTTGGTAGAATTGTTATACCTAAATCTAGCTACTGCCCCTATGAATGATCATTTGTATTTATGTTCTGTCAAAGTGTTGTCATGGTACTATGGATGCCTGCTTATCGACGTATATATAAACTGCGTATGACATTTAACCAATCTTACCGCAACAGGTTCTCCCAATCATGTTGAAAATGTTGATGCTCAATCAAAACTTCATGATTCATATCATACTCTTATATCTTGATTTACTTGAAAATGGATATGTCAATGTTTACCGGCTGGAAACTTGACATGACCTATCGTGATATGATAATGCCTTCGAATGGAGTCCAGGGTCTAAATAGGTGTAACAACGCCACGAACGAAGACATATTTTTTTTAAAAGACCAGAAAAAAATTCAATGGTTATGTTGTCTGCCAAAACCGGTGAGTTGTTGGTGGAAATAGTCTTGCTAGTCCAACTAATTACAAAGGGTCCAACAAAGCGAGCATTTGAATGAAAAAAATTGTGCTTTAATATGCGTTCATTTTTTTAGGGTTAGTTAATATTTTGGGCGCCTGAGTTTGAAATTCTATTTTGTCATCGTAGAAACACTGTGGATTGAAGAAAACAGTAATTGAGTTTAGGATTAGCACATGGACATTGCATGAGGTCCGATTAGTACTAGTAACTGCATATTTGAACCCTCTTTTTTATGTAGCAAAATTTTTGATTTTTGCTGCACAAATGGATTTTGTTGGAGCCGATGTTCAAGTAATTTTTGTGTTGGAGGAACTCTTGCATACACTCAAGTCATTCTTCACAATTCTAGCGTATTACCGAATGTTTGTCTCCACCGACAGGCACAAGCGTGGTAGCGCTGAATCCAATCCTCGAAGATATAGATTGATTGATCGACAGCCCGAACGTATAAATCACATGCGCGAGTTAATAGGTATTAGTGATAGGGCTTGCATCGAACAGTTACGTATGGATCGAAATGTGTTTGGCAGGTTGTGTTATTTACTAGAAAATTTTGGAGGTCTTGCCCAGTCCCGTAACGTGTTAATCTGTGAGCAAGTAGGGCTCTTTCTAAGTGTACTGGCCCATCACAAAAAGAATAGGGTTGTCAAATTTGATTTTAAAAGGTCCGGTTGCACGGTTAGTAAGCACTTCAGGTGCGTACTCGATGCTGTCCTAAGACTCCATCCCATCTTAACGACACAACTAAAATACCTACTAAAATCAAGACAATTACGTGCTAATCAGTGAACAAAAATATTTTGTATCTATATATAGTTAGATATATATATTATGCTTTATGTTTTATCTTTTGCACAATTTTTCTTAGAATAGGATGAAATTGCATTGTAACCCACGAGGTTCCAATATGCCATGCTTGGTTGCATGGTCGCATCGCACGTGGCAATTTGAGCTTCCATACTTTTCTTAGGAATGTTTAGGGGCATTAGATGGCACGTACATAGGCGTTCGAGTTCCGTCGCATCAAAAACCTAGGTACCGAAACCGGAAAGGGCTTGTCTCCGTGAACGTGCTCGGTGTCTGTGACCGCCATCTTAAATACAACTTCGTCCTAACTGGTTGGGAGGGATCGGCCACGGACAGTCGTGTGCTGCTCGATGCTATCACCAGGCGCAATGGATTGCGCATTCCGTCCGGTAACCTCATCCACAAAATTTTGATATACAAGTACACGAGTTGGTCTTAAGACTTCCACTAACCTATTTCCTCACATTGCCGGTATCTTCTCTTTGTCCATAAGTCTCACAAGCTTAATATCAATCCACAGGTAAATATTACCTCTGCGATTCTGGATACACTAACGGGCCCGATTTTTTAACGCCATACAGAGGGGTGAGGTATCATTTGAGCGAGTGTTCTAGGGACGGCGGGGGTCCAACTAATTACAAAGAACTTTTTAACCTTCGCCATGCGAAGGCTCGTAACGCCATTGAGAGATCGTTCGGTATATTGAAGCTTCGTTGGGCAGTCCTACGCAGTCCTGCCTTCTACTCAATCAAAATTCAAAATAAGATGATCATGGCATGTTGTTTGATTCACAACTTCATTCGCTCTGAAATGTCGACTGACCCGATTGAAGCCGAATTGACCGAGGCCAATGGCCAGTACGATGATGCAGATAATTTACCCAATGAGTACATTGACCAAGTTGAAGCTTCCCCGGAGTGGACGATATGGCGTGACAACTTGACTCTCTCCATGTACAATGAGTGGTTGAACCCCTAGGATCGCTGTAGAAAAATATTTCTGTAATTTTACTCATTCAACACAGAAAATCCTAGTCTCAATTCCGTTTGTCATCACCGATTATTGGCTGTTGTTACTGATTTTGGTGTGCTACAATCTACCTTGTTTTGTGCCTAATTTTGTTCAATTTCATAACTATTAGCAACCACCTAATCAACTGTCATGAATAAAATCACATGATTGTTCTATGCAATTTAATACTTGCGTCTTTAATAAACGTAGAATGGACTCCAAAGCAAGTATCGTCAAAACAGGGGCTCATCGACCGAACCGAAAAGGTTGGACAACTATCGAGGAAGTCGCACTGATTGACGGACTGAAGGACTTGATCCTGAAAGGGTGGAAGGCTGATAACGGATTCAGGGCCGGTTACGCACACGTGCTTGAGACTCATATGCTTCAAGCTATGCCAGGCACTAACATAAGATCAGAGCCTCACATTACCTCGAATATGCATGTT
This sequence comes from Phtheirospermum japonicum, assembly GCA_014905375.1. NCBI lineage: Eukaryota > Viridiplantae > Streptophyta > Magnoliopsida > Lamiales > Orobanchaceae > Phtheirospermum > Phtheirospermum japonicum. The sequence continues at coordinate 11,021 of BMAC01000942.1, forward strand.
TGGAAGAAGCAGTACCATTCCCTTTCGCAGATGCAGAGCCGATCGGGTTTCGGGTGGAATGACGCAACGAACATGATAACCTTAGCGGATGAGTCAGTCTGGGATAAATACGTTAAGGTACATAATCAAAACACTTTCGTCCCAATTGTCAAACATGTCCGGGAGAAGATGAATATGAATTAACAGGTTTATAAGCTGACAATGAACATTATTCTTTTATACTGTCCAACTTGACCCATATGCAAAAAACCTAAAAAACAAATCCTGGACCCATTTCAAAGACTGGGTTGAGATTTTTGGAAAGGATCGGGCTACGGGCGAGCATGCCCAGGGATTTGCAGATGTTGATAACGTTGACGCTGACCCTGAGAAAGCCAATGATGGGGGAGAAGCCCACACGAAAGATGAGCGGCAGAGGATTGGTTGGTGAGACGAGTTCAGACAACCATTGTGACAGCAGTACTGCATCGAGGAGGAAACTGAAGAAGAAGAGGGGAGGATCCGATGCAACGGAAGATTGGTTTTTAAATCTGATGGAATCTTTCTGCAACAAAACTAACTCGCAGTTGGGCGTCATAGTGGAAGGGACCGGCTTCCATCAGGATGCCAAGCTCCAGCGCAAAGAGGTTTTCGATGAGTTGTTGAAGATGCCCTTTTTCACGACCGACGATAGGTTGAGTGTGTCGAAGACATTTTGCACGCACACCGAGGATCTCGATCTCTTTTTCAGTATATCGGACGAGTACAAATGCGTGACGGTGAGGATGATGTTAGAGGGAAAACTTTAGAAAATCTGGTGCGAACGAGAGTCATAGATTACTGGCGGTGTCTCTGGTTTAGTCGTGCGTCAGTTCTCCAATTTAAGATGCATGAACTATAGGGGCGTAATATTATATGTTTTGGACATGGATTTGACTGTCGTTGGGCAATCGTACTTTGTGTATGTGTCTTTTCTTGCATTTTATGTATGTTTAATATGGATGTTCTTCTTAAATGCCTCCTTCATTTTCAAATCTCCGCCAAATGATTTGTGTATGTGTTATCTCTTGCCCGGGATGGGGATTTGTTTGATATTGTTTCCGATTACAGACATTGTGCTGACACACAATCAACGTGAAGCACGGCTGCAGAATTTGTGGCGCTACCGAGGCATGTGCGAGATGGATGAGGATCACTGCCATGATGTGTTCTTCACCATATGTGGTCGCACACGCCAGCTTGATGATCCCGCCATTTTCAACTCTATTTTCCAGGAAGTTGCAGAGTCGATGTCCCAGGATCTCGGAAAGCCTTACAGCACGGCGGAGGTGCGGGCATGTATTAACTTGTTGCGTGTGCAATTCAATGCGTTTGTCGATTTTAAAGACAATCAAGGGGTTCGAATGAATATCCGTAACGGCCGAGTCTTGGTACATCCTTCCTACTGGGAAAACAATCGCGGGGAGGTAAATTCACGACACTGTATGCATGAGTTAATTATCTATACTTAACTAATGGAGAATACACATGCATATTTTAACACACGATGCTGAATAGACTACATTTAATGCGTATATGAGTACTTAGTTGGTGGTTCCAGGTTTCCCCTAGTCTTACAACGTCCATCACAATTGAAACACAAATGTTGCCTTGTCTTAATTCTCACCAACACGTAAAATATAGCAATAAAATGAACCATAATATAATGCAGGAGAATGACCGAGAGCGGAACTTTAGACGGTTTGGATTCCCCAAGTACATGTACTGTTATAGAATCTTTGTTGATGCAGCCGCCATTGACTTCAGCACTGAACCCGGTGGTGCGGCAGATAACCCGCTATATGTCGATGGGCCGGTATCTAACGAGGAGGACCAAGAGGACCAGCCAGAGTTCCCCGATGTGGATGAGCATGCGCTGCCAATCATGCACCCACCGTTCTTGGCGGGGGGTCTAGGACACCTACCTCCATTGTCACCGAAAGGGGCTGATAGCGATCATGAGCAGTCCATTCTAACACATATGTAATTAAACTATGCATTTTTTATTCCACGGTCGATCTGCCAAAATGAACGACATGCCACAGACGACTGTGATTAGAGTAGATTTGTCCTTATTTTTATTAGTATTTTATTAGATTTTTCTATTTATTTTTGGTATAAGTTGGACGATTTAAGCATAATTCCGTATTTTTATAATTCCATCTTATTTTACCGCATTTTGATCGTAATTTATGCAATTAGGTGATATTTCGTTATTTTTCACCTTACAACTAAGTAACCGGAAGATTTCAGCGCATTAGAGATGAAGTATGATGATCGAGATTCAAAGATCGAGCTTTCCGGTGAAGAAGTAGCAAGAATTGAAGCTGACAGACTTTCTAGAAGGGTTATTCTGCTGGAACCGATGTTGATTGAAAGCTAACGGTTACACTTAGCGGTTGCTCCAACCGTTAGCTGCTACCGCTAACCTTAACGGTTACTGAGAACTGATGTTAACGGTTAGAATGCTGAGTTCAGAGTTAACGGTCACTTTCCAGAACGGTTTCATTACAACCGATGTCGTCGGACAGAAATGCAAAAAAAAAAATATACTTAACGGTTGCTTGCTAACGGTTGCACCAACCGTTAGCGGGCCCAGAGAAACAGATTTTTCGGCCCAGTTCGCGGAAAAAAATTCTATAAATACCTTTCTTAATCCGAATTTCGAGCATCGAGGTCTGGGTGTGCGTGTGGTAACCCTAAATACTTACCATAAACATAATCCTAGGGTTTAGAGTAGGAGAACAACATCAAAAACGCAGAGATCGACGAGGAGATCGAAGATTCGACGAAGACGAGTTCCGGAGGCCGTTCGACGCCGTTCATCCGTTTTCGTCCGTTTCGCAGCGTTTCTCTTCGGAATAGCCGAAGAACATTCAGTTTCCAGTAGCTATAGCAAGTAATCTAAGCCTCTTAATTAGTTTTCTTAGTTTCGATAATTAGTTTTCAAGTTCGAATAATAGTTAGTTTATGTTCGTGTTTCGTTTGAATTCGTTGATCGTATTTAGTTTATTATTTTTAGTTTATAATTAGTTTTTCATGCTTTATGTTGAATGTGTGATACTTTGTTTCGTTGAAATTCATTCATGCATGCAAGATATAGTTTGGTTTAGTTTCAGATTTTGTTAACCGTTACAGTTAAAGGTTACTGCCAACCCTTAGCAGCAACCCTTAGCGTTAACCGTTACTGCAACCCTTAGCAGCAACCCTTAGCGTTAACCGTTACTGCAACCCTTGGCAGCAACCCTTAGCGTTAACCGTTACTGCAACCCTTAGCAGCAACCCTTTAGCAGTTTTTAGTTGATTTAAATTCGTATGTCAATCGAATTCGTTTATTGCATGCCGTTTGGTACTTTTAGCTTTGATTTACTTTTTGAAAATTATTTCTTAGACCCTTTTAATTATTAATTAGTTAATTAGTTAGTTTATTAATCAAGTTTAGTTAATTTAGAATTTAATTTAGTTAATCATTAGTTTAATTTTCAGTTGGTTAATTAGTTTAAACAATTTAGTTAATTTAGTTGATAATCTAGTTCAAGATAATTAGTTTAATTAGATTTAGCCTTAATATAGCTTAGTTCATAATGTTCAATTCAAATTCTTCAAAACCCCCAAATTGTATGTATAATTTATTTGCTTGAGAATTGAAGAGAAAAACATCGAAAAGACCGAACAGTTATTTTCTCGAGAGATACGATTTGAGTCAAACTCATCACCCTACAGTTACCTCGTACTCTTGCGAGCAAACTGAGTGCTTTTAAATTAATTTATAAAATGGGGCGCACAAAGTTTGGGATCAGACTGGAGGCTTGCCTTTATCTTTGGCAGCTTGATGATAACAACGTATTAACTATGTACTTATGAATGCGGAAAATTAATGGTTCATGTATAAGCTAGTGTTTGGTGAGTTGATTTGGATCGGGAGCTTTTTCAATAACCAAACTGACAATGTTGTGTTCAAAATTTAATCGACTCATGCGTACAATATTAAAAATCAATTTCAAAAACTCAACCAAAGCAATAATACAAGTCATATATAACATCAATTCGTACCGAGGACGTAGATGCTAATAATGCATACACTACGACTTCTCTCACGCAAACAAACATGAAGCCAAAACTACATCAACATATTTAAAATTTATAGCCAGCACGTTGATTTGTTGCACACAACCACACTCCACGGAGAGTACTACGTCTTACGAAAATAAAAAAAGAGACAACATCAGAAATGGTACAATACTAAAACACCTGTCTCAATCAAATTTATTTGAACCCCTGCACGACGAAGAACTAGGCAAACGGCCTATTCTGGTCAAAGTCACAGGGTTGGCCGTACCCGATGCACGTGACATAGTCGACGCACTAGGAGACAAAGGCGGCTGGTTAACCGAGCTCTTCGACACACGGTCCGGATTGTCAAGTAGATATTCCAAGTTCCTCCAATATGAGCTAGTCAAACTAGGGCCTCCGGCAGGATGATTGGACTGCTTTGACGATGGACCTTCTACAGGCCCTTGAACAATATTCACGGGTTCATCGCTTGCATCACAGTCTATTACTACGTCCCCAGGCCCAGCAGTCTGACCGTCAATCCCACGGAATATCATTTTCAGCTCTTTCCAATTAGGGTCTCCAAACATCCGGTACGCCATAGCGAATGGTTCGTGCTGTAAAACTAACCACACGAGTTAGTGTTGAAAACATTTATCATTTGGGCGCCATGTTAGTGCACGACAACTGTTTTTATTTATTCTATAGTGAACATACAAA
>BMAC01000942.1:16050-115499 GCA_014905375.1 Phtheirospermum japonicum
AACATGGGTGAAAAAATAGCAGCAAAAACCGTAAACAGAATGCGCTGAATTGGCAGGGACACAAGTTGACAGAGTCGAGAAGCACCTACCCTGACACTTAAAATGCTTCCTTCTTTCATGTGATCTGTGAAATGCCTTTTCAATTCCTCGTCTGATGTTTTGAAATTCAGATTCTTAACATACAGTGAGCGGGACTGCAACTCACAACAATACGAGAAAAGGGTTGACTAAGAACTAAGCAAAGTAACCTTTTTTTTAATTAATTAATTAAAAATGAACATCAGAGAGTAAAAAAGATATTCAGTGAAGCATACTATGTAGTAAAGTAGGATGTTAAACCAAAAACAATTCTTATTTAAGAAATAACCTCGATTCTATCAGGATCAACATCCGCATCTGTTATAGTTTCTAGTTGCTGCTCTAGCAAAACTCTCTTGGAGTCGTGTTCAACATTGTTATTTGAATCACCCTCGGGTATTGGAGTTTGACTTAGAATATCCTCGCCCAAAAATTCCAAATAGAGTGGACTACCCCTGTAGACACATGAACCATTTCAACTTGAGAAGAAAAAAATTCTGATGAGTAATGCCACAAGAACTTTGAACTTAGCGTATAAGAGATGGTACGAGAAATTACTATGTCTTTGAATAAATGAACTTACTTGTAACACTTGTATCTTAAACTATTAAAGCATGCATATGCATCAGCAGGCTCAACAAAGATCACCTGAAAAACAATAACCACAAAAAAAAAAGAAAAAAGAAAAAAAAAAGATAAAAAAATCATAAAAAAACAGTTACTGAATTACTCAATATATTTCATAAACGTACAAAATCTTCACCACTCATTTTACCTCATAATGAAATTTTAGATTGACATAAAATATTGAAAAGAAACCAGAGAAGGAAAATGAAAATGGATACCAAAGCCAAGGTTTTTGTCGAAGGTAGAATCACTTTATCCAGATTGCCGAATTTACCAAACATATCAGCCAGTTCCGATTTAGACGAACAAAACGGCAAATTCTTCACCAAGATAACCCGGCTTCGCTTCAAACCCTTGTTACTCTTCCCCAATGAGGCCAACTCCAATGAGGCAACATTAATCCCAGCACTGGAAAGTGCTCTTTTCGTCTCTGCAATTACTTCAGTTTCTCCCAGTGCAATACGGACAGCAACATCATTAGCTTCTCTATCTAGTAATTCACTTTTACTGACACCCAAACTTGCGCGCAACGTTTTCGACAACCTATAGAGTTAACAAGCGGTTACGAAATCAAGTTGAATCAAGAGACAGTCAAATAAAAGTTATTTCACAACTGATCAGTATATATTCATTAAACGTGATCAAGTATATTCAATTACTATGAAAAGTCAATTTACACATAAAAATGCATGCATATTAATATATATATATATATATATGTGTGTGTGTGTGTGTGTGTGTGTGTGTGTGTGTGTGTTTATTCCAAGAGAATCCTAGAGGATAAGAAAATACTTGCTATATATAGATATATTCATACACAAAAGTCAACTCCAAACTCACCGTGTCCGTTCGCATGAATAAACTATTCCATCCTCGGGTATCTCCCTTTGATTCAGATGCCTTCCTTTCGTCATTCCTCAGTTGCTTAAATGTCTTTGACGGTTGTTGGGTAAAATTATTGGTCCTGCAGTAATTTTAATAAAGTATGGGCCCCAATCAATGAAAAATGCTACATTCTTAATAGATTCAAAAAATATATATATCTATAGATACTACATACACAGAAAGATTTTCTTTCGCAGGCCTGATTTCCAATAATCTTCCCTGGAAACTCGACTTGTTCAACTTTTCGAAAGCCCTGAAGATTCAAGAAAGCATCAAATATCACAAATTATGAAAATAGCCACTGCACAACCAAACGAGGACTTGCCATCATATTTAGTCCGAGAAAATGATACCTAGCGGCAGATTCTGGAAGAACGTAAACCACATATGCTGAGCCCTTGGACCTTTTTGTATCTTTATCAACAACAAGATGGACCTCTGCGATGTCACCAAATACACTGAAGTGTTTTTCCACCTCCTCTTCGCTGTGTCACACCAGAAAACACTTATCAAATAAAATACTATATTCAAAAATTAAAATGAAAATCACAAATAACTTTTGGTACAGGGCTTGAAATGTACGTTGCAACATAGGGCAGGTTAAAGATGACAAGACGTCCAGTCTTGAGGATCTCTTCTTTCTCATCTTTCTTACTATCTTCATCAGCGGGTCGATTTTCAGCATTTTGCTCCGAAACATCCTCTTCGAGTGTATCCTTCAAAGGATCATGTTTATTTTCCGACAAATAGCATTTCTCGTTACAATCATTTGCCCACAGCTTTGACTTGCTTCGTGGTTGCATGACTTGGAGAAACTCTTGAAATTTAGGGTCGTTATATTCATCTTCCTCCTTACGCTTATAGGCCTCCCCATTTGCATTTCCACCTTTAGAACCTTTGCTTCCCATTAATGTATATTTTTCTTCTGATAAAATATGATGTTTTTTCAGTGAGTGCCGACTCCAGGGACGTGGATTGTCTGTATCTCCAACTTTTCGAGCAAACTGGGACAAAATAAAAATAAAAATAAAACTTACTGAAAGCAATTAAAAAGTGTGAGCCATGACAAACCATAATAACATAGAGCTGGAAAAATCATTGTTTCTTCATTAGGAAATTATTTTCTTACATAGAAATTAACCTCACAAAGCAAACATCAAACTCAAACCTCACAAATAATTCTGCAAGTATCCATGAAAGACTTGTTGAAATACTTAATTGCTTCCTCTGCTTCTTGCTCTGTCCTGTACCCCACAAACCCGAATTGTCTGCTTTTCCCATCCCTAAAATGAAATTAAGGTGTGTTTTCAGTTATCCGTTCGGAAAACTAACAAAAAAGTGAAATACTACAAATGATACTTGGTGTGCATGAGCTTGATATCGGTGATTTCGCCTTTCGGTGAGAAAAATTCTCTCAAGCGGTCCTCTGATACGTATTTTGGCAGATTCTTTACGCATATTCGTGACCTTCATGTGTAAATTAATCACAAGCATGTTATCACTAGATTAAAAAAAAAAGAGGCTAGTTATCTCTAATAGTCACTATGATTCGGGCACATACCGTGCACTTTGAGGAGATGCCATTTCAGAATCTGCTGTTTGGCCTATATTAATTGGCATATTTTGTACCGAAACTAGGGTTTCGGTTGTCTTTTATCTGATTGACCCTAAAATTCAAAATCTCTAGAAACAAATTATACACTTATTCGTAATTTATATAAAACAAAAAATATATTTCAACTATATCCTAATTTCAAGTTCCAAGCTAACTGAATAATTATACCAAACAAAGAAAAAGATAAAACTTTCATGCCTATCCTTTAAAGAAAATAGATAAAAACAAATAAATAAATAAATAAATAAAACCAGGTTAAAAAAACAAAAACTTGCAGCAGTCAAATTGGACAATTAAGGTCTACTAAGAACATATTTATTTGAGAAAGTGTGTAGCCTTTTGTCTAAACCCAGTTATAACAACAGGTTCACACGCATATGTATCAAAGATTAAGGAAATCATTCAATTACCGTAATACATGAAGTCAAAAAGTTAGCAAAAGAAATCAGTTTATGATTTTTGATTGGTCTTTGTTCAGAGGAAACGGAAAGGAAGATGAACAGAAAAATAGAAAAAAGGTTTTTTGAGAAATATGTTGATTGATTAAGCAAAGCTGCTGCACCGAGTGAGGGGCCTGGCTCGCGGCGGCAGATTTCCGGTTGTAACGTGCAGTTTGGCGGCAGTGCGACATTTTCTTCTTCTTTTTTCTTTTTCTTTTCGTTTTCAATTTTTAGTAAGTTCCTTCTACATCTTAATGATGTCGGCGTGGCCAACCCAATAAAATTGGGCTATTTTAGCCCGAACTTGATCAACCCGACGGGCTTACCGGTCGTCCACTTGATCGGTCTTTTAGGAAAAAACCAAGCCTAATATTACCCTCTGTAAAGAGAGATTAAAGGAATTATATTCCGTGCGTTTCTTATTCCATATCCCTGTTCATATATACAATATACAAAATTTATTATAAGCAACTAATTAAGTTATATACCAAAAATACTAAACTATAAACCAGGAAACAGAATAATTACAAAGTCAACGATATATTATGACTAATATATATTAACACATCCCCGTATTCAAAGCGGAAGGAGGACGGATGCTTAGACTATCTCGAAAATCGTCAAAGAGCACACATGGTAGTCCTTTTATAAAGATGTCCGCAATTTGGTGCCAAGAAGAAACATGGAGGACTCGAACTTCACCCCTAGCCACCTTTTCACGAACAAAAAGTATGTTCATCTCAATATGCTTGGTACGTTGATGATGTACCGGATTACCAGAAAGGTAAATAGCGCTGACATTGTCACAATACACCAATGTTGCTTTTTCAATCGAACAATGTAACTCTAGCAATAAGTTTCGAACCCAACAAGACTCTGAAATGACATTAGCAACGCCCCGGTACTCTGCCTCTGCACTAGACTTGGAAAGAGTAGCCTGGCATTTTGATGACCAAGAAATCAAATTATCACCAAAAAATACACAATATTCATAAGTAGATCGTCTCGTATCGGGACACCCACCCCAATTAGCATCTGTATAGGATATGAGTGTAGAAATAGATGAAGGATAAAGGTGCAAACCATGCTCAAGAGTACCTTGGATGTACCGAATTATTCGCTTAAGAGCAAACATATGACTATCTTTCGGATCATGCATGTGTAAGCAAACCTGTTGGACTGCATATGAGATATCCGGTCTCGTAAAAGTGAGGTATTGCAGTGCCCCGGCAAGACTGCGGTACAATGTGGGATCCGCATATGGGGAGCCGGAAGAACTGACTTTCGGTTTCACCTCAACTGGTGTTGCCGAGGACTTACATGAGCTCATACCCGCCCGCGCGATAATCTCCTCTGCATACTTGCGTTGTGACAAAAATAATCCACCCTTATGCCTCGTCACGGCAATGCCAAGGAAGTAATTAAGAGGACCCAAGTCCTTCATAGCAAACTCCGAGCTAAGAAGAGGTATAATAGAACGTCGTAGAGCATTAGTAGAAGCTGTAAGAATTATGTCATCAACATACAATAACAAATAAGCCACATCCGAGCCAACGCGATAAATAAAGACAGAGTTGTCACTCCTGCTGTTAGTAAAGCCAACAGAAGCAACAAAATCAGCAAACCGCTTATACCAAGCTCGGGGTGCCTGTTTAAGACCATATAATGATTTCCGCAATAAACACACAAAATCAGGACGAGTCYGATCACAGAAACCAAGGGGTTGWWGCATRTAGACTGTCTCATTAAGMTCACCATGCAAAAAAGCATTCTTAACATCAAGTTGATGAATTKGCCAAGYTTTCGACAAAGCCAAGCTAAGAACAGTACGGATAGTAGCCGGTTTCACCACCGGACTAAAAGTCTCCCCACAGTCAATGCCAACCCGTTGTGTTTTGCCATCACCTACAAGACGGGCTTTATGCCTCTCAAAAACACCTTTAGATTTTACCTTATGTGTAAAAATCCACATAAAACGAATAACATTCACATCAGGCGGACGGGGCACTAACTCCCACGTCTTATTTTTAATAAGAGCATTAAATTCAGCATCCATAGCCATTTTCCAATTCGGGTCACGTAGGGTAGAAATGGGGTTACGAGGTATAGGGGACTTCGTAACACTAGACACCATAGTAATAAAATTTTTATATTTCGGGTTCGGCTTAACAATACCATTTCTGCTTCTTGTGACAATAGAAGGGGGGAGAGGAGGCTGTGGAACAGGGCAGTGTGGCCTGGGGGGAGTGAGGGCAGCACTTGTGTGTGCAGGTTGTGTAGGCTGCAAGTGAGACGTGATAGATGGAACGGGCCCACGGTCTAAGAGTGGCCCATTTTGTCCATCATCACCCTCGGTGTTAGGAAGAGAAAGAGGGGAAGCTAGGCCAGAAGTGGGAACCGGGCTGCGTGTAGGAGAGAGATGTAGCGGCCCAGTTGGGAGAGCAGAAGAGGGCGTCGGGCCAGGAGAAGCAGCCGGCCCAGCTTGTTGTTGGGCCAAAAGGGAGGCGCAATGGATTTTGCAGTGCTCATATGTTGCATCACATAAGAGTTGAGTCCCGTATCCAAAAAATCATAGGTATGAGAAGTTGGTGAATGTAATTTAGCAAAGGGAAAAATCGTTTTATCAAATATAACATGCCTACTAATGATGATTTTATTAGATGATAAATCATAACATTTGTAACCCCTATGATTCGGCGGATACCCCAAAAAACACAAGGTGTAGATCGAGGTTGAAGCTTGTTAATACTTGTTGACGGAAATAAGGGGTAATACAAACTCCCAAAAACACGTAAATGAGAGGTTGAAGCCAGTCCTCCCGGACTGCTGCTGCTGTCCTTGGACACCCCGACCACCGCCGGAGTTCGGACCACCACCTGAGTTCTGACCACCGTAGCCGGAGCCACGACCACCACCAGATTGCTTGCTGTGCACAGATCTTTTTTGATATTTATTCTTGCCGCGTGAGGCCCCTGAATCCTTCCTAGAATCCGGTTCGCGCAAAAAATTTTGCCCCTGAAAACATATATTGTTAATTACAAAGAGTCATATTCAGAAGAAGAAGAAATTTTAAAAAATGAACATTCATATTCATCACACAGGAAATTGAGTGTATCATGTACCGTACACACGTGATGGTATTTTAGTTTTAGGGAAAACTATATTTTGTAATTTGTACTATAACTATTTTTACAATTTACAACATAATATTTTTCTTGTTGTTTACCAGCTGCAACTCATACTGCACAGGATTTGTAAATATAATACTCGACTCATTTTTCGTCCAAAAAGTCACAAGCTCATGCGTGTGATTTTTTGATGGAATAGATAGAAGTTGCAAGTTACAACTTTCGTATAGTACGATTTATTATTTGCAACGTATAATACTTTAGGATGTAAGGCGTGATGCTTATAGAGTGCAGTTTGCAAACAATTATTTTATCAGATTTATATTATGATTTATTAATTTTAAAATTTATTAAATAAGTATTTATAGTTTACTTATAAGTTGTTGTATTTTATTTTTGTATTTTTTTAAATATTTCCAATATTACTTTTTTATCATTTAATTATAATTATATATTTTTTAATTTTTTTATTATAAATAGTTATTTATAATTTACTCATCAATTATTGTATTTTATTAATGTGTATTTTAACTCTTTCTGTTATTTTTTATAACAATTATGGTTTTACTTTTTTTATCATATTATAAATAATTATTTAAGATAACTTCATAATTTATTATTTTGTTTTACATATTTTACATATTTACCTTTTTGTTTTTATGATTTTATTTTAAATTAGATTTATCAACTAAGTATCAATAACTCTAATTATAAATTATTATATTTTGTTTATTTGATTTCTTTAATATTGTGTAAATATTATTTTAAAATCTTTATATATTATGTTTATGTTTTTTTTTTTCGATAACTCACATTTTAAATGATTAATTAGAACTTATATTATAGATTTTGAAAATCAAATTTATAACCTTAATAATTATTTTATATTTATCTAATTAAATATATTGATGTGGTATTATTAAATATGAATAACATGATATATTATTATCAATGGACAATATAAACAATTACAAATTATAAAGATTGTTTAAAAATAATAATTAAGGTACCATAAATATATTCTCTTATTTCGGAAAATAATTATTTAAAACCTATAATATACATATTATACACTTTACAAACTTAAGTATTTTTTATTGCACATGAAACCCTATATTATACGAGATTTGTTATTTTTAACTTTCGTCTAATATTACGTAAAAAGAATAACAAAAATGACGTGTGCATTACACGCGCACGTGAGCCTCTGACATTTTAAACAGAAAATGAATCAAATAACACATTTAGCGTAGCACGCATTACAACCAACAAACGACAAAAATATCGCCTCTAAGTATAAATTGTAAAAGATAATTCTTTCTTTACTTTTAATATATAAATCCAATATTGAAAAGTCACTCAAAAAATTAAAAAACAAAATCAGCCGACTGATGCCGGAAAATGAATCAAATAACACATTTAGCGTAGCACGCATTACAACCAACAAACGACAACAATATCACCTCCAAGTATAAATTGTAAAAGATAATTCTTTCTTTACTTTTAATATATAAATCCAATATTGGAAAGTCACTCAAAAAATTAAAAAACAAAATCAGCTGATGCCACGTACACTGACACTCCGCTCCTTCTAAATATAAAAAAATAATAAGAAAATCCAAACTCGCAATCGCTAGCCTTCACCATCATAATAATCAACTGCGTCCAATTTAATCACCATTTAGTGCAACGCGCTTTCAATTGGCTGGACCACCAATTAATTCTTGCTGGCACTTTTCCTCTGTCATCTTCACCATTGATCTCACGACAAGCGTCTCTGGCGTAGCTAGACCACATACATCTAGTTACCAGCTCTCGTAATTATATACCACTGCCCATCTTCTCACCTCTTTTCGATTACAAAACTGCCTGCCTTTTCTTCTCTCTGCATTTCCTGCTCGCCTCTAGGGTTAGTCGTTCTCATTTCTCTCTCTATAAATAAGATATAACTATTGGTTGTGGTTGTATATGTGTTCATAGGTATTTTTGGAGATTAAAAATTGAAGGTTCGATTGCAGTTAATTGCTTGTCGATATAGTATTCACTGTGTCTGTGTTCATTTGTTTATTCTTTTTTTTTTAATTATTTCAGTAATTTATTCCAGTGTTGATTAATAGGGAATTAGAGGCGGAAACTCTGACAAAAATATTCTCTTTTTGTCTCCTCTGAGAACAGGTCAGTTTAATTTCGAGATTATTTTATTTTGCTGTCAATAATTAAATTAACATCTTTTTTCTTTTCGTTTAAACTGAAATCTTTCGATTCAGTGGTAGAATAACATAACAAATTCGGTACACAGTTGAATCTGTGTTGGCATAAACCAAATTAGGAGCTCAATTATGTGAGCAATTCATATTTTCAGAGTTAATGTGATATGTATTGCGGTCTGACAAAGATGATAACCAGATTTTGCCCTTATTTTATTTTTTAGTTTAGTCAAGTTGTTTCTTTGATAGGCACTTAGACTTCTAGATGGTGAAGAGATATTTTGGTTCAGCAAAATAGTGAGTTGAAATCAAGTTCTTTTTGGTAAGTCTTTTATTTATAGATCTGCCATCTCTGAAACTATGCAGTGTTTATTGTGGTCGTTTAATACGAATAGAACAATGAGTTGCCATAATAGTGAGGGACAATGGTCGTTGAAGTAACATTTTTTGTTCTGCACAAGTTCCTGCAGAATAACTAAATTTCCTGCATATTTTAATACACTTTACAGCTTATATCATATGCTTTCAACTTTCGCATCAGTTATATTTGAGCGCATCAAATGTCTTGTTACAAGTGTGTGTAAGGGCAATAACACTGCAGTTTAGCAATCGTCTACTAGTCTTAATCGAATTTGGGGGATGGCCCAGATGTCAGGGCAAGAAGTCAAATTGAAGGAGGATAATCAGTAGAGTTGGAACTTGTGAGCAACTGCAGAAATAGAAATTAAGAGCTAAACATAGTAGTGGAAGAGAATGTAGTGAAAAGCATAACAAATGCGGCTTAGAGAAAGATTAGTATCACTAACACAGAAGGTGCTGAAGTTTTGATGGGTGTATTTGGCTCCTGAACTCCTATATCTGCAAAGGGGCTCGCGGGAAAGATATAGTTCTAGAAGGTTGTCGATAATACTGTAAGACCAGTGAAGTTTCAAGGTTTAAATTATTGTCTTGTCTGAATGAATTTGAGGACAAGGAACGAAGTGAAAGATTACTGCCAAATGGTGCCTGAAAGGTGTGGTGTAAATGGAATGAGATGTGACAAATGGTCACTGCGCGGGAGGTCCGACTGGATGTATACTGATACAATCCTTGATTGTGGGCCTGTTGCTTGATATTTCGAGTAGATTATAAACGAGTACAATAAACTTATTGATATACAATATTTTTTAAATAATTTTCTATTAAAATAATAGCTACGAAAAAAATTGTGGGTAATTTGAAATTAATCAACTACCTCCTATTGGCTACTGTTTTTAACTTGGTAGATAATCAGAAGTTAATAACTACCATTGCTAAAAACTTGCAACAAAATACATAGAGGTTTCCTTTAAATTACCTATGAATTAGGTAAGAGAAGTTTTCATAATTATTTTGCTACTTATTTTATGCTACAACCATTTGATAACTAATTTATGGTTGTAGCTAAAAACCTTTTTTTTTTTTTTTTAATTTTATGAACTAGTTGAATTCGTATAAATCCAAGAATGACTTTAAATATAGAATCATTAATTATAATTTTGTACCCAAAGTATGGGAACGATAATTACACTTCAACTTTAACCTTTTTAAAATTTTAAGGAGATGTGAAATATTTATGCGATGATGATTATAATAGTGTTAAATAATATAATGATATCTATTACTTAAAATTATCAATAAAAAACTTCCCCCAAAAAAATTCAGAATTTTTTTATAATTATTTTCCAATTTCCCACTATTTGATGATCAAGAATGATTTATTCTTTGTCTTACTCTGTGCTTAACTTGATTCATATTATATTTAATCCTAGAAAGTATTTATGTAGCCGATCAGGTATATCTGCAGTCATTTCCCCACAGTGCAACGGTGGTGAAGTTGATGTGGTTTCTGTGTTCTTTTGTTGATTGCTTATCGCTGGAGAAGGGTAGGACTATAGTGCATATCTGATCATTTGAGTGTTTCAATTGCTTGGTCATTGGTATCACATGCAAAGTCTAGTTTGGTCCTTGTGTAATTTGCTTCCTTCTCCCATCTTCACTAGACGTGCAATTGTATTCTTGTAGAACTTACTTCGATATGATACTCGGCAGTATCAAGTTTCTTTATCACTTTTATTGGATCTGTCTTGCCAAAAAGGGAACAACTCGCACATACTCATGCTTTCTAGAAAAGTGTAGTAGTATAAAAAATACTACCAAGGGTTTGCCAGACCTGTAGGATATATGTATCTACAATGTCTGTGCAGCACCTTTAATCAGAGTTTTCTCTCTTGAAATATTGGCACTCCTTGTCTTCTCCTTTTTATGTGCTGTATTTTTCATGGATATGAAATACCCTCTCTTGACATTGTAATTGTGTTTATTAGATATATTACCGATAAATTTGTACTTAGGTAAGCATATAGAAGGAATGGAGCAGATAGAATGATGTAGGAATTGTAGACATGCGGTCAGGCTTGAGACAACACATTGATGATATATGTTTCGATTCATGCAATGCATTTTTAAGGTTGCAAAACTGTTCTTGCATTTCTTTTATTAGTTCTCCTGAATGCTATAGAAAAGTTGAAAGTCTTCAATCATTGGAGTGTGTGGCAAAATTAGGCCACGATGTGGAAACATATATGTAACATATTGGAATAGTTAGTCATGCGGATTTTATTGCAGGAAAAAAAAAATCCAAAATGGAACAAAACGAGACGGGTTGCCAAGCTCCTCAAGCTCCACTTCTCTGTGTCAACAACTGCGGGTTTTTCGGAACCGCAGCGACCATGAACATGTGCTCCAAGTGTTACAAGGACACCGTTTTGAAGCAAGAACAAGCCAACCTTGCCGCCTCGTCCATTCAGAGCATCGTCAACGGCAGCTCCTCCTCCTCTAGTGTTGTTGTAACCACCACCGAAGCACATGCCGCCATGTCAGATATTGTGGTGGTGGCATCACCGCAAGCACCCGCAGCGTTGCCACCGCCGGCCGAGAAAATCGTGGAGGAAGTCAAAGAAGGCCCAAAGAGGTGCGGCACGTGCAATAAGCGTGTCGGTCTGACAGGTTTCACATGCCGATGTGGCAGTATTTTCTGTTCCGTCCACCGGTACTCTGACAAGCACGAATGCCAGTTCGACTATCGTTCGGCGGCTCAGGAAGCTATAGCCAAGGCCAACCCGGTGGTTAAGGCGGAAAAGATCGACAAGATATAATAGAAAGTTGGGGTTGTGTTGAGATGTGAATCCGGTTGTGTCCCCCGTCTGATAGAAAAATGGATTGACCCCGAGTGGGTCAAACACGATGTTTTGGGACGACTTTTCAGGTGGGCGTTTAGCTCTTTTCGAAGCAAGAATATGTGTAATGTTATGTGGTGTTTAGTGCTTGTTTAAGGTTTGATTTAATGGGTTTTCTAGGTCTTGTTACGATATCTTTTTCAGTTTGTGTCAATTTTATGGTTTGAGACGTCTTTTCTTTCATTCAGAATGTGCGTTGTTACTTTACAGCCTATTATTATGGACTGGTTAGAATTGGCAGTGGCAATGGGCTGAATCTGATTAGAGCCCAAGTCTGTCTCTGAGTTTGTGAGGCATAAACTTGTTCCAAACTCAGATCCATGGATGCATATCATAATTAAAAAATATTTAGAAAATATTATTATAGATATATTTTGAATTTATAAACATAACTTGCGATTAACAACTTGAATCAGCTAGTAGAGGACATGCTCGGTAATATGAGTGCTATAAAATGACAAACATAGCGTGATGTAAATTGCGACTAAAATCTGTAATAATTTATTGAGTATTGCTCTGCACGAAGTAATTCTCCCAAACCACATTCAAATTGGAGCGGGTTAACTCATAATTATTAGGTAGTTTGAACAGTAAGCAAAGATTTCGGTACGTTTTAACTCGAGCATTTTTAACCCGAGAAACGCACAAAAAAAGTATCCATGTTGCTAGTTGACGTGATAAACTATACAGTATCAACCAACATAACAAATCAAGGAATGATAATACCAAAACTTCTACTCAACATGAACACCAGAAGTATATCCAAAATCAAGATTTTGAACAAGAAAACTCTCTAAAATTTTGATTTATGGCTCTAATACCTACCAAAGTTTAATGAAAATATCATTTCGTCACAATGTCTCTCATCGTGTGAGTATTTTTTCATCATATATAACCTGCAAATATTTACAAAAATGAATCTATGCAGATTTCCAGTCATTAGATCTACTTTACAAATCTTGATTGATTTTAATAATCAGATCTACAATTGCAAATCTTAGTTATCTACAGTTGCAAATATAATAATAATTACAAGATATATGCTTATGCCGTCAATTTCCAATCGAATGAAAGCAAATAGAGCGATTGAATAGTTTTTTTTGTTTACCCAAATAGAGGCACAGCACCAAGCAGCCCATTTACTAGGTTATGCACTACTATGGAGATAAAAATAAAAATTCTAATTTAAACAAGAATTAAAATCACCACTCCAAAACTTCTTTTAATAGTTGACAAGAAAAATTCAAATAGCATAAATTCATATCCCGTAAACGCCTTCTTCCCGCATCTAGATGAACCAAAATCCATTCATTCATTTAATTAAAAATACAAACCAAATGACTGGAGTTATAATTTACAAAAATGAACTACGAGCAAGCGTAATTGCTACAACATCCAAGTACAAAATTACAACTTAAAACTATTACAAATGAAGTCCAGAACACAGGTAAGGTTTATAAAAAAAAAATCCAAAAATACCTATGGTAACAATCGAAAATTGCAAAAACTAGAACATGAAAAAAAAAAAAAAAAAGGTTTTCTATAAATTTGACTGCGATCATACATGGAGAAGGTCTCGAGCGTCGGTTTATGGACACTCATCTTTTCGCGCTGCGCTAGAGATTTTTTCTTATTTTCTTCATATTTTGCCAGGGTAATGGCCTTGGATGATATACTTAATCATCCAACGGCCCAGATTTACACAGCAGTTATCTGCTCCCGAATCCTAAAAAAGGACGGAAAAGCGGGAAAAAAAAACAGGATGTCGCACCTTTTAATCTTCTCCTCCAAATATCTTCCCATCTAGGTTTTCTATCCTCCATTCCAACTAGAACACGTTAAAGAAGAAAGGAAGAAAAAAAAAAAAAAAAAAAAACCAAAAAACAACAATCATGCCTGGAGATATTCCCGTGCAGCCCATCGATTTTTTCGATTTTCTGGTAAGTTTTGTGTTTGATATATTTTTTTCTCTATCTATGTTATCTTGCTCCGATCGAATATCGTTTTTCCGAGCACGGGATCTACCACGTATTATGGAATATTTAATAAATTGAACGGATTTTTGTTATTTGTGCCGTTTTTCTCTTGCGGACTTTTTATCCTTTGGAAAGGAAACAACAACAACAAAAAAGTATCAACATTGCTAATGCATGAAAACTAAAAGTATCGTGTAGTATTAAATTGTTGAAACTTATTTAAGTTGTGGATGTGACTGTTATTTTCTATATCACTCCATAGTTGACACTCTGAAGAGCATCCCCTGCACTTGGATTCCCACTTATGGAAATAGCTGTTTGATTGAGGATTTCCCTGGTTTTTTTTTGGTTGTTTGGCGGTTTTTGATTTTGATTTTTATACCCTGATAGATTAGTTGAATTAGTAGTTTCTAATTTCGTCTTGCACTCTGGTAGTTACTTTGCTTGCTTTTGAGTTTTTCTTTTGTGTTTTTAATGAGTGTAGATGTAGATTATTCAAGACATTTTTCAAAAGTGACTGGATTAAGATGTTTATATTACTCTGTATCCATTGATTGATTAGATTTTGGGTACCATTTCCTCTGTTGTCTTTCCCCATTCTATTTAATTACTTCCTTGATTCTCATTTTTCCATACCAACAACTTCTATATCATTTCATTTCAGACTGAACTCTTCGAGGAACAAACTCATAAGCATATGAAGGAAGGCCCCTCGGTGGAATTTATTTCAGAAGAGAGACAATCGGCAAGGTTAATACTTCTCAAAAAATGCTTTATTTTGTTACATGGATCTAATGTTGCAAGCTGTTACCTTAGGTATAGTAGGGAGTGCAAAAGATGCCGTATCATGTATCAATTTGATCAATCTAAATTTTGTAGCTTGGTCAAGCTCGTCTCCATTTGAGGAGATAAATTCGTGTGAACCATTTTTGGAATGTTGACCCTAGTGGCTTGAATGATGTTTTTTGAACATGCGGAACATTTGCATTTGTTTTTTTCCACTAAACTAAGCATTTTATTGTTCAAATACACGATTTATGTGACGTGTCAATATCGAGTGTCTTAATTACCATTTTTTCTTTATATAGCCTAGTCCTACATTTTCCAGACAAGTCCTTGGGTGATGATGTGATGTCTATTGACCCTAAAGATGAGCATTGCGAAGAAGAAGGAGAAAGTGAAGATGAGATGCCTACCGACACAGAAGAGGTTCGTCTTGATTCTGTGTGTGCGCGCGGTGAGATATTTGTACACTACTTTCTGATTCTTGAATATTTTTTCTTTCTCCAGGAGAATGAAAAGGAAAAGTTGTCTGACGATGTTGGTCATTTTATTAATGTACGTACATATTTTCTTATGTTCTCAGCGACTGTTGAATGATGAGGTCATTAGTCATCTGCGGAATATTCTCTAGCTTTTTATCATCGTACAGGAAAAAACTAATGGAGATGGTTCCCATGATGAAGCATTCAGGAATTGTTGGAGAAATAAAGATTTTATCAAACAGCTTGAGGATGAATATAAAAGGTGTGTGTGTGTGTGTGTGTGACAATCAAACCAACTAATTAGCACTGGTTACTCAGCAAAATCTCAACCAAACTACTCTAATCTTCATTTTACAGTTTCCTTCACTGAGAGGCCTTGTAATGTCATTTGCAACAGAAGATCGGGTTGAAAAACACAAGGATCGGATGGCTTGGGTCAAGGAAGATCCCATATTTGAAACCGATTTAGTAGATGATGCTGAGGATGTGATGAGGTGGGTTTGAAACGTTAAAATTGCTAGTTACTCTCTGTAATGTATTAAGTAAGAGTCTTTATCTTATTTGTTTATTTATTTATTTTTATTGTAGGTGAGTCTTAAGTATTTCACTAATGTACTGGATGGACATCAGTCTGTATGACATTGTCGATTTGCGTGAAATTGAGCCAGAGAAGCTGCCAGATAGTCGTCTCGAGGTCAATTATACATCCCGAGAAATGAATGATGTAGTGGTAGAAAAGCTCGGATATGTCTGTTTATTTCATAAATATTATTGATTTTGAAATTATAAAGTAAGCGTTGATGTATTCTTTGAATGATATCTGAAATAACTTGGATCTGTGGAGGCAGCTTGAGAAAGCTTGAGAAGGCATTTTCGGATAAAAAACGTTGTGAAGTTGCATGAGGTGGTGAGTTAATGATATGCTTTAATATCCTCGATACATATTTTCATCACATGAGAAGTCTAAATCATCGTCCTTGCACTATTTAATGGAAAAGTTATTTTGTTTGTTGTGCAGATTAAGGCTTCGCAGCTGTGGACGGAGTGTACACTTCCTAGAGGTGTTGGTTCTGCGCAATGGTCAGTGAGTTATGATCCTCACACTGCTTTATTCGTGTATTATTATGACTGAAGGAGATATTGTTTCTTCTATGTGAACGAATTCAAACGATCCAAATAAACAAACCTTGTTTTGTTCGTTACGAGTGTTGGTGCGATGTGTTGATTAAAATGTGGATTTTTTTTTTTTAATTTTATTTATGATTGGGAGATTGACAGGAAGGTTTCCATTTGTGTCGATGTTTTTTTCTTATCTATCATCACTGTGCTCGATCGGAGTGTTGGTATTTTATGGCATTGACATACCGAGGATTCCCCCCACACCCTACCCCTCCCCTCTTTATGCAAATATTTTCATGAACGACGTGTGTTCTTTTAATGCTAGTATGATTATGGATTGGCCTTTACGATATAATTGGAATAGGCAAGCTCTCACCAAATAGATCAAAATGGTTAAAGTTCCATGGAGCTTGGATGTTGTTTGAGTATACTGATTCGTTTCATCTTATATATGATGTATTGAACATGTTTATTTTGTTAAATTTGAAGGCCGATTCCCCCTCTTTCCATTTGAGACGATGATGTAGAAACCTGAATATCTACTCTTGCTGGTACGAATTCTACTTTGAATTGATTTATTCATTGACTTAGGAAAATTTCCAACATTTTTTATTCTTTCCGTATGAATTGATCCCGTGGCTATGCACGGAACGCGCGCGCACATAGAGAGAATATATTGATAATCAAATAAAAATGTTCATACAATAAATAACATATACTGAGATTCTTTTGGCTTATGTTCAATGGTTTATGTTCGGAGATGTATTTATTTGCTCATTTTTTTGAGGTTTTTATAACTTACAAAATTTATGTATTTAAGATCCTTCCATTACTACCCTTCACAACTTTATTTTTCTTATTAGAACAAAATATATTGCGGGAAAGAACTAATATTTGTCATACTAAATTGGTATAAGTTACTGGAGAAGAAAAAATACCGGTTCACAAGTAAATGACAACCTAGAAGAAATTGCATCTCCTTAAATCATGGTTGGAAATATATGATGAGTGAATCATCAGGTCTTGGTTACAAAACTTCCATGATTTTAGTAATCAGATCTACAGTTACAAATCTTGTCAATATAGTTATAAATATAGTACTAATTACAATATATATTTATAGATATAATACAAGATTTATACTTATGCTGACATTCACCCTCAAATTGATATTGGTCGATCAAGAAGCATCAATTTACCCACACGATATTGTTGGCGTAGTCGTGTCATAGCCTTAGTAAATTACATCATCTGTTTGGAGAGCATTGGAAATATGTTGAAGAGAAATGGCACGAGTGTCCGAAGGCTTCGCAAATATAATGCCAATCCACCTCAATATGCTTAATGTACTCATGGCAAACATGGTTTGCAGCAATCTGGAATGCACTGGTGTTATCAACATAAAGTGAAGTTGGATGAGATTGAGAGAAACAAAGCTCGGCTAGAAGTCCTTGAAGCCAAACATTTTTTGAACAAGCTGCAGACTAGCATGATATTCCAATTCCATTGACAATTTAGAAACACGAGCTTGCTTCTTACTTTTCCAAAAAATCAAGCACTTGCCAAGAAACATGCACCATCCTGTGATAGATCAACGAGTATCCAGACCGCTAGCCCAACCAGCATCACTATATGCAACAAGTTGAAGAGAAGAACCAACCGGAAAAGCAATCAACGATTAGGTGTCCCACGAAGGTATCATAGGATACGACGGACAACGGCTTAGTGTAAATGACGGGGATGTTGCATGAATTGGCTTACTTGCTGCACAACAAATGAAATATTTGGTTTTATAATAGCTATATAATTCAAGCTGCCAACCAATTGTCGATAAACAGTAGGATCGGAAATAATATCTCCCTCTTCACGATGATACATTGTGTTAACTTCGAGTGGAGTATGCATCGGACTTTTTATTAAAATTAAAATCTCGTCCATAAATTAACGGAGAAATTGTAAGTGGTAAGTTTGACTCGAGTCAAATCTCTCGAGGAAAGTTAATCGGAAGTAGTTTTTGTATTTGATTTCACGAACGAGAAAATAATGAAAAAGCTACGCTAAACACTCGATCAAGTTTCGGTTTGAAAGTTGTAATAACTAGATGATGATTTAAATGACGAGCAATGAAATCAAGAATTTTAAAAGATTAAGAAAACGGGGGTCTAAGGCTCTAGAATTTTCTCCCCAATCAATTGACATTTCATTGAACACTTAATCTACGAGTTGGGTTTGTCAATCCCAACTTGTATATTAAACACCCGACAATCCCAATTGATGGTTCTTAACTCATCTAGGCACTAGACCCGTGAATTTTAATCAACAATCATTAAGCAATCCAACAATACAAACTCAACGCAAATATTGAACACAATATAAAAGGCTTGAAATAACACAAGAAAGCAACAATGGATATTAATTTTCAACAATTAAAATTAAACCGAACACAAAAGGATCGAAAGCTCTAAACATTCGTAAAAAATAACAATCAGTTAAGAATGAAAGATTACCAACTTAGAGAAATTCTAAGAATCTTCAAAATCAAAGGAGAAAGAGCCCCGCCAAGAACATTGATGCTACGTTGTGATTGTAAGAACTAAACTAATGTATTTACGATTCGATGTTTGAAAGAAAGAAATGAAATGAAGAATACAAAAGAGAATTTGGGTTGTCAGACCCTAGGTGGGTTCAAAAGCTTTGAATTCTAAGAAAAAAGTTCTATTTATAAGAGTGAAAAGTGAGGGAAAATAGTCTTTTTGCCCAAAAATGGCCTGACCACCGATGCTGGAAAATGGCCCCGTTATGGCGCGTCGATGTCGCATCAACTGGGCATCGACGGGGCGACAATGCACGCGTCGATTGATTGATATGCTTTACGGGCTCGAGTCGTGTTTTCGTCAAATCGAGCTAGTTGTAATTCTCGAGAACGTTCTTAGGCTTGATTGACTACCATAAATAAAGAAAAGTAAAATAACATAAAAATTTATAAAAAGTAAAAGAGAAATACGAAAAGTATTAAAAAGACGACAAAATCTACGAAAATGCAAAATAAGGAAATACGGGGCAAAATACGACTAAAATCCGACTAAAGCACACACGACAAGACACAAAAACATACAAAAATCACACACAAATATGCACAAATTAGAGTATCCACCTGAGAAGCATCTTCAAGACCAGTTAATTTAAGAAAATATTGTGTGTGCGTTTACGTTGATTTAAAAAGTACCGGAAACATTTGAATGAATTTTCAGGCCTAAGTAGTAAGAGGACTAAGATCCTATTAAACGAAGCTTGAAGATATTATTGTAAATGAGCAACTAAGGCACAATATGTCCCAGTAATAACGATATCATCAACATAAACTAGGAGAAGAAAAATACCGGTAAATGTTTCGCAAAGAAATAATGAAGAGTCATATTGACTTTGCTCAAATGAAAATTGAAGCAAGGTGGATCAAAATTTATCAAACCAAGCTCGGGGAGCTTGTTTCAACCCATAGAGTGATCTCTTGAATTTAAAAATCTACCGAAGAGGAAGAAGTCAAACCAGGTGGTACAACCATGTAAATGTCCTCATTGAGATCACAATGAAAAAAAGCGTTTTTAACATCCCTTTGATGAAGTGACCAACCTGGTGCAACTGCAATAGAAATGATCTTACAAATTGTAATCATCTTGGCAACCGGTGTAAAGATCTCTTGATAAGTGATCTCATACTCTTGTTTGTTTCCATGTGCAATTAGTCTAGCTTTATACCAATCTAGAATACCATTAGAATGAAACTTGATTGAGTAGACCCATTTACAACCAATGGGTTTTACATTAGTCGACACTGAGAAATATCCCATGTGTGGTTGTCCTCAAGAGCTTGGAGTTCTATTTTCATACCTCATGACAACAATCATGTTTAGCAGCTTCTGAAAAACATGACAAAATAGAAACACTAGTCAAAGTCAGCATTTTGAAAACTGGACCAGACGGTTGGACCGGGAATCGGTCCCAAGCCCGATCCAGTTTTTTACTTAGTTTGGGTGGCTAATGACCTAGTGCCACCTGTCAAGACCCGATTAAAACTTGTATTTCTTAAACTATTATAATTGAATTTTAAACTATTTTTGTTTTTTTATAGAACAATAACATGTATTTCTTAAGTAAATTTCTTTTTTTGTCTTAGTTAAATCAACTCAAGCCATGCACTGTAATTTTATTATTTTGGTCGTTCGGTTGCCGCACTCTTTTTTTTTCACTCTAGTTGCAATTTTCATCAATTAAGACAACTTTGTTAAAGAACTTATTCAATTGATGAACTCGTTCTTTTGATGATTCTGGTTCACTTGTTGTTTGTTTGTAGACATGCATTGCAATTTTATTTTGAGATGCAATTTATTATTCAAGATTTAGATATTCTTTAAGACACACACACACACACACACACACACACACACACACACATATATATATATATATGTGTGTGTGTATGTATTGGTCTGATTCGATGCCCGTTTGTTTTAAATGGTTCAACCGGTCAGATCAGTGATCTGGTGAACTAGTTATTATCCCGCTTCGATATCCAATCCGATTTTCAAACCATTGGCCAAAGTAGCAAGAAGAGATTTGTGAGAGATCCCTACCGATCACATGGACATTTAATTTTGGAAGCGATGCGTCGAACTTTAGTATTTGA
Organism: Phtheirospermum japonicum; assembly: GCA_014905375.1. Classification (NCBI taxonomy): domain Eukaryota; kingdom Viridiplantae; phylum Streptophyta; class Magnoliopsida; order Lamiales; family Orobanchaceae; genus Phtheirospermum; species Phtheirospermum japonicum. The sequence goes on from BMAC01000942.1 coordinate 37,331, forward strand.
TTGTTGATTATCCGTAGAACATGCATTTTGAACAGGTTCAATAGGCTCAGATGTCGGGTTAAACACATAAGGTTGCAACGTAGGACATTGTCGCTTATAAAATAAAATCCAGGTTCGAATCTCTTAAAAATAGTAATTTTTTTCATCAAAATTAGGAAGAATAAGAGACTCTCGTGATGACTCGACATGAGTAGAAAAGAACATTTGATTTTCAAAGAAAACAACATGACAAGAGATACGGAATCTATTTGAACTTGCATCATAATAGGCATAACCTTTATGTGAAATATATAGCCCATAAAAGCACAGTTAATGGATTGAGTAAAAAGTTTATGACACTCATATGATGGCAAATGAACAAAAAAACAAAACCAAAAGCATAAATGTCAAGATAGCTGTGATGTTTATAATGAAGACGATAACAAGGAGATTCAAAGTTCAAAACACTTGAAGGAAATCGATTAATTAAATAAACCGCTATACTTATTGCTTCACCCCAAAATTTTGATGGAACAAAATACTCAAGTAATAAGGTTCGGACAACATCTAATAAGTGACGATTTTTACGTTCAACAAAAATATTTTGTTGTGGTGTATAAGAGTAAGAGCGTTGGGAAATAAATTCTTTTTGCTGAAGAAAGTCATGTAATTTAGTGGACATATATTCAACACCAGAATCTGATATCAACACTTTAATGTTTGAATAAAATTGATTTTCGATATAAGCCACAAATGTTTTAAAGATAAGAAAAGACTCAGATTTAGAACGAAGAAAATAAATCCAAGTGTATTTACTGTAATCATCAATGAAGGTGACACAATATTTATAATTGGCATGTGATATAACTGGAGAAATGTCCCACAAGTCACTATGAATCATATCAAAACAATTTTCAGCACGACTACCTTGAGAAGGAAAAGAAAGAGACTTGATTTTTCCTAATTAACACGTTGAACAATTAAAACTACTAGAAAGGAAAGTTGATCATTATTGCCCAATAACCTAGAACTTATTAGATGAGATAGGAAAACAGAATTAGGATAACTTAAACGTTTGTGCCATACTTTAGAATTTTGGTTTGCGACAATACTTTCCAAAGAAATAAAATTAAGAACATGAAAGTGTAAAGGAAACAAACATCTTACGTTAGGCCCCTTCGCTAGTACCTTCCCCAACATCTAATCTTGCACAATACAACCATCATGATAAAATTGAAGATCATAATTATTATCAACCAATTGTCCTACTGAAATGAGACTTGTAGAAAGTTGAGGAGATACAAGAACATCATTAACTGAAGAACTAATATCCTTGACAGGATGAATAGGCAACTACTACCAATAACAATTTTAATATTTCCACAATATTTTTGAACATTGCCAAGGGTGTTGCTGGAATTGGTCATATGATTGGATGCACCCAAATCAACAACCCAAGATTAAGATGATAGATTGCGCTTACCTTGAAACCCTAGAGCTGAAAATGCTGTAATAATAATTTGTTAAACCATTTCTGGAGTAGAAGTTGGTTTATCAACAATACCAACAACAACGTGATTACCAATAGAAACCTAATTAACTTGGTGATTTTGAAGGTTTCGAGGATGAGTTGGAGATTCTTTGATAATATCCCCAGGCTTCTTACAGTAGTTGCAATTTTATTTGAACAGTTGGCAGCAATATGCCCGTATTTCTTGCAGCTAAAACATTGAACGTGGCCCATGTTTCTCCCTTGGCTTTTCCAATGAACTACAACATAAGTATATTCCCAAAGAAGGAGAATGAGCACAATTCATCAAACTGGAGTGGGGTGACTCATATTTGGGATGTAAGAATTGATCTGCTTTCTCTGTTTATGCACTTTCTGAACAACCGGCAAAGATTCAGTTGGTACATGGGCATATATTATGTCCACATATTATGCGCATAGATATTGAAATACAGAGAAATAATTTTGAATAGAGAGATCACCTTATCACCTTGAGGTATTTAACAATCTCATACTCCAATTGAAAATGTTTGGTTATATTATCTCAATTATAAATCTTTTTTAAATATTCCCATATGTCTTTAGCCGTCTTATATGCCTCATATTGGAACAAGGCTTATAAGAAAACCATTTTGTCGTAGCAATATGGACGGAAAGGGGTGGAAGATTATGTCACCGTGTGCGTGTGTGTCGAAATATAATAAATATAAATTTGACTAAATTAATGCTTTTGTGCTTGTGTCGTGTTTTATCACCTCGTTTGTTTTTGTAATTGTGTTTCTAATTGGATCGCATTTGTATTGTTCTATTATGCCGTATCATGTCAGTCATTACCACTTGAACTCTACATTATTTAAATGTTATAGCAGGGAACTATGATGACATCAAAGAGATATTTTTTGATGTACTTGTTAAGCCTGCATTTGTTTGATGTTTTTTACTTGACCAGACTTCTATATAGGTTTTGGATCAATTATGAACTAAATCATGTGTGGAAACTAACTATCATGTTTTATTACATTATATGTAATACTATTTCAAATATGATCATGTTTTATTACATTATATGTAATACTATTTCAAATATGAATCCGATATTCCTAACCGTAGCAAACATGAAAGAAATCTAATATATAACGAGGTTAGACTTCTCAAGTTCGGACATGTTTGTATTCTATACTAATCAGTTAAGTTTGTTGCACACATGTTTTATAATTGATGTAGTTTATGATAAACGACAAAGGAAGAATGCATGTGCATGGAGAAGCAACTATGCACCAGAAGCAGCATATCACCTTGAGCTAGAGGAAAAGACAGCACAGCACATGCACAAGAACACTATCAGCAGTAGAGGATTGCAATGCCAACGGTTGAAAAGGATGTGTAGCTGGCAGCCTTATTCTTATGTATTGATAGATGAAAGTTGGTTCCTCTAGATGCTTCTATAATTTGTATAAATAAATGCATTGTGATGTTAACAATCAATCAATACAAAATTATCTGCTTTGTTTACACATTCTTCTAACTCTAACAAATATGCTTTGCCTCTTTTCATGTTTTCTTGCGTTTCCTTTTATGGTACCAGAGCCACTGATCTATACCCTTCATTGAAAAGCCTTTGTCTTTACCTTTTTATCACCAGTCATTTTCATGGCTACAACTCCTATAATTAATATTTTAGAGCCTGTTGTCCAGCTGCAGACTCAGCTTGTCACTGTCAAGCTAAGTGACAACAATTACCTATTATGGGAACTACAAATTCTGACTGCTCTTAGAGGCTATGGATTAGAGGGGTATATTACAGGAGATAATGTGGTCTCTGAAAAATTAATTGCTGGTCAAGATGGTGAAACACCAAGGATAAATCCAGCCTATATTAATTGGATCAAACAAGACCAGGTCATTGCCTCTTCGCTTTTGTCATCACTTTCAGAAAATCTCCTTGTTACAACTGTTGGAATAAGGAGTGCTAAACAGATCTTGGACACCTTAAAAGGATCTTTTTCCACGCAGAGTTCTGCTAAGGTTATGCAATTGAAGCTGCAACTCCAAACTCTCAGAAAGGGAAATCTTTCCATCACAGATTACTTCAACAAGGTCAAATCCATATATGACATGATTTATATTGTTGATGAAGGCATTAAGGAGACAGATCAAGTGTTGCACTTACTCACTGGACTTGAACTTGAATATGATCCAGTTATTATATCTTCAGTCTTATGGAAGCTTATGCAGCCTTTCTCTCGTATAAAAGTCAAATTGAAGGAGTTGTAAACAACAACCAACCTATAGGCATAGACAATTCCCGGTTTCTTGTTAATCTGGCCACTCAATCTCAAGGAAACGGGAGAGTATTCAACAATTCAAGTGCTAGAGGGAGAAATAACTCAGCAAGAGGAAGAGACTCTTACTCAAGAAGATATGGAAATGGCTTCAAAGGTCAAGGAGGAAGATTCTGTGGCAATAGGTGACCAAAATGCCAGATTTGTGGTTACAACAACCACACTGTAGAAAATGCTACTACAGATTTGATATGAACTACTCTTCTGCATCCTACAATAATAGAAATCAATCAAGTAGTAATGCCTCTCCTTCTGCTCACACGGCTATCTTTGGAAGCAATGGATCAGAAAGCAATCAAGACCGTCTGTGGTATCCTAATTCAGGAGCTACAAATCATCTTACTTATGATTTTGGAAACTTGAACATGGCTTCAGATTATCAAGTGCATGATAGGGTTCAAACAGCCAATGGTGCAGGTATGAACATTGCTCATGTAGATTCTTCTGTGGTAATATCCCCTTCTCAAAAAAATCCATGCTCACTTCTATTTGAACAATCTCTTACATACTCCCGCTATAACCAAAAATCTCATAAGTGTGGCAAAATTTGCTCAAGATAATCAAGTATTCTTTGAATTTAATCCTTTTATGTGTATTGTGAAGGACCTAGAAACAAAGGAAATACTAATCCAATGGAACCTTAAGGATGGTCTCTACAGCTTTCACCTTCAACAACTCACTCCAGCCCCTACCACATATTCTTAGCTAGAATAACTAAGGGTTTATATTTAGCCACTTGGCACTCTAGGTTGGGTCACCCCTCTCTTGATGTTGTTAAGAGGGTACTCAAACATTGTAATGTTCCCATTATTGATAATAAATCTGATTCCTTATGTTCTGCATGTCTTGAAGCTAAAGCACATAAACTACTTTCCCTAGCAGTGTTACTACTTATGATCACCCTTTTGATCACTTCACAAGGTTCGCTTGGTTCTATCTTTTGAAACAGAAATCAGAAACTAAATCTGCCTTCTTGCATTTTAAGGCATTAATTGAAAATCAATTCAATTGTAGGATTAAAACATTGCAAACTGATGGAGGAGGTGAATTTCTAGCCTTGAGACATGTTCTTGCTCAGTGTGGGATACAACATAGAATTTCTTGCCCTTACACTCCACAACAGAATGGCTTAGCTGAAGGAAGCATAGACAAATAGTAGAAATAGGGCTCTCCCTCATTTCCCAACCCAAAATCCCACTCTTATACTGGGATGAGGCTTCTTAAGTGTTGTGTTTCCTATCAACAAATTGCCTAGCAGAGTTTTGAGCTATAAGACTCCTCTAGAGATTCTGACTGGTAAAAAACTCGACTACAGTAAAAACTCTCTATAGTAATACTCTATATAGGAATAAACTCCCTATAGTAATAAGATGTTCAAGTCCCAACTTGAAACTAGTTATAAATAAGAATAAACTCCACATTGTCATAAGTCATACATTTTTCAAGTCCCATCTTAAGGATTTATACCTCTATATAGGAATAAATGATTAATATGTTATAAAAATATTTATTAATTATATTTTTGTTTATCAAAATCAATAACATGTTTAAGATGACTTAAAGTATTTATCTATAGTCGATTGTGACATCGACTTAATTTTATAGATCGATACTTGATCCTTTAATTTGCGAGTGCTCAATAGCTCGCTTGCATGTGATCCCTCTTGTTGTGGCCAAAATGATTCCAACTTATCTAACATAACTAAAGCTTCATGACACGAAACTTGTGGTATTTAAGCACTATCATCTTCCGAATTATCTCCTTCATCTTCTTGCCTGATTCCCACGATAATTTCTTCATCAGTTAAGACATAAGTAATTTGTCGCTCATCCGGATGATTAAAGAAGACATCAATATCCATTTTGTTGTGGTAGTGTAGTGCCTTAATTTAAGAGCTCAATTCAGTGACTAATTTTAGCCTCTCTTCATCCATTTCACTTGCAACTTGTACTTCATCAACACTAGAGGTCCGAATCTTGCAATTTTTAAAGCAATTTTCAATCGTTTTTGGCTTCACGTCTATTGACCAAGAAGCAATAGCATTTACAATTCAATCAAGGATAGATATCTTTGATGGTTCCGAAACACGATCTTCAGTTCTTTTCAAGAGTAGACGGTTGAACCTACGACGATAATAACCTTTAAAGTTCCTTATGATTCCTGCATCACATGGCTGAGTTTTAGATGTGCTATTGGGTGGCAAATACATAACCGTTGTATGACGAAGAGGGGGGAGATGATCCTTTTTTCCATGAGCAGTACAGTTGTCCAAAATGAGCAAGACGTTTCTGTCTAAACGATTATCGAACCACTTTAGCCATTCCAAAAAGAGTAAGGATGTCATCCATGCATTTGAATTCGCTCGATAAGTACAGTTGAGAGTATCACGGTTAATATTTTTGAAATATCTAGGATTAAGAAATTTACCAATGATCTAAAGAGGAAATTTGTCGGAGCCATCCCCATTGCAACAAATGACAATTGTAATTCTCTCTTTATTTTTTTTTCGGACCTCCAACTGCTTTGTCGCAAGAGAATTATCAGCTTGCATTCGATAAAATAGACCGGTTTCATCCATGTTGTAAATGTCCTTCCATGCCCATTTGTCTAATTCTTCTCTTATTGAAGGCAAGAATGCTTCAATTTTTTTCATATCCACAGAACCACTCTCACCAAAACGGCGATGTGATTGAATTGCATGTCTTTGCTTGAATTCTCCTAACCACCCATTTGAAAATTCAAACGAGGTTGCTTCTGAATAAAGTTGCTTTAAGAAAATGTTTCCCTTTCTTTTAGTAATTCACCACTAATATTGACATGCTCTTGGCTACACACAAACCACTCATAAAGTGCAGACTCCATTAGTGGGTACTTTACCGATTTTATACGTATTGTATCCGGGTTCGGAACATCTTTGTCACGATCGACTGCCTTCTTGAACGTCTTAGATATTGTTGATTGTGATACTTCCAAACCATGAGTCTCTTTGAGCCACTTCATAAAATCCTTTTGCTTCCAACTAGGGTGCAAATCTTTCTTTTTGTACAACTCAACTCTAATTTTTTCAGGAATTTGAGCTCTTTTCTCTTTGGATGCCATTTTGTTTGATGTGTAGTACAAGAAGTATAACCCAAAATTTATACACATATATGGTCAAAGTTTATAGTCCCTAGATTCATTTTTTGATTTAACTCAAGTGTATGTATTTAAATTGTCAAAACTTATAGTCCATAGATTCATTTTTTGATTTAACTCAAGTGTATGTATTTAAATTGTCAAAGCTTATAGTCCCTAGATTCATTTTTTGACTTAACTCAAGTGTATTTATTTAAGTTTCTTAGTCAAAACTATTAAATTAGTTACATGAACTTGTGAGATAGATAATATACAATGTATATGTTATTTTTATATTTATATTATTTTTCATACGATTTTTTTTTTTTGTAAAACTCTATACAAGAATAACTCCGTATAGTAATATTTTTTCCCGGTCCAAACAATATGACTGTATGGAGTTTTTACTGTATCATTTTCTGAAATCCTCTAGATGTCTTTGTTATACCTTACTTAGGCCCTATAATGCTCACAAGCTTGAACCAAGAAGCCTTCCTGCAGTCTTTTTAGGCTATAACCCATCTCACAAGGGTTATAAGATTATGTTTCCTTCAAAGAAGATAATCATTACAAGGCATGTGCTCTTTGAGGAATCTACATTCCCTTATCACAAAAACGGTGTCTCACTACCTTCTGTTCCTGTCATATCCACACCTATGGCCTCTTTACTCACTGTCTCAGATATACCTCCTGTGTCAGAACATACATCTCTCCCTCATACACCACATCACTCATCTACATCACACACATCTTCTACACCCTCCACATCCTCATATTCATCTACCTCATCCATTCAGGGGGCACTATTACCATAGACTTAAGAATGTTCACCTTCCTGCATCTATTGTTGCATCTAATGTTTTTAATCAGGTTGCAGGTACACATCAGATGATCACCAGATCAAAGGATGGAATTCATAAGCCTAAGGTTCTACTTGTTACAGATTTAGAGGCTATTGAGACTCACTCTACTCATGAATCCTTGACCATCCTAGCTTGGAAGATGGCTATGCAGGATGAATTTGAAGCTTTGCTCAAGAACAAAACATGGAGTTTGTTTCATGTTCACCCTAACAGGAAAGTTATAGACTGTAAGTGGGTATATAAGCTCAAGAGGAATCCCAATGGTGACATCATTAGGCACAAAGCAAGACTTGTTGCTAAAGGTTATAATCGGGATCCAAGATGGGATTATACTGAGACATTTAGCTCTGCCATTAAGCTAGGAACAATCAAAGTTATCCTTTCCCTTGCATTAACCTTTGGTTGGCCCTTTAGACAGATTGATGTGGACAATGCCTTCCTCAATGGAGATATTGATACTGATCTCTATATGGAACAGCCTGTTCGCTTTGAGGTGGTCTCCAATCCTCCACTGGTTGTAAACTGCATAAATCTTTATATGACCTAAACAAGCTTCAAGGGCCTGGTCTAGCAAGTTTGGTGATGTTCTACTCAAATTGGGGTTTCATGTGTCTCAACTTGATACATCTCTCTACATCAAACACTCTAATGCATCATGTTTACTTGTCATGGCTTATGTTGATGACATAATCATTACAGGTAGTCACAGCAAAGCTATTGATCAATTGGTTCTCCAACTCAAGTCCTATTTTTCAATCAAAGATCTTGGTCCTCTCAACTTTTTCCTTGGGATTTATGTTTGTCAAACTCCTGATGGATTGTTCCTTAGTCAGAAACAGTATAGGGCTGGTATGAAGGGGACAAATAGTCTCTCCACTCCCATGGTTTCTCATCCACCCCTATCTAAATATTGTGGGCAACCAATTCTGAATGGATACCAATATAGAAAGATAGTTGGAGCTCTTCAGTATCTCACCACGACCAGACCTTACATTTGTTATGCAGTGAATAAAGTGAGCCCGTTTATGCAGTCTCCTCTCGATTTACATTGGAAGGCTATGAATAGGATATTGAGATATATTGCAGGAACAATGGATTATGAATTGAAGTTAACAAGATGCAGCAACTCCAGGATCAAAGCCTTCTCAGATGCTTACTGGGCTTCTCATGTGGATGATAGGAGATCAACCGCTGGACTTTGTCTCTTTCTAGGATATACACTACAAAAAAAACAGCAGTTTTCCGAGGAGAAAACCGAGGGAACTATTCCCCTCAGTATTTTTCGAGGGAAAAACCGAGGGAACAAAATATCCCTCGGTATTTTCCGAGGGAAACATTTTCCTTTGGGTTTTCCCTTGGAAACACGGCGCCAATATTTTCCGCTATAATTACCGAAGGCAATACCGAAGGCTTTCCGAGGGTAATATTACCGAAGGAATTTAGCCTTCAAAAAAACCGAGGGGAACGAGATTCCCACGAAAAAAAATGAGAGCAACACCATCCCCTTAGTTTTTTATTTATTTATTTACTTAAATTAATAAAACCGAGGGCCTTCTGCTACCCTCGGAAAAAACCGAGGGTATTGATAGCCCCTCGGTTTTTTATTATTTTATTTGTTTTTTTTAAATTAAAAAAACTGAGGGCGGTTTGTGCCCTCGGAAAAAACCAAGGGTATTTATAGACCCTTGGCTTTTTATTATTTTTATTTATTTTTTTAAATTAAAAAATCGAGGGCGGATTTTGCCCCCAGAAAAAACCGAGGGTATTTATAGCCCCCTTTTTTTTTTTTTTTTTTTTAAATTAAAAAATAGAGGGCGGTTGTTGCCCTCGGAAAAAACCGAGGGTATTTATAGCCCTCGGTTTTTATTCTTTTTAATTATACTTTACTAAATTTAATATTTTTTTCTTTTATTATATTTTACCAATAATTTTCTTTTATTCTTCTAATATAAAAATATAAATAAGTTATAAATAATTATATTTAAAGTTTTTTTAAATGATTCATAATATTTTCATGTTTGTAATTTTTTCTATAATGTCAATTATCATTAATTTATATTTTATTGAATTGTGATTCACACAATTTACTATCCACACGAGTATGTGGATGAGATTTATATTCTTATTGAATTGTGATTCACAAAATTTACTAGACGAATATTCTCTTTAAAACGTGGGTACGCGTTTTCTATTTTTTTTTTTGATTTTAAATAAAAAATAGAAAAAAATCAAAAAATAGAAAATAGTAAAAAAATAGAAATAATCCCATCATATTAAGAACGGGGTGGGAGGGGTGCGTCTCGGTACTCCGGAACCACGAGGGTCGATTGTCGATCGTTAGATACACGTTTTCTATTTTTTCTGATTTTTTTATTTGGAAAAACCGAGGGGAGGTGTTTCCCCTCGGAAAAAACCAAGGAGAGGGCTAGGCCCTTGGTTTTTTCCGAGGGGAATTGTGCTACTCGGTTTTTGTTAAATAAAAAAAATTGAAAAAAATAGAAAAATCGTAAAAATAAAATAAATCCTATCATCTCAGGCACGTGGGGTGGTCTTGACCCAATTTCGATCGAAAAATATGATCGAGCATGTGCGTATTCACACTTATCGTGTAATTCGACCAACAACCAAGATACGATCGATCAATCAACTTGTTCGGTTGGAAACGCGAAGCGATGAGGCTTCATGATTTTGCCGAGGGGGAGGGGGGTGCATCTCGGTGTCGTGGAACCACGAGGGTCAGTTGTCGATCATTAAGTAAGCATTTTCTATTTGTTTTCGATTTTTAAATAAAAAATCAAAAGAATTTTTGAGAAAAATAAAAAATTAGTAAAAAAAATAGAAAAAGATCCCATCATATTACGAACGGGGCGGGGAGGGGTGCGTCTCGGTGTCCCAGAACCACGAGGGTCAATTGTCGATCGTTAGGTACGCGTTTTCTATTTTTTCTGATTTTAAATAAAAAATGGAAAAAAATCCGAAAAAAAGTAAAAAGAAAAAAGAAACAAATCCCATGATATTAAGAACGGGGCGGGGAGGGGTGCATCTCGGTGCCCAGGAACCACGGGGGTCGATTGTCGATCGCCAGGTACGCGTTTTCTATTTTTTTTTCCGATTTTAAATGAAAAATAGAAAAATATTCAAAAAAATTGAAAATTAGTAAAAAAAAAATAGAAACAAATCCCATCATATTAAGAACAGGGCGGGGAAGGATGCGTCTCGGTGCCCCGGAACCACGAGGATCGATTTTCGATCATTAGATACGCGTTTTCTATTTTTTCTGATTTTTTTTAATTGGAAAAACCAAGGGGAGGTGTTTCCCCTCGAAAAAAATCGAGGGGAAGGCAGGGCCCTCGGTTTTTTCCGAGGGGAATTGTGCCCCTTGGCTTTTGTTAAATAAAAAAAATTCAAAAAAATAGAAAAATCGTAAAAATGAAACAAATCCTATCATCTCAGGCACGTGGTGTGATATTGACCCAATTTCGATCGAAAAGTATGATCGAGCATGGGCGTATTCACACTTGTCGTGCAATTCGACCAACAACCAAGATATGATCGATCAATCAACTTGTTCGGTTGGAAGCGCGAAGCGACGAGGCATCTTGATTTTGACGAGGGGGCGGGGGGTTGCTCTCGGTGTCATGGAACCACGAGGGTTGGTTGTCGATCGTTAAGTACGCATTTTCTATTTATTTTTTATTTTTAAATAAAAAATCGAAAAAAATCGAGAAAATTAGAAAATTAGTAAAAAAAAAATAGAAACAAATCCCATCATATTACGAACGGGGAAAGGAATGGTGCGTCTCGGTGTCCCGGAACCACAAGGGTCAATTGTCGATTGTTAGTTACGCGTTTTCTATTTTTTTCGATTTTAAATAAAAAATGGAAAAAAAATCAAAAAAATAGAAAATTAGTTAAAAAATAGAAATAAATCCCATCATATTAAGAACGGGGCGGGGAGGGGTGCGCCTCGGTGCCCCGGAACCACGAGGATCGATTGTCGATCATCAGATACATGTTTTCTATTCTCTTCCAATTTTAAATAAAAAAATGGAAAAAAAATTCGAAAAAATAGAAACAAATCCCATCATATTAAGAACGGGGCGGAGAGGGGTGCGTCTTAGTGCCCCGAAACCACGAAGGTTGATTGTCGATCGTTAAATATGTGTTTTCTATTTTTTTCCCTTTTTCTTTAAATTGGAAAAACCGAGGGGAGGTGTTTCCCCTCGTAAAAATCCGAAGGGGGAATTGTGCCCCTCGTTTTTTGTTAAATAAAAAAAATTCAAAAATAATAGAAAATTCATAAAAATGAAACAAATCCTATTATCTCAGGCACGTGGGGTGGTTTTGACCCAATTTTGATCGAAAATAATGATCGAGCATGCATGTGCATATTCACACTTGTCGTGCAATTCGACCTACAACCAAGATACGATCGATCGATCAAATTGTTCGGTTGGAAATGTAAAGTGATGAGGTGTCGTGATTTTTTCGTGGGGGCGGGGGTGCGTCTCGGTGTCGTGGAACCACGAGGGTCGGTTGTTGATCGTTAAGTACGCGTTTTCTATTTGTTTTCGATTTTTAAATAAAAAATTGAGAAAAATAGAGAATTAGTAAAAAATAGAAACAAATCCCATAATTTACGAAAAGGGCGGGGAGGGGTGCCTCTCAGTGTCCCAGAACCACGAGGGTCAATAGTCGATCGTTAGGTATGCGTTTTCTATTTTTTTTTTCCGATTTTAAGTAAAAAATGGAAAACAATTCGAAATAATAGAAAATTAGTAAAATAAAAATAGAAACGAATCCCATTATTAAGAACGAGGCGGGGAGGGGTGCATCTCGGTGCACGGAACCACGAGGGTCGATTGTCGATCGTCAGGTACGCGTTTTCTATTTTTTTTTTCGATTTTAAATAAAAAAATAGAAAAAAATTTGAAAAAATAAAAAATTAGTAAAAAATAGAAACGAGTCCCATCATATTAAGAACGGGGCCGGTAGGGGTGCGTCTCAATGCCCCATAACCACGAGGATCGATTGTATCGTCAGGTACGCGTTTTCTATTTTTTTTTTCAATTTTAAATAAAAAATAGAAAATTAGTAAGAAAATAGAAAAAAATTCCATCATATTAAGAACGGGGCGAAGAGGAGTGCGTCTCTGTGCCCTGGTGTTAGAATTGTTTTTGTGCTGTTGAAATAAATCAACGGGTTTATGGCTTGGTATTATCGGAGATCGATTCAATTGAAGGATTCAATGTGTTTCAAGTTTGGAAAATAAAAGGAAAATGAAAATAAAACAATTGACCTATCTAAGCTATCCTAAAAATTTAAATAACAAGTGGGTAGGATGCCTCGTCGTATGCCTCAATATGTAAATGCAAGCAAGTAATGCGAATAAGCAAGAAAAAGCATTGTTTCACCAAGTACAAGCATTCATGCACAAGGTACAACTATGCATAAAATCCTAAATAATGCAAATTAGCAAAAATTGAAAGCATGGATAGAAAGAGCAATGAAAGTTGACATGAAAGTTTAAAACTTTATGAAAAATAACAAGCAACAAAGAGTAGATATAAGATTAAGCATGAAACAAAGCATGAAATTAAAAGAAAGCTTACTAGAATTAAAGAGAGAATCCAAAAAGCTTGATTGAAATTGCAAGAAATTAAAAATTCAAGGGAGTACTTGAATCCTTCTTGAGCTTACAAACCCAAGGCAAAGCTTGAAATTAAATCTAGAGAGAGAAAATAACCGCAAACCCAAGCTTGGGTTGGGAGGAGGTGTTTACAAAATGAAAGAGAGGTTCTATTTATACAAGTTAATTACGGGTAAATGGGTCAATTATGACATATGAGCTTGGATTTCCATGTATTGACCAAATTTGACCCAAAATGGTCAAAATAGACCATTTGGGTCGAGTTGGGCTCGATTGGCTCGGCAAAATTGCAAGGTGGCTCGACATGGGCCGAGATGGCTCGGACGCTAGGCGGGGCTGGTTCGCAGGACCTCTGGCGCTGGTCGGCAGCCGCTCGGCAGCGTGCAGGCAGGTGCGGCGCGCATGGAGTCTCGGCAGCTCTCGGCGGCTCTCGGCAGGCGCTGTCGGCAGGCGAGGGCAGGCGCTGTCGGACACTAGGTAACCCAGTGTCGTATCACGTACCCAGTGTCAGCCATAATTCTTCAATTAGAGCCCCGATTCCGCTAAAACTCCAATCGTAGGCCCATATTCAACCATATCCAGACTAGAATACTTCAAAATACCTAATTTGAACATAAAATTAATTAATTATGATTAAAATAACCATATTAAGTAGAAAATCAAAAAGAAACACGAAAAACAACAAAACGAGAAAGCAAACGAAAAACCTAATAAAACTCGACTCAAAAACTACTAAAGTCAACATAAAATCCTAATTAAAAATACGAGGACAAACACAACAATTACATGCAAAACACCCGGAACCACGAGGGTCGATTGTCGATCGTTAGATACGTATTTTCTATTTTTTTCTGATTTTTACGAATCTTTTTTAATTGAAAAAATCAAGGGGAAGGCTGGGCCCTAGTTTTTTTCCGAGGGGAAAAACCTCCCTCAGTTTTTTCAATTAAAAAAATCGAAAAAACCCAAAAAAATCGAGGACAATCATCCCCCTCAAAATAACCGAGGGGAAAACCGAGAGCCCTATTGCCCTCGGTTCGCTTAATTAAAACAGCAGCGGGGAACAGACCCGCTGCTCACAAACAGAGAGGAAAGAAGGAGAAAGAGAAAGTAGTCCGTCGTCTGCCGCTCTCCGCAGCCGCCGTCCGCCGCTCTCCGTAGCGAGTCTCCGCCACAACAATCGAGGAGTACGGCCGCCTTCGTAGCCCGCCTTCTTCTGCCGCCCACCTTTGTCGCCCACCTATGCCGCCCGCCTTCGCCGCCAGTTTCACAAGGTAAGTTTTCATTTATGTTTTTGTATTCTATTTTGTTAATTTTATTTGTTGATTTTATGAATTAGGGTTTGAAATTAGGGTTTATGGGGTAGGGTTTGAAATTAAGGTTTGTAATTATGTAATAATTTAGGGTATAATTAATAATTATAGTTTAATTTAAGTTTAATTTGCAATTAGAGTTTCATTTAGGGTATAATTTAGGGTAATTTGCAATTGGGTTTTAATTTAGGTTTAATTTGTAATTGGAGTTTCCTTTAGGGTATAATTTGTAATTATGTATTAATTTAGGGTGTAATTTGTAAATTTTATCCGTAATTACCTAACTAGGATTAAATTATGGAATAATTATGTAATAATTTAGGGTATAATTTATAATTTAGGGTATAATTTATAATTATATTTTAATTTAGGTTTAATTTGAAATTAGGATTTTATTTAGGGTATAATTTATAATTATGTAATAATTAGGGCATACTTTGTAATTGGTAACGAGATAAATGATAATACAGAAGAAGAGTTACTCACCGATCAAGATACAGATCAAGACACGGACGAAGATGAGTTTGGTGATAACTTTAATAGTGAAAGTGATTAGTTTGGTTGAAATATATGTAATTTATTCATATTGTAAAACACACTTTTTTTTAAAACAATTTTTTTTTTCATATTTGGGTTTATTAAGACGTTTGGTATATAATATATACTGGTATTTTGTAAAATGCTCGTATTATTATCTAATAATTTTATCAGATGCCGAGAGGTCGAGGTTCTAGTATCATGGGTCGATCAGATATGGGGTCGGCTAATCGTTTAGCCGATTTTGATGACGACTACATGGGTATCGGTACTGATCATTCAGCGCCGACGCAGACACCAACACAAACGTCACATACACCGTCCGATGCAGGTACATCACAACAGCAGTTGGTCCCACCACAGAAGGGTGAATTTCTTGTTTATATTGCAAGGAAGAAGTAAGTAAATTAATGATTTTAAAATTATAATTATCATTATGATTAAATTATATTCGTAACAAAAAAAAAACACAATTGAATACAGGCTACACAGCAGATAGGCGAAGGTGACCACTATACTCCGGGAAATTTTCGAGAAGGAACTCCATCCCACCGGGTGGTGCTATAAGGAGGTACCTAAGGAGACTAAGGAGTTCTAGTGGGAGATATTTTAGGTAATTATTATTTTATGTCCAAATTTGTTAATCTTTATTGTAACTACACAATCATATGTATCAATTGAATTATAACTATTGTTTTATTCAGTAGTAGATTTGTTATTGGGACTCGAAGGAGTATAGTGCTCGTGACATACGGGAAGTATTTGACTCGATGATTTAGGACAAGTACGGGAAGCAGCTGAACGAGTATAAGCAGTATCATGCTTCTCATGGTGGTCAGCTGAAGACATGCGTTACCCAGGAGGTTTGGAGGTAAACGATTCTGTTATGTATTTTTTTATTAAATTAGAATTTTTTATTTATAAAGATAATTTATATCGTATCTTATATATCATGCATCTCAACTAGGTCTTGAAAGGTTGAGTGGGATAAGCCCGAGAACAAGGTAAAATCCAAGCAGTGCAGCCTGAACAGGAGGAGCGAGCCTGCTAGGCCGGGTACTGGGATGTCGAAGCATGGGTGTGTGTGTGTGTGTGTGTGTGTGGTGTGTGTGTGTGTGTGCGCTAAATCTAATATCGATTATACTCTTGATATCGTAAGTAATTTCAGAATATAACAATATATTATTTATTTATTTATTTTGAATGTTAATTATTTGAACGTACGCACAAGAAGGACGATGACACGTGGATCGATGCGAGATCCAGTAATATTAATGTGAGTCTTTTCCATTTTTTAACTTGTTTTTTGATTTTAATGTAGAATTTATTAACGAGTTGTATTTCAGGCGGAGTACGAGCGACAGCTGGAGGAGACACGTGCGTCTTCCCAGGATGTGGGTAGCGAGGTTGACCCTGACTGGGGTTTTCTTCGACGTCGTCGGGTCTAGCAAGGGACGACACTATGGCATCGGCTCGTACAGGAAGATGGTTGCTGTTGCGAAGGGTTTTTTCACAGGCAGCTCTTCATCTTCCTCCTCCCAGCAGCATATAACCCACGTGAGACAGCTCCTGGCGCAGAGGGAGGAGTTGGAGGCCACGAGATTAGCTCAGGAGGCGCAGCTCCTGGCGATCGAGCAGCGATACACCAAGTCTGAGCGACAACGTGAGGAGCAGCGCCGGCAGCAGGAGGCATTTCAGGCGCAGATGAACGCACAGATGGCCGAGATGTATGCTCATTTCTCGCAGTACCCCCCGCCGCAGCACCCCCGCCACACCACCCCCCGTTATAGGATAATTTCATATGCTTTATAAAAACTTTGTTACTAAACACTTTTGTCAAACACATTTAATAATTGTAAATTTCAAAATACTTTTATAATAATTGGTTTATTTATTTGTCTGTTCATTATTGATTTTTCTTCAATTTTTAGGGAATTTTAATAAATAAACGGAATTTAAATTAATGTTTAAAAATATTTTAAAAAAATGAAATTCCGAGGTGGAATACCCTCGGAAAATATAAAAACCGAGGGCAAAACCGAGGGTGTAAGCCCCTCAGTTATTCCGAGGGTAGATATGGCCCTCGTTTTTTTCGAGGGTGCTGCCCCTCGGTTTGCCCTTGGTTTTTTTGGGGGTAGTTTGCCCTCGGTTTTCTCGAGGGCAAGAGCCCCTCGGTTTGCCCTCGATCTTCCTGAGGGTCGTAGGGGGGAATTAACCAAGGGGATTGACCCTCGGAGAATTTTTCCGAGGGACATTTTCCTTCGGTTTCTCAAAAAATCGAGGGAAAAATCCCTCGCAAAACTGCTGTTATTTTGTTGTGATAACCTCATTTCCTGGAAATAAAAAAATAGCCCATTGTGTCCAGATCAAGCACAGAAGCTGAGTAAAGGAGGCTTCCCTTGGTGACTTGTGAAGTGATGTGGCTACATTCCCTTTTTAAAGAACTGAGGGTATACCTGATCAAGCCTAACACAGTTTGGGTAGATAACCAGGGTGTCATTGCTTCAAATCCTGTCCATAATTCAAGAACCAAACACCTGGAATTGGACCTTCATTTCATTATAGAAAGGGTCATGATCAGAGTTAATTCAGTCAGGCATGTGCCAGCAATAAATCAAAGAGCATATATATTCACTAAGGCTTAGTCAGGACAATTCTATGCAAGAATGAGAATAAGTTGTTTGTTACTTCTGAAAGGTGCATAGAATTGAGGGGGCATGATAAACAACAGAGGAAGAATGCATGTGCATGGGGAAGCAACTGTGCACCAGCAGCAGCAGATCACCTTGAGTTAGAGGACAAAGACAGCACAGCACATGCACAAGAACGCTACCATGCACCAGCAGTAGAGGATTGCAATGCCAACGGTTGAAAAGGATGTGTAGCTGGCAGCCTTATCCTTATGTCGGATAGATGACAGCTGGTTCCTCTAGATGCTTCTATGAATTGTATAAATAAACGCATTGTGATATTAAAATCAATCAATAAAAAATTATCTGCTTTGTTTACACATTTTTCCAACCCTAACAAATATGCTTTGCCTCTTATCATGTTTTCTGCTTGCGTTTCCTTTTATTTTACATGCTATTGAATCAAAACTGAGAGTCTTCATTATCTGCATTTAAAAGATACTACAAAAAGGTATTCCATAAATTAATAAATTCTCTAAATTAATATTCATTTTCAGCTTCAACTTGAGCCAATTAAATATAATTATTCTTCTATATATATTAATACGGTTTTACTCCCTATCATATTTTATCTGTGACAATTGATCATTTTACGGAAATTAAAAAAGATAATTAGTATTATAATTATAGGTATCAAATCATCATGATATCTTTTGTTTACTCACTCCGTCCCACAAAGATAGTCCAGTATTTCATCTTCGTTCGTCCCACAGAGATAGTAAAGTTACTATATTTAACATATCATTAAATTTTCATTTCCACACATACCCTTAATTAATATTCTTACAATACTAGTTTTCTACATGGTAAATTAAAAATTGATGATTACAATGTAAAATCTTACTATTCCAATAACAAATACCAACATTGACTATAAACATTAATTGACATAAAAAAATCCAAGAAGGGTATAATTGTAAAACATTAACTAAATTAATGTCTTAACTATATAAACTACTCATTTCTTAATTTGTGTGAAATCAACCGCAGGACTATCATTTTTGGACGGAGAGAGTAAAATAATTAAAAGTGTGAAATAATAAAATTATGAATAAAATTAGTAAAGTAATATTTAATTCTTATTGAGAAAGTAAAAGTAATAATGATTTTCTTTTGAAAACATATATGTGACAGATAGAATGATATATAAAAATATCTAAATTACGACAGATTAGAACGAGAATAATGGAGTAGAACTCTTGTAGGAACAAATAGTTATGTTAATACCTTAAACTTATAATAATCTAAAGTTAATACAAATGTAGCTAAGACAATTTAGTAAAAATATATGCATGTTATTCTTAAATTATTAGATGGGTTCTAGATATAGGTTTGTCTATAGTTTGAGTTTGGAGGTTAGTTTGAGTGATTAGGTTTGGATTCTTAGACTATCTCCGATAGATTTTTTATAATGGCTTCTTGACTATTTTAGGGAGGCAAATGTATTAATATAGTTTCAACAGACTCCGTGAAATAGGGAGCTCCCTTTTTTATTACTTGGCTCTCTAAATGTAGGATGCAATTTTAGCTCCCTATTATTTTCTTTTTATCTTTATTTAAATTGACTCCCTATTACTTTAATAATATTTATGATAAAAATGTGTATATATAAGGAGTTTGTTGAAGTAAAATTTGAATAGGAAGTCCCTAAAATAGAGAGCTGATTTAAATAGGGAGTCCGATAAAGAAAAGTGAAATAGAAAATTTGAAATAATAGAGAGAATTAGTTGGGTCTCGTGTTGGGTCTCGAATCCAGACGAACCCAGACCCGTAAGTCCTAAATTTACCTACGTTTATTTCTAAGTCCACACAATGCCCATCAAACTAAGGACGATTCTATCAATTTTGTGGTAGGAATAGAGCATTATAATTTGGGCACATTTTCCTCTGAGATAAATTTGAATGCACCATGACAAAAGTAATAACAACGTAAATAATCATATTAGTTAAATTAATATTATGTCCAGAAATCAAAATAGTTTTTTTAATACAGCTCCTCTTACCGTTTTAACTATAAAAGTATTAATCAAATCATTATAACCGAATTGTTCAATAATTCATTTTCATAGTTACATTGCAAACCTTTTTAATCTCACTAACTCAATATCAACTAAATTTACTTTTTTCTTTACGATCGTGATTGGAAGAATACCTCGTTGTTGAATACTCATTGATTGGGAGCTCCAGGTTATTATAGAATAAAAACTCTTTACCCTGTTGTATTTGTTTTAGAATTTTCTGCTCTTTTTCCATTTTCGAGGATTTTTAATATTTTTGTCATGTAGGTTACATGATTCGGCCACTACACCTTGGACCCGAACCAACCGACTTAGTGGGTGATAAAGAAAATAAATAAAATTAAAAATGCTAGTGGGGGCCACAGAGTAAGTATAAGTGAATGACGGCAGGATCTCAACTTGCACCCAAAGCTTATTTCTCTAAAACCCGACTTTGCCCCTTCCGGAAACAGTTCTCTCTCTCATGGGGGGCCCGCCCAGAGCGGCCGCTCGGAGAATATCATGGATCCCATGTGATGAGACAACAGGCTTCCACCTGAGCTAACGAACACGTGGCCAAACTATCTTTCGGGAGGAGGCGACGCGTTTGAAGGGCACGTGTGTGGCACGGCGAAAGCGACATATATATAAAGGGTTGGAGAGATAGATGAGGGGTCAGAGAGGGCGGCTCAGAAAGCTGGAGCTGAGACAACGCCTTTTGGCTTTGGCTTTTTCTTCTTTCGCACTTATCATGAAATACTCCACTTGTGGGTACCGCCACTTATGATATCTCGTTTTTACCCCTCTTGTATGATGACTAGAGACACCCACTACTTCTTTTGCTTAATCTTTATCTTTACTCATTCTCATGGAATGGTTTTATGTAATGATGACGCTATAAGTTACTAATTATATCAATTAGTTATATAAATGAAATGTGAATATTGAAATAATACTTCAAATATTTATATTAGTATTTGTTAAAAAGAATTAACAAACTAAAAAAAGCAAAAAAAAAAAAAGAGAGAGAGACAGAGAGTTATAAATTTACTGCTTCTTATTTTTCATCTTGACTACATACATTAAATCTCCAACTTTGAAACATTTATTTTGGCTTATCGCTTCAGTTTAAATAATAATAATATAATACAATACAACTAACTCTCAAACAAATTTTTTTAAATTATAAATCGTGCACTCTATTTACTGCTATATATATAAACTTGGTTATTTTACGCCTTTTAAAGAAGTATCGATTAATATAATTAAAATATTATTTTTTTATTGATACATAAGTAATTAACTATTATTCATTTTCTACTTAATTTTCATAAAATGTAATCTAAGCAAGTGGAGTAATGTAATTTTAATATAACTAATCGTGTATGCATAAAAATTAAAAAAAAAGTTAATACTACATCCGAAAAAATTAATAACACACTTCTCATTTCACTAAGATTAAAAAAATTTAATTAATATAGTTAAAATATAAAATTTTACGTGATTATTCCAAATATACCCTTATTTTAAAGTGAAAAGGAGGAAAAATTACCCTTGTTAGTATTCTAAGGTCTAAATATTTGGAGGAAAAAAAGTTTATTGTATTCCAAGAAAGTTCTATTTTCTCATTATAATTTAAGTGATGTCAATATACAATAAAAATCTAAATAGAGGCAAATAAATAAATAAATACAAATTGTACATATTAAAAAGGAAAGCGTGTTATATTATGAAATTAAAGAAAATATAAATATGCAATATTTTTAAAACGGAAGATTAATAAGCTAGCAGTATTTTGGAACACGTGAAGTAGTAATTATATATTATGTTTTTGAGATGGAAAGTATAATACATATTGAGTAAATATGTGCAAATGACATAAATGAGTTTGTACTTATTTCGATAATCATTGATTTGATTTATTTGCCAGAAAACCACTTCTCTATTGTAAATTGTAATATAGAAAAATCTTATTTGATTAGTAATATTTCGGTATAGTAGTTGGCATTATTATCATAGTGCTTCGTATGTATAGACTTTGGATTTATAGAGAGCAATTAAATTCGGTGGTGTCCGCCCACCCTAATCTACCATCTACAAATTGAAATTGTATATATTGATAATTATAAATATTGTATCACCAAACATTAAACTATCCGGAAATGGGTGACGATAATAAAATAGAATAACTAACACGTCAGAGATAATCTTAAGAAAGAAAAGCCCACTTTTAAGTCTAACCACCCTAAACCCACCGGAATTCCACAAAAGTCACGAGGGCCATTTCCGTCTTTTCAGACCCCACAAATTGCCTGGTACGCGTCTCAATGTGCCCATGATTCATTTCACCATTTACCGACCTTTCGCCCTTCATATTCCTAACCCAGCCCATAACTCTCTCTCCACCTCTCAATCCTTCTTCTCTCTCTCTCTCTCTCTCTCTCAATCAAAAAGAAGAAGCAAATTTATTTGATTCTCTCTAAATTAACACGCTATCAAATATATATATATTTCCAGCATTTTGTTCACCGAAGGTCTATTTTTTGAGCTTGTTAATGGCGCAGAGGACGGAGAAGGAAGAGACGGAGTACAAGGTCGTACCGGAGAACATCTCTCTGTGCGTAAAATGCGGCGTTGCAGGTAACTCCGCCACCAATAATTTGTGTCCGAAGTGCTTCAACGCCACCGCCACTGCTTCCACCTCCATGCCCGCCGTCGCGTCGGTCGGAGGAGCCAAACCTACAAACCACGTGTTCGTGGAGAAGTCCTTCAGATCTAGCTCATCCATAAGGTCCTCGTCGGAGAGGAAATTTATTCCGGCGGGGACGAGCCTAGATCTGAAGAAAGAGGCGTCTCCGGCGGTGGCGCCTCCGGCGAGGAGAGAGGTCAATCGGTGCTCCGGTTGTAGGAGAAAGGTAGGTTTGACCGGGTTCAGATGCCGATGCGGCGAGCTTTTCTGCGCCGACCACCGGTACTCAGATCGGCACGACTGCAGCTACGACTACAAATCCTCCGGGCGAGAGGCTATCGCCAGGGAGAATCCAGTGGTTAAAGCGGCGAAGATTGTCAGAATTTGATTTATAAACAAAAAAGAGATCAAATCCATACGCAGACAGACTAAGATATTGGAATTCCTCTTATTGGAAGAAATTGGTGATCGTGGATCGATTGATTTATTATTGCTGTGTTTCTCTTCGCGTGGAGACGGGGCTTTCTTCATGAGGAAAAAAATGAATTTAACATTATTGTGAAAATTCTCCAGAAAAGCTCTGGTCCTACCGTTTGTTGTTTCGATGAATTTCGTATTTATTTGTATGCCGATTATTACCCTGTTTCAGCTAAATGATTAAAAGAAAGCTTGTGACTACTACTTTTTTGTTAGTTCCGTTTGGATAGTTAGCTAAGCTGAGGATTTAACATGAAGAACATCAAGAGAAATTCTTCTCAAGAAACTCGTTCAAAAATATATATGAAATATAACTCACCTAACAAAACCATTGCTTGACAAAATTTTGAAAAAAGGAAAATGTCCACATATTTTGATTACGTTACAAGTATCTTCCGTTTCCTAAACCATTCTTCAAGCCAAAAGCTCTTAATAAATAATATATTTTGTTTTTGAGAATCTTTTTATTATACAATACTAGTTGATTGTGAAACTGTTGAAAAAAAGTCATTTTTAAATGGAAAATTATTATGAAAATATTAAATATTACTACTCTATATCAAAGGCTAAAATAAATTTAAAATGTTTAATAATTGCGGGGGGAAATAGTTGATTTATTGAGATCACACGACTAGTTGAGAACATTTATATGGCGGCAAGACAGTAACAATGTATCATTTTATAAGCAAGTATTTAGATGCTAAATAAAATTGAAATTAATTTGCGTATTTTATGATTTTCTTTTCCTTTTGTGGTTTAATTAAATAAATAATATATTTTTAATTCATATTTAAATTTATATTATTTATTTAATTAAACCTCCTTTTGTACGCATTTACTAAAATTTCCCCTTCATTCAGCGAAGGATTATTACATAGAGCAAGGGATTCTACTTTCTATGTATGTATACGAACATGTTTACACGATTTTGTTCAAGTACAAGTAAGGTATCAAGCGAATTGGACTTTTATTTTTTATATAGTAAATCTAAAAATGGAATGTGCCAATCATATGTTGCACTCAAAATTGGTGACATTTTCACAAGACAGGCCACCAGGCCTTAATCCCTTTGTTTGAAAACTGCCATGTATGTAACTTTCCTATGGTGTTTAAATCATTCATTACACAAGCTCTCTTGTGAGTAACAAACCCTAAAGTTTTACAAGTAAATCATTGCTTTCCCTCTCTCTGAGCGAGGAGGTCGACTAACAGAACACCGTCGCCATGAGAGGTACGGCTACTATTCCAAACTCTGAAGCCCGGATGGAAGTAATTATCATCGAACCACTTTTTCAACAAATACAGCGGAAAGGGGCCTTGTGTTTGCCCTCGGGGATCCACATAATGCCATATAGCATCGGCCCACTCGTTCACGTCATCGTCATCGCTCAGGTCAATCACCACCGGTTGCTCCGCTTTCTTCTCCACAGCTTTATTTTCTTCTCCAGAAACCACAACCTGTGTCGTCTCTCTGCTGCCTTCATCATCACAGATCGCATCGGCAACCAACGGCATTTGTTGAATATTGGTTGCTTGGTCACCTACACGACGAAAATTGCGGATATTAGTTACTTAAATAATTAATGTATACCAAAAGTGGAAAATCTACGAGAACCCTAATAATAACAATAACAAATTATTAAATAAATAATATACCATTTGGATTGCCATCAATGCTTCGACCCGGTGCTTCAGGAGCATGTGCATCATTGAAAATAACTTGAGATGGGGCTACAATGCCTACAGATCCTAGAAATAAATTAAAATATATGAATTATAACTATACAAAGTCTTCATATTATCTGAAATATAAGTACGAAATTTACATTAAAAATTTTCAGGTTACGCCAGCATGGATCATAATTGTTCACCATATACAAGAATGAGACCAAGTCAATAAACAACTTTCTCAAGGCTAAAAACAATAGCTAATATTAATTCATTCGTATGGGCGTACAATTTCAACCATTCCCCATGCTCAGTCACATGCAAAGCATTTCATATAGCATTGTGTTGTAAGAAAATGAAGACAAGTAATTACTCTTCCAGACAATAATGCCACATTGTGACCCCTAAACTGCCGATTGTTAAAATCCTTCTCCACCAAGTCGAGATTTTTATTTTTTTTTAAACTTTAATTGAGTTCACTTTCGATTTTTCACTATTGATATTTAGCCAGATAGGATCGACACCAGGCAATAGAAAAATCAATTAAATTAAATACGGGTCAACTAGAAATTCATTATTTGTATGACCAGAAAATACAATTTAAAATTCAACAGACATCACGACAATAACACAAAAATTCATAAAGATTGTCCAGTCAGGAGCAGAACTTATTTGGAAATACTTCGGCAAATACATGAATTTTTAAAAGCTATATATTAATTAGGTCAAAAACAACACGCGCCTCCCATTAATTTTTCTTATGTAGTTTATAATTGTATTTAATTTTTACCCCACTTGCCAAAAAATCCTGGATGATCCATTAAACGAGAAACTAACATATGTTATGGCAAATGTACTAAGGTCGTACCTGAAGCATCTGTGCTGGAAACATCTGAATTCACTCTGAGAATCGACTTTGGGGAACAATCACTTCCTTCGGCTTTCTCAGAAGAAGCTGTAGCTATAACTTCGCGCTCTAGCTCTTCAGCAATCACTTCTGGAAGCTTAAGCAATAACTTTTCTTGTTCAGATGGCGTCTGTAGCATCTTTTTTCTATCAATGTACTCAAACATTGTATCTATGGAGAATTAAGTAGACAAAAGCTGCCCAAAGCAATTCATAAAATAAAGCAATTCAAACCTTTACAAGGATAATGACATATAATCATTAAACTAAATCTTACAAGACTTTTACATATGCCTCAACACACACATTGACCAGGAAAACTCAATAAATGTAAGGTAGGCATCTGAAAGGATATTCTCTACGCCATCCTTTTTCGTTGGCATGATCAATTTTAGCCTGTAGCAAAGAAATCTCTCTTGCAATCGACTGTAACCAAACGAGGAGTGAAAAGAATAAAACAGTTAGAACCAAAATAAGGAAAACATTCATGGAATGAGGCAACAATTGAGTTAAAAAATAAATGACTAAGAAAAATGAAAAACAAGAGAATACAACTTACATTTTTAGTTATATCAGCATGCAATATTTGCGCCTTCTCTTCAACCTCCTTCTGCCGATTTTGTCAACCCATGATTAATTTGCAAATCGTGATGATGGGAAAATAATAAGAATGCAAAAATACAACTAAAAAGAAACATAATTATTTCATCAATATAGAGAGATTTTTCAGATTTGTGGGCCCAAATACTTCATTCTTGGATTCAATCGCAGATATACTTTAAACATGATGTCTCCTATTATTATCAGATAAAATTGCCAATTCGCATTCAATTTAATTTCACATAAGAAGTCTTACAACAGTCAGCCTTTTAAGCAGCCCAGTTTTAATTCTGTCACGTACATCCTCTATCTCTTCCTGCAATAAACGTAGCAAATGACGAGTTAGCAATCCAAAAAAGCTTGGACGCAATGCGAAACTTATGCCATCTACACCAAGTCAATGCATAATTCTATATTTTACTAAAAATGAGGGAATGATAATGTTGATATCTTACTCATGAGAATATTAAATAACTCAAAGTTCAATAACAATGCTACTTTAGAGCCTATATAACAATGTTCGCTGACACTATCATCAGTGCTTGAACGGGCTCACCCAATCTGGCCCACATCACCTATAAAAGGTTTTAAGGGTTTAGGCGGATAAATACCTCAGAAAAGTTGTCACTCGACAGCATGGAAATAGGAACTTCTTTAAAAAAGTTCGAAACTCTTAGGCAAATCTCACTACCAGCACCAGGAACCTCCTTTTCTACACCTGCTAAAGAAACCAAGTTAGACAAGCAACCAACAAAGTAAATAAATACACAAACGAGCATGTAAGCCTTTTTCATAGGAAATGGCCAGTCAGAGAAATTAGAAACTTCCCAAATTCATTATAACACTTTTCTGGAATTTTCAATTATGACATATAAATGTAAAATCAATTACACAAAAAATCACCTGTGACTTGTTGAAGCTGGAACCGGTTCTTTTGATAAATGTCATTAGGGTCCGATTTCATCCTAACAAAGCTTCCCACAATCTTGAACTCAAAGCTTTCCGGAACCTTAAGGAGCTCCTCAATCACACTTCTTTTCAAATAAACAAGTTTGATATTATCAGCAACAACAGCAGCAAAGCAGCTCTTAGGAATCTTGGCAACTTTCTTAATCTGGCCACTCAGATTCTTTTTCAAGCCCGACGAGGATTTTTTCTCGTAACCCTCTTCGTCCGAGCTATCGTCATCGGACTCGTCATGGTTTTCAGCAAAGTGCTCTTCGAGCATATCGTGCACTTTTAATCGAGAAATAAATTTCTTCCCGAAAATAGCAAAAAGCCTCTCGTCGCATATAACTTTCTTCTTCTTTTCTGCACTAGCAAGGCCTCTTTCATTTATATACCTCGTGATGAACGTTGCCACCTCACGCTGTGAGTAATTTTCCTTTGTATCCTTACCGATTGCTTCGAGAAATTCGATTAAAGGCCTCGAGCCCCATCCGATAAACTCAATTTTTCTTTTCCCTACTCGTCTTTTCCTTTTGTTACAAACGGGTGGTGTTATTACACTCGATTCCTCGACCCAGTAATCGTCTTCCATTTTTTCAGGATGATGTGAGAAGACAAAATTCAAGCTAAGCCCTTCCGAACGTTCTGTAGCAAATTGAAGAAGAAAAAATTGTCAACAACACGATGCTCAAAATAGTTGGCTTATGCCTAATCTACATACCTATAAAGGCCAGGAAAAAAAATGACTATCGGAATAAAAACTTCTGGAATTCATTATTATCCAGAATATATTTCCCCAGTAGGACTAGTAGGAATTGAAGAGAAAGGCAATTGATGCACATATATTAAGTGCACTATTAGATTTCAAATTTATTTCTGAAAATGCTGATGTTCAGGCTAACAACATCCCTTATTGCAAGTTATTCAACTATTCACACTTGATACAGAATGTGTTTACTTTTTAAAACCTATAGGCTTCCAAGAATTACTGGAAAAAAATTAAATGAGAAAGACAGTCAAAGTGCTTCTCATGTAGATGACTCAACTTCAATATAGGACAAATTGCCAAATAAACTTCTCCATTTTTTCCATATATTTCACAAACAAACATTTCAAATAAACCTCAATTTTGCATGCAAGTCTATACGGGTCAGAAATGCAAAAAATCAATAGCAAAATATGTCAAGAATATGCTCACCTTAGCAGGGGGATAAGAAGCAAACAATCACTCACATAAACTGCAAAAATAAAATAAAATAAAAATCAATCAAACAAACAAAATAACACTGCACTACACGTTAGCTTTTATAAACACAACAGAGCGACTTCAAAAAAAAAAAGCAGGGCATTACCAAATGAAGAAATCAGGCAATTGTACTTAAACGGGTTAAATTAGAGAATCCGAATAAAAAATCCCTGGAATACAACGCTCAAGTGGATAAAAGAGGGCCAAAGTGAAGCCAAAAAAAGAAAAACTCGCATTTTATTCAGCGAAATGGGAAATAACCGAAAAATAAAATGGAGACAAGGATTGTGGTCTTCGTGCGAAAATGGAAACTGATGGTACGTTAAAGATTTCTTGAAAAATGAGAACAAAATTGTTAATTTCTCCGAACTGCAAAATCCACATTTCAGTTTTGACTCGCGTGCACAGTGGTAAAAATAGCTTTGGATTCTTGAATTTAGGGGTTTATCATGGTTATTTGCATCGACGCCCATCATGTTCTGACATCTTACATTTTCACACCCTATAATTTGGATTGTGGGAAAAGACCTTCCTTCTGGATTTTAATTTATTGTAAGGTAGTACAATAGAATTAAAACGTCCCTCACCTCACCCAATAATATTGTGAAATTATATTCAAAAGGTTTAAAAATAATAAACGGAAGTAAGACCATAGAAGCGGTTTAGCCGCTTTTTAATTTAATTTATTTTAAATATCCACATGACTATTATACATTTGAATATATATAACCTCTACCTGTATATATATATATAGGGACTTCTACGGTACCGTGAAAGTACCATTCCCCACTTAATTAAAACTCTTAGATCCAAAGTGGTTATAGATAATGATTAGATTTAAGGGATGTAAATGCAGGGGGTCAGGAGGTATGGTACCTTCACGGTACTGTAGTCATTTTCTATATATACACACATATATATTCATTTTTTTAATTATTTTATATAATAAAAAATATTAATATTTAAATTTTATATAATATTACACATTAAAATAATTATCCGTGCAACATACTCGTATTAAACTAGTTAATTTTCAATTACGATCTTTATAAGTTGAAATTAGGACCAACAATTAGGGGTTTTTATCTACTTGGGATTTAAATTAACGAACAAAATGAAACAAAAAAGAAATCTAAGTATATTAGCATAAATTTGTTTTAAACATGAAAATAGATATCCAAACAAGAACAAGCAATGAACTAACAGCATTCCCAAAAATAAAAAATAAAAAAGAAACTAATAGCACAATTTGTGTTGTCATAAGGAAAAAGCACAATGACAAAAAAGAAAAACATACATTCCTTCTCCTTTTGCAAATAAAATCAATACCTTCCTATGCAAAGCAATAACAAATTCTAAATCTAAAAAGATTTAGATTTAAGTGAAATCAACGACCGCAAGAGAAATGTAGGGGAAATAAAAACCATTTTGATATGCCGGCGGACGGAGGCTAAAAGAATAAGAAAGAAAGAGAGAAAAAATAGGTTCAACACTTGAGTTGGTAATAATAGGGTCACATTTATTCACAAAAAACACCGGCTTGTTTATTAAATGGTAAGTTGATTTTTTTGATACAACTTGGGTGAGCGAGGCAATGGCAATTTGGTAAGTTCCAAATGGTCATTAGAACGCGTTGCTTTTAGAAAATAAAATATATATATATATAATAGGTGCAATGTGATTAACGTTATTTTTAAAATCTTATTATCAACACAATTAATTATTATAAGTGATTCTGCTAAATTACGTACTTTAGTAAAATGTTTATTTCATTAATGACTACATAAGACAAAAATCTATATCCGAATTGCTATTAAATTTGACCAAATAATCCATCTCACCTCCTTAAAAAATAAGGTACATAGAATACTCTGTAATGCGACGGAGGTCAAACTCGACCAAAACACGTATTCGCCCCAACAATGTTGCTGCACATTTCTTCTTTTTCGTTTCCTTCCCTAACCAAAACATAACTACTACAACAAGGGTATGTACATTGTCGGAGCCACTGGATTAATTGGCTTCGATGGAGTGTGATGATCGAGAGGCAAAGATCGAGCTTTCCGACGAAGCAGTAGCAAGAAACTGCCAGTTTTTTATAACGGTTATTCTACTGGAACCGTTATAGTATCATTGAAGAGCAGCAGTGCAAAATTGAGCTATCTATAACGGTTACTCTGACCGCTACCTTATCGTTAACGCTACCGCTAAGACTGGACAGAGGCATCAGCGATAGCTTTAGCGGTACAACTATTATTACTGAACCTTTAGCTCCTATTCCGCACYTGAACTAGCTACCCAGCAAGAAAGAAGCATACTAGATAAGCATAAAGCAGGAAGAAAAGACAATCATAGCTACAATCATTGTGATTGGCAGCGGCGGCTGTCGTTTCCTCACTCAAATCAAAGCCCCACCGCTGCTATGGATGTGGCAGGCGGCGGAGAAGATAATTCTGGCGGCGAATCATGGGTTTGCTGAGGTGGCGACTGAGAGGGTTTTGGACGAGATGGTGAAATTGGTCGATGATCCTTAGATTATGGTTAGTAATCGGAACAAGGCTTTGGTGATGATCAAATCGTGGGGAGAGTCGACGAACGAGTTGCAATATTTACCTGTTTATGAACAGACTTACAAGGTAATTTAATTAATCCTTCATATGAATCTAAACATTTTGTATTGTTATATCTTGTGAATATCTGTTAGCTAAATATTTGAGAAATTTGTTACACGAACTGATTAATTCATTACGCTGATTTTGGTATTCAAATAAAATTAAATTCATTTGAATGTTACTAATTGTAGCAAGATAGCAATTATAGGAAAGTAATTAGTTATTGGTTTATATGTGTGATGAAGTTCTTTCCTGTTTCGACTATATATATTGTCGTTACAGAGTCTGAAAACGAGGGAAATAAGGTTCCCGGGCCGGGATAATG
Organism: Phtheirospermum japonicum; assembly: GCA_014905375.1. Classification (NCBI taxonomy): domain Eukaryota; kingdom Viridiplantae; phylum Streptophyta; class Magnoliopsida; order Lamiales; family Orobanchaceae; genus Phtheirospermum; species Phtheirospermum japonicum. The sequence goes on from BMAC01000942.1 coordinate 68,798, forward strand.
ACAACTTGGTGCCTGTATTTACTTCTCAAAGATCAACAACAACTTCATCGTGAGATCCCGTGACAAATCTTTTCAACTGAACAAATCAAAGAAGTGTTTGATGTGGCGAGGAATAGTATAAAGACTGCACATACCGTTTTAACCTCTTCCCCAAAATAAGACAAGGAAAGCATATACCACTCGATCAACAACGTCTAATCTTTACTGGCAAACCGCTCGAGGACGGGGACATAATCAACAACGTCAAGTGACAAGTTAAAATTGTTTGTGCGAGTTATATTCCATTTTGCTCTGTGGCTCATTTTGTTCTCCGTTGTTGGCAGTTTTTAGTGTAAAAGTGACATATTTTAGAGGAGAAGTGACAATTTACAGTGAAAAAGGGACAAGTTATAACGACAGTGTTATATTTTAGTTAAATGTTGATTGAAATATAATACATGGAGGGAAGTTAATGTGTAAAAGTGACAATATTTAGTGCAAAAATGACAATATTAATTGAAAAGGTGATAGAATTATATTTATGTTAAATGGTCGCCTGAAGTCCTGAAGCCTTCCGAAAAAAGTGGAAGCAAGAAATTCGCCCTCTCGGTAGCATGTTCTGTTTGCAATTTATAATATTAATCCATGTTCTGTTTGCCATTGTTGTACTTCCTTCTCGATTATTGTAATTTGTGTACTTATCAATCTAGTATTTTGTATTTGAAAGAAAAAGTACAAACATGTTAGTGCATATATATACTGTCACTTTAGCTCAAACCATGTCACTGTTGCGCTAAAAAGTGTCACTTTTGCATTAATGTAAAAGTTATAGTTTTTAGTGCAACAGTGATATTATTATATTTAGTTAAATAATTGATTATAATATATTGTATAAAAGTGAAACTTTTTAGTGAAAAAGTGATAATGATAAGTTGAAAGTGATACATTTCAGTGCACAGGTAACAATATTTCTTCATAAAATGTTCACAAAAAACGAGTCTTATAATATGCAAAAGTGACAGTTTTTAACAGAAAAGTGACAATATTTTTGCACAAAGAAAACATAAACATTTGAACGTTCCAAATAATACATAAAATCTAGAACACGATGGTAACAAATTGACATCAACATACAACATAATTACAAAGTGACAACAAATGAAAAGAACATTGAAACTGCCAATTGCATATCTATAACAAAACAAACAGTTTTGAATTAATTGAACAACTCAGAATTATTGAATAACTCTAAGCTCGGTATCATTTCTACAACTATCTTAGAAAACCCTATACACAATCCAACAAAAATAAATATCCATCAATAGTGACAATACCAAAATAAATATAAAATTTTGAATTTGAACTAGAACAACAATCATGTGGATCATCATCACTCCAATGTTTTGCATCTTTTACACAAACATTAATCTGCAGGAAGAATATGATAAGAAACATCAGCTCACGTAATTAGATATTGAAAAGATATTTATATTCTCATGTAGGCTAGCTATTTGTAACAGCTATGTAGGTTTTGAGTTCATGTATATAATATGAGATGACAAAATTCAATAAAACCGACATAAATAACAAGAGTATAGAGTATTAGTGTTTTTACACTGAATCTGTAGACATTGTCATCTTGCTCGCCGTACTCGTCATTATCCTTCTCATTCTTCCACTAACACCATAATTATCGTGTAGATGAAATATGCTTCCAGGGATAATTTGCCCATACAAAGTTCTTGTGAGGCCATGAATGAAAATCCTCTTAATAGAATTAATCTCAACATAAAACAGAAAAAATCTAAAACAATCATCTTGCAAAAAAACTTGCATTTTGTCCTTCATATAATCAACTTGCCTTATAAATTAACGCCACGTCAGAAAAATGCCTCCATCAAGTTTTTTTTAGGCCATTTTCGATGAATTGGCCAACTTAGCAGATGTGGTTTGATAATGATCAATATCACGTATCTTTTTTGGAATGTGGCCAATATAATGGACCAAAATTGATTTCTTTCTCAGGTTTCTTTGTTCAATTAATGTTTAAAATAAAGAAAAATGATAAGAAATTATTGAATCACTCCACGTCAGCAAAAAGCCCGATCGAGATAATTTTGTACCTTTTTTGATGATTTTGTCAACTTCGTGTATGTATTTTGATAGTGGACAATATCTTGGTCATAAATTGGAAAGTGGACAGTATAAGGAACCAAAAAAGCAATTTTCCACCTCTATAAAGAACAACTTGAATCCTCATCTCCATAATCCTTCATCACCCTACTTCAAAGTGTCTATCAATATCACCATAGGCAAGACCAAAGTCAGTTAGAATTAAGCACCCATCTAACACATCTAAAAACTTATTGGTATATAAAATACTCTCTTTCCGCAAGGGAGGCATTTTCAGCAGCTGGTACTTTTCCGTCCCGAGATCAAAAGCTACAACTTATCATACGTTCCCATGCTTATGTTAACCAGTTCAAAGCTCCAAATAGAAAAACCCCGGGACTAACTAGACCCTCGATAATCACCATCACCACCATACGGGGAATTCATAATCCTCATACACGAGTTTACTTTCAGACTATAAACATGAGTTAGATGCACATATCTTCTTTGACGATGACGATGCCTTATCCCTATAGCTTTGTAATCAATGGTAGTGTAATCATACCCAAGCCCAATAGCCGCTTCTATTGAGTTGGAATTAAATTTTCACAGGTTCACAAAAATTACCGCTCGATTAGCAGTAAAAGCAATCCACTATCAATTACTCCCCAGGTTCGCAAAATATTATCGTATCTTGCTCTCTCAAATAACTAAGCTCAAATGAGGGGAAAATTAAAACAATAATTATAAAAAATAGAGAACATGAACACATTTATAAGAAACAAATAAAAAATATTTACCATAAACAAGCGTTGTCCAGTAATTCATATAAGTACCCTAGAAAATTACCAAAAAAAAAAAAGTTAGTTGAGTGAACAAAGGAGAGGGCAAACATAGTTAGTTGCCACCCTCAAGATCTCATTGGCACATAATTAAAGGTGTAACTGCGTGTGTCTGGTTACGTAACAAAGCCTCACCTCAATTACTTGAAAAAAATCACAGGCTTTGGAGAGAGAAAGGAGATCGAGGAGATGAAAGAAGAATGGAAATCTGGCGGATTTTTTTTGCTTTTGATCTTTTTATATGCAATCCAATTTGTGCGATGGATACAAATTTGATATTTGAATTTTATCACACGATAAAATATACGCGTGATTCTTATTTGAGTGTTTGCCCCTAAATAATCACGCCCCTGTTAGTATTTGCACCTTTCCCAATCATATTCGTATCTTTGAATTTTTTTTTTACCATAACAAATGACCATCATTCTTGTTGAAAACAATTCAAGAAGCTCGAGCATCTCTAATATATAATTTTTAGATTATTTTTTTCAGGGCCGGTCCTTGACCATTTTAGGCCCTGTGCTAAATGATGAATAATGCTTTATGTATATTTTTTTTTCACAAATGATAATATAATATAAATACCTTCAAGATAGAAATATCTTTATGATATATTAAATAATACACAAAGTGGGTACTCTTTTTTTACGAAATGCTACAATAGCATAAAAATACATGATCCAAACGATGACTAACTAGCAAATGATACGACACAACCCCTTAAGAAAAATCAAAGTGCATTCATTTTTTTACGTGAAGCATTCATTTTTTTAATAAGAAACTTTTCCATTGATCCTTTTTAATATTGAGCCGCTTGTTCATTAATTTTTTTTTTCTTCTTTTTTCCTTTTTTGATATCCCAAGAGTTATTTACTAGAAATCATTTAAATTTTAGATCAATAAAAATTCAAAATAAAAACTTTTGTAAATAAAACCTGAATTTGTATAGTCAAAACTTTAATTATCTTTGCAATTTCCAGAAAGTGTTCTGTACAAGAAAAAAAATATATCGATATCACAGTAAATAAAAAATAAAGAATCACTAGAAAAATAATGCTAATCAATCGACTTTTTCTAAAGGTGTTCGAGAAAGTGTCCCTGTACAAGAAAAAAAATCTCGATATCACAGTAAATAAAAAATAATGAATCACTAGAAAAATAATGCTAATCAATCGACTTTTTCTGAAGGTGCCCTAATGTCCACAATCTTTATTAAAATATAATAATACTAAGAAAAAAAAATAATACAATTATTTTTCATAAAATATTTATACTTTTCATTTTCCTATATAAAAAGTCTACATCCAAAAGAAAATTAAAAAAAAAATCAAAAAAGCCCGAAAGCTTGAAATTGAAAATTGAAAATATTTCCCCAGTTCACCTTCATCATATTAACAATAGGTACGTGTTTGTTTGTTTTTTTTATCATACGCTGTACATATATAATGAGCATGGCTAGGATGGGTTAAATATTTGGGCCCTGGGCTTTAGCCCAGGTTGCCCTGCGCCAGGGCCGGTCCTGGTTTTTTTGTGGGATTCATCTACACATCACTCTTTTTAAAAATGCGCATTCATTAAAAACACAAATTTACAATACTAACATTTATTTATAACAGAAAAAGTGCGGGGACCACTATCAATTTAAAACATCCAGTTAAACAATTTTGAAAGGCAATGTAGGTTCATTTAGTCTTTAAAGCATCTAAAATGGGCTGACAGACGTTTTTGGGAGTTCATGGTGGTGAATATTTTCTGTGAGCCCGTCTTAGAACAAATTAAAAACACCAGCCCAGTATTGGACCATTTTGAAAGACATGCTTATATACTGGTGTAAGTTTTAGCGCAAACAATAGGTGAAAAGGAAATAAATGAATATTAGAAAAAATATATTGGAGTGTGATATTTCAAGAAATTTGTATAAAATCCAAAATATACTCAGACACTTCTCCGGAGAATACAACTATGATAATAACGTGTAATAATTTGAACACTGTATACAACTAGGATAATAACGTGTAATAATTTGAATTATCATCCATTATTTAAAGAGTGAAAAAATAATCAGAATAATGTCGACACAAGTGAATTTTTTCTCAAAAATTCTTATTATCACGCACAGTGCTCACAGATTTATGATAAACCTCCCAAGATATAATGACAACGACATCGGAAAGAGCGGTCAATCTGGTCAACCAAACGAGTGAGATCAGGTCAATCAACTAATCAACAAACTCTAATCTCGTAGGTTATATGATATGCGTGAGGGCAAGTAGGACAAATATGATATAATATGTGTATGCCAATGATTTTATTTGTTGTATTGACATTATGTATGAGTTAGTATTTATAGTTTCGAAGAAACAATTAAAGAAAGACACGAAATCTTATAAATTATGATTTCTAAAACAAGTCAATTTAACTTATGAACCAAGTATTACTTGCTTTCAAAAAAAGCCTAAACTAATTAGCCCGAAGTTATTAAATATTTTGGGATCCAACACTTAAGGCCCAGAAGGCTCGGTCCTTTTAATGATTCAATTTCATAAATAATGGATATCATTCATACGTTGGATATTTATTTTTATTTAGAAAATTTCACACCTTCTTTACATTTCAAATGTTTACACAAACAAATCCAAATATCCAACTTTGGTCATTGACTTTCCACTCGCCCGAACATGAATTTGTAAAAATAAATATACAAAGATAATCTACTCGAAACATATATTAAGAATTCGACATTTGAAATATTTGGTCAAAATTATCATGTATAATTTTTCCAAATTCAATTTCTCCAACACAACCAAATTAAAATGAAATAACATGCATATTCATTAAAAAAAAACCAATAATAATAAAACGCATATAACGCAACACGTGCTTTTTAATCCCGACATTGCGTAGCGTAAATATCGTTGCGTTTTATGTGAGCTTTTTGGATATATTATCTTTAATATAAAAAATAATTATATATTTTTTTGAGTTATTTTTAATATAAAAAATATTTTTTTTCATCTAAAATATATCTTATTGTGTAATCTCAACAAATAAATTACACAACATCAAACAATTCATCATACATAATAGCAAACAACAAATAAAATAGAAACGATATGATATTAGTATTAAAAAAATGAATAATAGCAAACAACAAATAAAATAGAAACTATATGATATTAATATTAAAAAAATTGAATAAGTAGTCTAATTGTCATGCATCGTTTATTATATAAAATAATATAAATATGGATTTGTTAATAAATACTTGTGGAAAAAAATGATCGGTGCCAAAGTGACTAAAAAATGTTAAAACAATGGTTATTGAAGCTAGATTTATATCACGAAACTGACCCAAACCACGACAAAAACTAGGTCTTTTAGGATTTTTTCTTATTTTCACCTACAAAAGAGTTATAATGTTACAACTTATATTACTAATTCATTCTGCTAACCATTTCAGCGCAGCGTGGGTTTTAATTATACATATGTAATTTGTTATTCATATTTTGAGCACTTATAATAAGGGTTACCAACAAATTACAAATTACCTCAGAAATTATTAATTAGTACGTTCCCGAAAATTTGCTCTGGAGACTATAGACAATGGTATTCATCATGTTCCAAGAATTTCATTTGCACTTGGGAACATGATAATGTACCTAATAATATAACAACCACAATTTTGCCTGTTTAAGACAAAGCAGTTGTGTGAACTCTAACAAGAGAGGAGTAGAAACCATCTTCGATATTGATCAATGCGTTGTGGTTTCCTTTCTCGACAATGCCCCCGTTTTTAAAGGCCGCAATTACGTCCGCGCCCCTGATCGTCGATAACCTATGCGCTACTACAACCGTGGTCCTATTCGACATTACCTTGTCGAGCGCGTCCTGTACAATTTTCTCAGACTCAGCATCCAATGCACTCGTAGCCTCGTCTAATAGTAGTATCTTCGGGCTCTTCACGATGGCCCGAGCGATGGCCACTCGTTGCTTCTGACCGCCCGATAGCTGGACCCCACGCTCTCCAACTATCGTGTCGTATCCCTGCAATGGCAAACAAAAGTTCTCAAACTTGTGAATTGTAAAAAGGGTCAATTACAAAACATTGGCCTGATGGGCCAGCCCGAGCCCATCAAGTCAAATGAAATAACCGGGCCGGGCCTGGGATATTTGACCTGTTGCAATCCACTAATGAATTGATGTGCGTTGGCCAACTTTGCTGCATCTATAATCTCGGCCTCGGTCGCACTTCCACCTTTTCCACTAGCAATGTTGGATCGGATCGTGTCGTTAAACAAGACGGGCTCTTGGCTCACAAGGCCCATCTGCTGCCTTAGCCATTTCAAATTGAACTTGTTTATCTCAATCCCATCAAGTGTGATATGACCAGAATCAGGGTCGTAAAATCTTTGAAGTAACGAAATCACCGTTGATTTCCCGCTCCCACTCTCCCCGACCAGAGCAACTATCTGAAAGTCATTATTAGGCTAACACCATAAATTATAACAATTCAACCAAAATGATTCACAATAGTAACACACTATCGACATTTATTTTCATTTATTACGGAATATTTGAGGTCGTCGTCACCTTGCCACTGTTAATAGTCAATGAAAGATCCCTCAAAATTCGAATGCTCGGCCTAGTTGGGTAGCTAAAGTCAACACGCTCGAGTTCGATTTCTCCATCGACATTTTCTAAAGTCATGCCCGACTCGTCACTAGGGTCAATCTTTGATTTCCTCTCGAGAATTGCAAATACAGAGGCAGCCGCATTTTTCGCTTTGCTTGTATCCGGAGCAAACGTGCTTGTTGCAGATATAGCAGCTGCCACCATGGTTAGAGCATAATAAACCTGCATTTTTATTTATTAAATATCCCGCAAGAAAATGAATGCATGCAAGGTCGAGCACACACACACACACACACACACACATATATACACTCACACGAAAGACATCTGGAGCGGATATTTTCCCATCCTGAACAAGCCGAGCCCCTGCGTAAAAGCTGGTTGCATAGACCAAATACAACATGCATATAGATAAACCGAATCCTATTCCGCTAATTAATCCTTGTCTTGTCCCGTTTGTCGCTGGACCTTCGCATTTCTTCTTGTACGTTTCTATAATCCTCTCTTGGGCACAAAACGAAGCAACCGTTCTTATATTACTAATAGCATCGTTCACTACTTGGCTTGCTTCTTCATACATCAACTACAAAATCAAACTTCTGATGCCTTAGATTTTGTAATTTGAAATTTGGCTTAATTGCAAAATCGATCCCCTAATTATAAAGTGGCTCACAATTTTGGTCATGTAAGTATTCAAAGTAGCAATTTATTTGGTCCCACAAGTTTTGATTCTTTTTGTAATTTTGGGTCTTGTAAGAGTTAATTCCGTGCGATTAGCCCTCTGAGTTCCATGTTTGTGCAATTTCGGTCCCAAAATGTTGTTTTAGTATTTTATTTATTCCCAAAATGCCCTTAAATGCCAAAGTATCCAAAAATTATTGTTTGAGTATTTTGGAATTTTGAGTTTTAGAACAAACGGGGGGATTGAGATTCGGAATCACGAATCTAATATTCCAAGTCTTAGACCAAACAAGGCCTATATGTCTTAAAAACAGAATTGTAATTTTGAAATGTACCTTAGCATCTCTGCTGAACCCCCTAACAGACTTCATTTGTGCATATCCATCAAATATAACCAACGGTAACATCGCGAAAACGATGAGCGCCAGCTGCCAGCTTGCTGCGAAAGCTATACCCAACCCAACTACCACCGAAGCCACTTCCTGTACGAGCTGCGCTAAAGCATCCCCAACCAGAGTACGAATCAGAGCCACATCACTAGAGAGCCTCGCGCCTATCACGCCGCTCGAGTTCTCGGGCTTATCGAACCAACCTATTTCCATGCTAACTATCTTCTCAAAACACATCAATCTAATCCGCCGTATCAACTTGATCCCGGCCACGCTGAACAGGTACGCCCTCGACGGGTACGCGATTAACGCCAGCCCTCCGAGAACGACAAACATGGATGCCCAGAATTCCGAGTCCTTTTCCAATTTACGCGGCGGCTCGTAGAAAGTCTTGATCGCGATAGCAACGAGCAATCCGAAGGCGGGAAGTATCGCGCCGGTCAAACTAGCGGATATAGCGCCCGCGACTAGGGCGGGCCCCTCGGGCTTGCTGAGGCGGTAGAGTGAGACTTGCGGAGGGTCTCTTGGTGTTTCCTGGGAAACGACGTTATCTGATCGAGACGATGCTGAACTCAAAGAGCGCTTGGATGTTGCGCCGGGTTTTATTGTAATATCTGACTTGTTGTTGTGTTTGTTGTCAGGTTCGGCTCTTTGAGAGTGTATGAGGTTGGAATACATACCTTGAGTATCCTTGAGTAGCTCAAAGTGCGTGCCTGAAAGTTTGAAATGTGTTAGCAAAAAACAAACAAACAAAAAAACCCCCTAAAATGCGACAAATAAAACCTCAAGAGTACAACTAATACCTATTAATTAAGGGAATATAACATATTTTAGTATTTTCCTTCATATGTACTATTTTTTCCTGATAAACACTTATTATGAACCGGAGGGATAATTTTGTCGAGATATTTTATACTTTAAATTACATCATGGAGGAAAACTATCTTTGATTAGTACGTTTTTATCTGAATACTCACAACAAAAATACATACATACATTTGAAATTGTACCTTTTTCAACTATTTGTCCTTGGTGAAGGACAGCAATCATGCTAGCATTCCTAACAGTGCTTAGGCGATGAGCAACTATGACCGTTGTTCGGTTTACCATTGCCTTTTCCAAAGCCCCTTGTACTATTCTCTCGGAGTCCGCATCCAGTGCGCTCGTCGCCTCGTCAAGAAGTAGAATTCTCGGGTCTTTTAGGATCGCTCGGGCTATGGCCACTCTTTGTTTCTGACCACCAGAAAGTTGAGTGCCATTTTCCCCGACCATCGTATCTAGGCCCTGTGCATGAAACAGATATTTCAATGTGTTGGTAAACTGATTCCTGGAATTTTAGAAAGAAAGAAAATGGATAATTAGAAGAAAAAAACACACAGCTAGTTATAAAAATTAATGATATCATCAAATATTTTACATATACGCCCTCAACCTCAAAATATTCCAAATAACCCCAGCTTTTGGTGTGACTATTTGTAATATTTAGAAAAAAACGAGGGATGTTTGTAACATGTAAGAAGAGAAATTGGGGTTATTTGTAACATTTAAAAAAGTCGAGGATGCAACTGTAAAAATATTTGATAATGTCAACAATTATATTCCGTCGACTCAACTACCGACTGATGCAAAATGTAATATGAGCGTAACGCCAAAGGTGATTTTTGTAATTTACAGAGTCTGCATTTTTTTTTGTGTGTGTGTAATTTGACCAAATCACAAGGGTAGTTTTCGTAATTATCTCAAAGAAAAAAAAAACATTTTTAGTAAAATTCACACCCGAGGGAGTTTGGCAATAAAATCACTAGCATTTGCTAACACTGCCGCTTCATTGATCTCTTCAAGACTTGCTCCATCTTTACCATAACCAATATTATCTCTAATGCTACCCGTGAAAAGCACAGGTTCTTGGCTAACTAGACCTATTTTCGATCTAATCCACTTAAGCTGTATTTCTCGGAGGTCGATTCCATCGACCAAAACTTGACCGGAAAGCGGATCGTAAAATCTCTCTATCAAACTAATGACAGTTGACTTCCCACTCCCACTCTGTCCGACCAAAGCTGCGGTCGCGCCACTTGGAATAAATAAAGAAAACCCATCGAATATTTGTTCTTTCGGTCTCGCCGGATAGCTAAAACAAACATCTCTCAGCTCTATGTCTCCATGAACGTCGTTTAATATTTTTCCTTTGGTATCATACGCATCTATGGTTGGTTTCCTATTTATCGTCTCAAACATCTTGATTGCTGCTGCTTGGCCGGCGGCAAATGCAGCAATGGAAGGAGCTGCTTGGCCAAGGGAACTAAAAATAAATAAATGAATAAATAATAAAATTGTAGAACTAAATTCGTACAATGCAGTTTTTTATATAGGGAACTTTAACAAATTACTTAGCAGAACTGACCTTGAACCTATTATTACTGCAAGGAGTACGGTAAACACTTGACCTCCTGAATAACCTTTGTGCAGGATCATTTTTGCACCGATCCAAACACCCAAGCCGTAATTGCATAGCATGATAAAGATGAAGAACCCATTACCTATACCGGTAGTCAACCCGGCTAGGATATCAGATTTGTAAGAGCTAGCGAGCAACTTCTTGTAGTCACCCACAGCTTGCTTTTCCCCCGTTAATGATGCAACCTACTTTTTTGGATTCTGATTAAATTATATGTCACATATATATGTAAACACTAAGACCTACTTTTTGTTTCTTCAAGCAAACGCCAACAGTCACTTATTTTAAGTATGCATAAGCGGGTTGTTCAACATTGGATTAGTAGTAACTCACAGTTCTGATGGAGCCAAGTGTTTGCTGGACTACATTGGCAGCACCAACATGTGTTTGTTGAGCTATCTTGGACCTAACAAAGTACATCATCCCGCTTGATACGACAAGCAAAGGAATCGACGTCATCATTACTAATGTAAGAAGCCACCCTTTTGCAAAGGCAATCACAAAACCTCCTAAGAACGACGCAACTACTTGGACAAATTTTCCCACCTACACAATCATACATACATGCGTACAATGAGAAAAGACGATACAACACGTCAAGATATAGTCAGAAGAATTAAAACAACCTTCTCCCCAATGGCATCTTGAATGAGAATAGTGTCGCCTGACATTCTTCCAATTACTTCACCGGTACTTACTTCTCGGTCGAAGTAAGCTATGTCTTGTTGAAGTATAGCTGTTAGGTAAAGACTCCTAATTCTTGCAGACTGCCTTTCCCCGGTAATCATCCAACAAGTCACCTCTAAAAAAAATAAAAAAAATATAAAATCCTAACATGTTTTAATTTTTACTTTATCATGAAGCACTTACGAAGAAAAGCTGCGGCCCCACACGCGAGAGCCAAGTAGACGTACTTAAGTGCTACCTACACAATTTAAAACAAAGTTAAGTAACTAAGCAGCTGAATTAGGTAATTAAGTAGTCTTATTCCTTTACATTATTACCTTAGACACCTCCGGTACAATTTCGTTGCCCCGGGCTTTACCAAAGACATCTATTAACTCTCCGAAAATGAGGGCCATGAGCGGCTGTGCGAAGCCATTGCCGATGGCTGAAATTGAACCTACAGTCATCAAAACTCTGTCTCTCGAATCGGCAAAGGAGAATAATCTGTAAAACGAGACGGCCTTCTCAAGCTTCTTTTCCTCGGGTTGACTTTCTTTTGCTGCACCATTAGTTATCCGGGACTCTGTTTCCACAGCATTATTTCTTAATGTTGAATCCTGACTTGTGCCCATACTTACAATCTTAGCCCCTTGTTTACAATCTTCCAATCCGGTAAGAGTCAACAGCAGTGGGCGAGAATGGCTTGATTATAAGCATTAGTAAATAAGTCTCGAAAATCAAATGATATCAAAACCGTGCATAGAACACATACGACAAAATTAGAGGAACAATTGCAAATTCAGGGACCAAGCAGAAAAAAAATAAAACAAATCCAAAAAATCTCCAAGATCATGCAGAACAATCTTAATTTGATGTTATTCTAACATGATGTAATTAATCAAACAGTTAGTGGGCATCGTAACTAATGTGCTTCAGCAAAACAAGTTCTATGCTATCCACTAATTTTCTTTTCTTTTTTCTCTTTCTGAACATAACATGCATGATCAAGAAGAAATAGAAATAAATGGGGAAAATAGATAAAACAATACGAAAATTGAAAACAAAAGGGGAAAAGCAAGTTGACTTTTTCTGGGCAGGTTTTAACAATAACTTACATGCAGCAGCTGCATTCATCACTTCCTGTTTATGAAAACTAAACTACATTATTTGATTTAAAAAACTATATTAATATTACTATATAGAGCACGGAAAACATTGTGACTTAGAATATATTAAAACCGCTGACTGGAGATAAGTTGCTGATTTTTTAGATATTTTTTTCGTATGATACTTATATTTATTTATTTTTGTTTGAGATAACACGTAGGAGAAAAAATTACTTTGTTAACCTATTATATTAATCACATTTCACACAAATTCATGATATTATCAAGTATCCAAATATTTACAATAAATTGATAAAATTATCAAATGTTGATGTTGCTTGATTATATATTTACGTATTATTTTTTATTTAATTTTAAATATTATAATTTATTTTTTCTTATTTTTTCCCTTTTTATTTTCTATTTGATTTTCTAATTTGTTCGTTTTTATTTTATTTTTCCCCATTTTCTACACACCCACCCAACCCCACCCTAGGACAGTAGGTTTTGTTTTTATTTTCTCCATTTTCAATTCAAACCACCACCCTCATTCTTGTCGGAGGAGTCGAAGTTTTTGTTTTTATTACCCTTCAGCCTGTCTACAGGAGGAATCGAAGTTCCAAAATCAAAATTGGACTCCCCATTGCCACTCAATTTATTTAAAAAGAGATTGTTAGGAGTGGCCAACCGTCTCTGATGCGACCAAAAAATTTGGTTCACCAAAAAAAGTGTGCTAACCTCAAATATGTGCTAGACAACCTGATAGCCCTTCACAAAATTCCTGACAATCAAATCAACCTGCAAAACAGAACCCAAGCCGGACAGCCCCGACGTAGGTCCTCCGATATTTAAATCAGTTACTTTTTAAGAGTGATACGGGAGAGCTCAAAAACTAGGATATAAAATCAATTTAGAGAAAAAAAGTAAGGCATGTGTACTTTTTATATAGATAATAGACATGTTCCCAATTTAGGATTTTCATCTCTTATTAAAACCATAATACCAAAAATAACGACCGACTTAAAATTAGAATTTCTCTTATATGCTAAGTTACCATAAATATTAGAACTCTAGTTAAATTATCAGAATGACCATGGGTCAATAACCATACCATGCATTTAATCCGCCGGGGCTCTTTACCAAAATCCATATCAGCCAATTAGAGCCCAATATCGTGTTAACCATAAAACCCAACTCTCAATACCGAGCTGTCATAATACCATTTATCTGATAAGAGTTTGCCACCCTTATACAAGAGCTCGCCACTCTCAAAACAGTTCACCCCTCTTATAAAAAGATTGTCCCTTTTAAAAGGGGAGGTCGCCTCATAAATCCTTATAAACCTGCATGTTTACCGACCTAGATATTTGATATCGTATCAGCTAGTCCCCCACATTCTACTTGATTGAGTTAGAAAATCAAGTGGAATGTAATCATGAGTAACCCAAAAAGTCAATCCCACACACTTCTTGGTAAAAGAGCAAAAACCATCAAATATCACCTCAAACTTACGAACATTAAATGCATTCTGCCATTATGTCGGGCACGTCTCGCAAATTTATTTTCTCGTAATATATTATTCTTGTTAGCCAGAAAATGAAAGGCCCACAATAAATCTTACCAACCTTCGCGTCGCTCCAAAAAGCCTCTCAATCTTCTCATATTTACGTCACTCCCAATACAAGCAACTTTTCATCTTTATCTCTTGGTATTTTCAAAAAAGTAAAGTAATTATCCACCATTTCTCTCTGTGAAAAACTTCAAGAATTCTCCGGCGAAAAATACAGTCATTGTCAAACTCAAAAATCTTAACGCAGCGAGTTCATTTCTCCTCAACACCATGCGTAAGTCCTTTTAACTTATCATTTCAACACTGATTATTTCATTTTATTTTGAGTTTCTGCTCTCTGAACATATTTCTCTTTTTCCCCTTCTCCATCTTCTATTTTGTTATTATTGACGTATGGCAACCTTAGCTTCCTCTGATTCTGATTCTCAAAATTCTAACTCTCTCGTTCAAGACATGCCATCTAAGACGGAATCCTTAGACGTAAAATATTACTGCACCCAAAGCCGCCCTAGTCGATGAATCGGTGAAAATTCCTTCTTGGTCTGAACTCGAGGCTCAGACTAGAACCTTGATCGAGGGCATCCCAGAAGTCATTCCCCTAACTCAACAAGAAGTACCCTCAACTTCTTCACATTCCGATTTTTTCTTTACTAACCCCGTAACTATCGTACCTCCATCGACTAATTAATGCCGAGCTATCTCCTTTTGCGCGAGCTACTCGGGTAACTACTGAAAATCTCTGGGTACTCCCAGACCGGAGTATGCTCGAGGCTTTCATTGAAAGCCTCGATCTTCCGAACTCCATTCTATTTGTGTAGCCCGAGGAGGGCAAGAATGACCCAGACTACCCCCCTCCAAATCATATTACCATTCTCGATGACCACCTAAAGGCAGGCATTAGATTTCCCCTGCACCATTTTCTGGTCGCCGCATCTTAGAAGTATAAAGTCCCCCAGTTCCAAATAACCCCCAATTCTATTAGGTTTATAGCCGGGTATATAATTCTATGTACATATCATAACGTAGAACCCGATGTAGATTTCTTCCACTTTTGCTACCAAATAAAAAAGCAGAAAGGTTCTTTTTATCTTTTTTCGTTTCAAAAGATGCGTTTCCTAGTTAGCCCCTCCTCAAAAGTCCACGAGTGGCGATCCAAATTTCTCTTCCTCTCTTCCAGCGAGCCCCGGTCATATCCCACGAAATGGAAGGATGCGACCCCTCCCCAGGAGACAGTGCCCACTGAGAAAAAATGCCCTTCTCTCCACCAACATTACTCAGGCTTGCTCAAACAGTGGAGCAAGTTTCCCTGTGACGTAATAAAACTTACAGAGTCAGAGAGGGTGTATTCTTACGTGGGCATCAGTCAGCGACCTCTACGAATAACCAGGCTTGAATTCGGTAGGCTTAACACATCATTAAATATAATAATCCACTTTCTTTTTTCTACAGAGCGCCTTATACTCGACTGTAGTTCCTCGAGCTCGGAGGGTGTAACAATAGCCCAACCAGACTCGACCCCTGCCACGACCTTCGTAGCTCGCACTGTAAATACCAAAGATGAAGTGGGGCTCACTCTAGCTACCAGGGACAAGTCAGTGGAGGTCGCCGACTCTAATGATCAACTGCCCCTGCATGCCTCAGTGGGCAAGGGTAAAAAGAAGAGAACGGTCCACGGACGAGCTCAAGCACAGCCTGCACCTCACCAGAAATGCCATCGTGTTCAAGGAGCATCTAGTTCGGGCTCCAAAAACCTGAACACAACCCTCTTACAGTGCGACAGTGCTGATTAGATCCAGTCCTTCCTCCAAAATCAAGTGCTGTCCGCGGATAAAGAGTACTTGCAACCCTCGACATAACCGACTAGGTGGCTCAAGCGCTGCTGCGCTTTGCCCAGGTAACTTATCCCTTTAAGAATCCCATCATATGTTAATTGTATATCTCAGTGTGTTTTTAATTCATAACTTATTCTTATTGCTTTTCGTGATACATCTACAACCTCTGATGGCCACCCTATCCAGCCACATAATAACTGCAAACTCTGAGGAAGGAAATAAATGGAAAGAGGCGTGTGACGAGCTAACAACCCATGCCGAGAGAAATACTAAACACCGTATTTAATGCAAGGAGAGTTTGATGAAGCTCGTCGCCAGATAGTGGCCTAGGGAGAAGAACTGAATGTCAAAAAATTTCAGCTGGAGACAATGAAGGCAGAGGTTGCCCGGCTCGAAAAGTGTCAAGTGGAGTTAGAAGGGCTTTTATTGGAGAAGGAGCAGGAGGTAGTGGTGGCACGCACGCAAGGAGTCACTGAAGGTTGTCAGACATTTTTGAGAAGCGAGGTAGTTCGGAAGTTCACAAAGGCTTATAGGAACAGCCTGATTGCGACCTACCGTCATACGATAACCTTCTTGTAGAAGGTTGGAAAAGAGATAGATTGTGGTTTAAAACCACTGTCGAGCGAGTCAAAGCTCAGCTCCAAATGGTGGAGGTCGACTTCGTGCTAAATGAGAAGCCATTGGAAGTCGACCTACCACCCTTTTACTTTTGGTGTGGCGACTAAAAGCAGGATCCCAAAGCTGCCTGGTGGGCTCAGTGCATAACTCAGGTAATAATAAAGGTTGGCTTAGCGCCGAGCTCGACGCTCCCTCGGATAAGCTAGTTCTTCCTTGCAATGTTGTATAATTTTGACTTCCATATTAGTGAAACTTTATTTTTCTACACCAAAAAGAAATTTAGCTCGCCATGAATCGCATGTTACACCATTATGCCTTAGCGTCAATACCATCAAGCTCATCCATAAAACCTCAACTTTAAAAAGACTGCACCCACATGAATCACAAAATAAGAGCTACATGAATGTCTCAACCATAGAACATTTTTTTAGTCACCGCCCAATACCATGAAATTCGTTAAGCATAAATTATTCCATAAAGTTGGAACACCATAAAACCTGCCGACCTCATAAATCTTAAGCATCTCCACATAACCATAAAACCTCATACCACCATGTATAGGCCGATCTAACATAAGATGGCCCAAAAAAGTATAACAAGCAGAACCATATTTGTGCAACAGTGACCGAGAAACTACTCAGCCTTATATCAATTCATAGGAGATCAAGAAAACTACTCAGTCCCCCATGTTAAAATAATGCGAACAACCCGATTGCATCAACTTAATAAGATTAGACCATAGGTGACCAAGAAAACTACTTAGTCCCCCATGTTCAAATAATACGAACAAGGTAACACAACCAGGTCGCATTAACTTAATAAAATTACACCATAGGCGACCAAGAAAACTACTTAGTCCCCCATATTTAAATAATGCGAGCAAAGAAGACTATTAAGTCACATCACCACACAAGACACAATATAAACACCCAACAAAAACAACCTAAGGAATATGTTAATCAAACATATTCAAAACAGAGAACATTTTAATCAAACACATTCTTCTAGACACATAACAAATCAAAGAATATGTTAATCAAACATACTAAAAAACACATATCCGAAGGTCGCAAAGAACATGTTAGTCAAACATGTTCTTCACAAACTTAGCCATAAACTACCCATCTATAAAACCATCGCCGACCTAATAGAAGCGTTAGCCCATAACCATAAAAACCATCACCGACCTAATAGAAACGTCAACCCATAATCATAAAAACCATCGCCGACCTAATAGAAGCGTCTGCCCATAACCATAAAAACCATCGTCGACCTAATAGAAGCGTCAGCCCATAACCATATAAACCATCACCGACTTAATAGAAGCGTCGGCCCATAACCATAAAAACCATATAATACCATAAGAATAATCCTTTATTCATCGCTGATCTAAATAAGCATCAGCCCATAGTTTGTAAAAAAGTGCATAAAAAACTTAAATCCATCGTCGACCTAAACAAGCATCGGCCCATAGTAAAAAACACAACCTCCATCCATCGCCTAAGGAGTTAGGCATAGTATTTCTTTAAGTGGCAAATATTCTAGCTCCTTGGTAATGCTTTCCCCTCTTCATCTTCGAGCACATATGCACCTCCTCTTAACACTTTGATGACCTTGATCAGTCCTATCCAGTTAGGATCCAGCTTTTTTGTAGTGTAGATTGCATCGGATTTCTCCCAAACTAGGTCGCCGACCTGGCAATACCTTTATTTTACCTGTTTATTATAGACTGCCTGAATCCTTTGTTTGTATCTTTCGACGTATGCTGCAACCTTATCACGTATTTTATTAATTATTTTCAAAGCTCCCCTAGTCAATCTCTCATTTTTCTCTTCATTGAAAGTCTCTAGTCGATGATATCCTCCAACTATCTCTTCCAGAATGACAACTTCCATACCATAAACCAAGCTGAAGGGTGATTCGCTCGTGGTAATTCGCGGAGTAGTTCGGTAAGCCTATAAAATAAGAGAGCTCCTCTAGAAAAAGCCCCCCTGCTTTTTCCAGTCGCAATTTAATTCCCTGCACAATAATTCGATTAGTGACCTCAACTTGTCCATTAGCATGGGGATGTGCTACGGAAGTGAATCGTTGTTTCATCCCCATTGTTTTGCACCAATCCTGCATCACGTGCCCATTGAATTGTGAACCATTGTCCGAGACTAACACTCGTGGAATGCCATACCTGCAAAAAAATACTGTTAAAAATAAAATCAATTATGTTCGGCTTGCCAATATTTATCAGAGCCTCGGCCTTCACCCACTTCATAAAATAATCGACTGCGACCACTAAATGGAGCTTCTTGCAGGGCGTCCTCGGCAATGGCCCCAAAATATCAATACCCCACTGCGTAAATGGGCAGGACAAGCTCATCACCATCATGTCTTCTGCGGGCACATGGATAATAGGCGCGTGCATCTAGCACTTCCTGCAAGTCATAATGAGCTCGCCTATCATACCCTTCATTCCTGGCCAGAAAAAGCAGGCTCGAAAGTCCATCCTAACTAACGCTCTGCTTTTTGCATGATCACCACAATATACCTCATGTATTTTTCGTAACACTTCCAAACCTTCTTCTCGCGATAAGCACTTCAAGTATGGCTCGAAGTGCGACCTCTTATACAAACATCCATTCATTAAACAAACTCGCGTCGCCGGCCTGGACTCCTTAGTGGATAGTTTCATATTCCTGGTGACCACCTTATCGAGAATCTCCCAAATCGGTGTCCACTAATCCTCACTTTCGTCTATCTCCATGACTTCATTTCCTTTCTCCAAGGTACTGTGAGCTAACTCCATTAATGTGACCCTTCTTGTGTCACAAGTACCCAATATCCCTGCCAGTTTAGCGAGCTGATCCGCTCTAGTATTATCAGCTCGCGATAGATGTTGCAGCCCGAATTTCTCAAATTGAGCTACTCCCTCATTAAGCTTCCTCAAATATTCCTACATGCGTTCCTTTCTTGCTTCAAAAGACCCATCATATTGGCGAGCTACCAACTGTGAATCAGTGTACACCTTTACTCACCTTGCTCCTAGATCACTTGCCATTTTGATGCCTTGCAGCAATGCCTCGTATCCAGCTTCATTATTGGAGGCCTTAAACCCTAATTTGATCGCAAAATCAAGACTCTCCCCTCCAAGGCTGGTTAAAACAACCCTTAGCCCTTCTCCCGATGTCACGGTCGATCCATCCACGTGCAGAAACCATGCCTTTTATTCAGCTTCGTTCTCTGCCAAGCGCACCATCTCTTGTAAAAAATCCGCCAATACTTGAGCCTTAATCACCGTTCTCAGCTCATACACCACATCATACTCACTGCACTCAACTTCCCACTTCACCAATCGTCCTAATACATTTGGATTGCTCAAAACCTGTTTGAGAGCTAAATTAGTGTGTACCTTAACTTTGTGACCCAAAAAATAAGGCCAGATCATCCTCGCTGTGTAGATCAATGTGAATCCACCCTTCTCAAGCTCTGGATAGTTCAACTCAGCTCCTCTTAACATCCTGCTGATATAGTAGATGGGTTTTTGAACACCTGCATCTTCCCTGATTAGTACCGAACTTATTGCGACCTATCCAACGGATATATAAAGAATCAGATCTTCGCTTGGCATAGGTATAGTTAGAAATGGAATTTCAGCCAGGTACTCCTTAAGCTTATTAAAATCTTCCATTGCTTCCTTGGTTCATTCGAACTTGGACCATTTCCTCGAAGTTCTAAAAAAGGTAAAGCCCTTGTTCATCGACCTGGATATAAAATGGTTAAGTCATGCAATACCACCAGTTAATACCTGTACGTCTCTCACCGTTCGAGGATGGGGCATCTCCATGACAACTCACACCTTCTCCGGGTTCACCTCAATACCTCTTTCTTTTACCATATACCTCAAGAACTTGCCCGATCGAACCCCCAAAGCACACTTCTTTTGGTTCAACCACATGCCATAGTGCCTCAGTATGACAAAAGCCATCCTCAAATCCTCCACATGTGATTATGCCTTATTGCTCTTCACCAGCATGTCATAGACCTCCATGGTTGACCCTAACAGGTCCTTGAACATCTTGTATACCAACCTTTGATAGGTTGCCCCTGCATTTTTTAACCCAAACAACACGGAAATAAAATAATGCGCACCCATCGAGGTGACAAATCTCACCTTAGGCTGGTCCTCCTTCGCTAAGGGGATTTGATGATACCCCTGTGATGCATCCATTATGCTCAACAACTCGCACCCCGAAGTTGAGTCGACCAGTTGGTCGATGCGTGGTAATGGGTAATGATATTTTGGGCAGGCCTTGTTTAACTCACGGAAGTCTACGCACATCCTCCACTACAAGAAAACTGGAATTTAGAGATGGATTTTTCCGTTGCTAATAAATTATTTCCGTTGCTAAATTCAGATAGCAACGGATTAGCAATGGACCAAATCCATCGCTATAATGCTCGTCGCTAAATACTAGAGACGGATTTAGCTCTGTTGCTAAAATTAGAGACGAATTAGCGACGAAAATATCTGTAGCTATTTAGCAACAGAATAAATTCGTTGCTAAATAACGACAGATATCTCTGTCTCTAATTCAGTTATTTAGCAACAGAATGAATCCGTTGCTAAATAGCGACACCATTTTTAGCAACGGAATTGATCATCTGTTGCTAATTTTAATGTGTAAAAAAAATTAGTTTTAATATATTTTGTTCTTATTTTTTATTTTATTCTTCCTGTAATCAAATATTTAAAAAATAAACCAAATAAATTAGAAAATACCCCAACTTAACTCAATCCAAAATACAAAATGACTAACAGAATAACAATGTCAAACGAAGAGTTACAACATATCCAAAGTATAAAATGACAAACAAAGTAATGCCAAACGAAAAATCACAACATCTAGAATGCCAAAAGATAAAATATAAATATCCGAAATGTCAAAAGACAACATCTAAAATGCAAAACGACAAGCGAAATCATAAAATGTCATGGTTGCGAAGGTGGTCCACCTTGTCGGCAAAAAAGTTTCATCATTTCTGTCATTTGTGCCTACATCTCTGTACGAGTAGCACGCTCCGCCTCTAAACCTTAACAATGTAGGGCTATTTACATACTGCTCACCCAAATATACCTGCAGCATAATCGAAATAATTAATGCAAGCAAAAGTATTTCGATTCAAAGCTGTAATTTCTAACTGTGATATATTTTCAATTACAGAATGCATTGTCACCTGAGGTGTAGGGGAAGGAGGAGTTGCATCAATGGAAGATTGTGAGCTAGCTTTATTAGCTAACTTGCATAAAGCCACTGAACTTTCTCTTTGGTGCTTTGAGTTAGTGGATTCCAAAAATTCCAAAAGCAAACCGAGTCCTGCAAGAATATGAGTGTGTGAAGCACAAAAGTTGCAATATTGCGCACGTTGGAGAAAGTCTCAGCACAAGTCAATGTGATACCGACTTCATCGACAAAATTTGGTTAAATGGCATACCATTTTTATCAATGAAGATGGTTCTTTGGTCATCTAGGGAACAAAGATGAGCAAGAGCCAGGGCCACGCGTCTTTGAACATTTTTTTCTTCCGCACACATCATGTACAATAAGTGGCTTAATACCTGCCCGGTGGAAATACAAACCCAAGTTCAAGATCCATAAAAGCAATCCAATGGTAGTTAAATACTTCACATCCTAACTATCTTCAACTTCTTGAAACTCAATTCTGTTAAATTAAATATATCAGACAAGTTACAGCATTATACAAAACAATATTACTGTATACTATAAACAAGTAAAGCAGCTCACCCGTCCATGAATCTTCTCTTCGAGTCTCTTTAGTGTCTTGGCTACACAATCCCTAGTTGGCTGCAGCAAATGGAAAATGAGGATGTATATCACACTTCAATCAAGATATTGCTTATGTTTGATTAAGCCAAATATGTATATCTCAAACGGGATAAATAATCAGTTAATCTTGAGATTGTACTTGGACAATAAGTTCACCATCTTGAGATTTCTGTACACCCCCCACCCTAATAAAATCTGCAACATTATCCTACATAAATTTTGTGGAGGCAAGAAAGAAAAGGAAGAATAGTCAGTTTAGCCAAGATAATCCGACAAACCTTTACGAATTTGACAACTAAACCAATATTTTAATGCTCCGTTCTCTTTTAGTCATATCTAAGCTTTATTGTTGGTTTCTGTGGTACAACTGAAGTTTTTTATTCTCTGCTTGGTTATAGGTTTACAACTTATTTTGTTAAAGTGTCTACATACAGATTATTAAACTGGTGAAATATTATCAATTAATTTTAATTCATTTATTATTATTATTATTTTCTTTTTTTGTGTGTGTGGGCATTTGCAAACATTCAAAAAGTCATCAGTTTATAAATTTTGCCTCAGAAAGAAAAATAATAGACAAATATATATACCTGCACCGGACTCACTGCAATAAGCCTACCACCAATCGCACCCCAATAATATGCCCATCAGGACTACAATCTGAAATGCTTATCCCACCAGTCCGATTGCGAGGACTGCCACTTTCAGCAACCAAGTAAGAACCTGACAAGCACAGTATCTCGAAACGACCCAAAGAGGAAATAACAAGCAGCATAAGTGACAAGCTCTTTTATATTAATAAGATGGTTTCAAACAGACTAAGCCATGCATTACAGCCAAGTGAAAAAAGTTAAGGAAAGATATGAATTGGTTGAACAAATAAACACAAGACTTGCAGCTTCAAAGTAAAACGGAGAAATTGCAAATGTACTTATTACTGTAGCTTTCTTGATTTGCATGTTTTGACCAAACAATAATTTCACTATTGTAGCTTAAAATTATCATAATTCTCTATGCAACCCACAATGGTCACGATCTAACATTGTATGACACACAATGAGCTATGATAAATAATTCAAAGGATGTAGTAATTTTAACTGATTATCATCTGATAAATAAGTTGAATATTCCACTCAATTATGTAAAACAATTATCAAAAAATCACAAAAAAATAAAATAAAATAAAAATGATAGGATTTGGGAAAGTGATGGATGGTACAATTTTAAACCTCGTATGTGACAGTGGCCCCAGAAGCTGTAGGTTTCCATAATGTTATTGCAGCAATTGATCCATTAGCTGACATCATACATAAAGCTCTCGACCTCTGTTGCGCAAATACATAAAGCTCTCGAACCCGAGCTACCGATTCAATCGCCACCAGAAACCCACTAAATCGAAAAAGGCCTGTCACTCCAGATCCAAGCTCGATTCTCCCAACGCCATCGCCTTGCCATCCTCTCTTCGTCGACGAGTGTGTGTGGTGAGTGTACTGAGGTGACAGAAATTGGCGAGTCCACTAAATCAGAAAAGGCCCGTGGCTCCAGATCCGAGCCCTAATCGCCCACCGCCGTCGCCTTGCTGTCCTCTTTTCACCGGCAAGTGTGTGAGGTGAGTGTGATCGACGAATTCTCGACGCGCTAGTTCGGAATCCGTCTCCGCAAGAGTACAGAGCCGGTTATAGGGCGGCGAGTTCTTCTCGAGTCTGTGTCTCTCGAGGATGGATGTTATCGGCTTTTCGGTTTCTTAATTGCTCTTATCGTCGGTAGCGACTAACTATTCTAAACTAGGAAAGCAGTAGTCATTGTTCGGTTTCGGTTTTTTAGAACTAAGATTTATATTGAAATACAAGATTTAAAAACATTGAAAATGAAAAGGGAATTAAAGCTTAGTTAAAACGATTAATCTAAACTAGTTAACTAATAAAACTTATAATTTTTAATTAAAGAAAATGGAGGGAAAATTAAAGTCAAGCTTATTTGAAAAAGTCAACATTAAATTAACAAAAATTAAAGTTCTAAAAAGGAAGATTTTATAGAACTTTTAAAACTTAGAAATTGATCTAAACAACTTAACAACTTAAAAGCATAAGTTCAAAAGCTAGAAAGCTATAAAATGAAAGTAGAAGTTCGATGATCAAAATAACAACTAAGTTACGATCCAAGTATCAACACAAGATTAAAGGAAATAACATTAACATAAAACTATATTAATAGAAAGAGTTTACCAAATGGATGATCCAACAAAAGCTTGAAAGCTTGACAATGGAAATCTAGAACCAAGCTTGAACAACTTAGCTAATGATGATCTAAAGCTTAACTAAAMTATTACTAATTAACTAATTTATTGAGAATTTAAATTGATCCAAAAAGAAAAGGAAAATATGAAGATCAGTGTTTGGGAGCAAGAGCTTTGCATCAAGCCCCTGCTGCAAGTTGTTCGCTTCGAAAAGACGTCTGATTACTTAAATCTTCAAAAATTCTACTTTTCAGTCGATCGACCGAAAAAGCAGTCGATCGACTGGCAGTCGATCGACTGCGATGTCAAAACGGCCTGAAGCCCTGGAATCCAGTCGATCTTGAGGGGTCCAGTCGATCGACCGTAGTCGATCGGCCAAGTAGGCAGTCGATCAACTGCGTCGTCCAAAATGCCAAAATTCCATGGAATCCAGTCAATTTTGGGGGTTCAGTCGATCGACCAAGTAGGCAGTCGATCGGCTGAACATCCAGTCGGTCGACTGGATTCCAGCGCCCGGCTCGATTCCTCGTTCTTTTCACGTCCGCCGGTTTATCGAACCTCGTCCGTGCGCTTCCTTGCTTTGTCCGTTCATTCCCGAGTCGAGTATCAACGATCCCAAATGAGCGTGGGCCCCGCTTGGACGTCCTACGGCCAATAGAAAAATAAAATAGTGAAAAACTACGAAAACTAATAATAAAACGTACAAAAATATGAAAACCTAGAAATAACGAAAAACGGCCAACTCGACTCCTAAAACACCTAAAAGCAAGCGAAACACACGCAACGTGATACAAAAACGATAGAAAAAATATGTACAAAAAGATGCAAATCAGAGTGTACTGTGTGCGGGTGGCAGAAAGTGGCGAGAGAGAGAATGGGCGGCGGGTGCTCAATTTCTCAATTAGGTTTGAATGCAAAAGAGTAGATTCGATCTATTAATTTCGGGAAAACAATTAGAGATGGATGTATTTTTTCTGTCTCTAAATTAGAGACGGGTGCATATTCTGTCTCTAAATTTGATAAAAAAAAAACGAAAAAGTGGGGAAATACTTTAGCAACTGATTTATCAGTAGCTAATTAGTGACCGAATATACTTCCGTTGCTAATTATAGACGGATATTTATTCTGTTGCTAAGTTAATTAAAAATAATAATTTAAAAAAATAGTGAAAAAATATGTTGCTATTCTGTCGCTATTAGTGACGAATGGTATCTGTCTCTAAATATCTGTCTCTAATTTCCAGTTTTCTTGTAGTGCTCCACTTCTGTCCTGGTTTAGGTACCATCACAACATTAGATAAATACTCCGGGAATTGAATCACCTAGATGTGGCCAACCTTCAATAATTTTTGTACCTCCTCTTCTATCACCTTGTCCAACTCCGCTCCAAAATGCCTCCTTTTCTGTCGCACAGGTCGCGCCTCTAGATCAACGTTCAAGTGATGTTGCGCGACTTCAGAAGTTATTCCTGGAAGCTCGCCATCCCCAAAAGCGAAGATGTCACAAAATTCCCTTAATAGAGCAATCAGCTCTACCTTCACGCTTTCCGTCATCCGAGTTCCTATCCTGGTACTATGTTTCAGCCTACCTTCTTCTAATGAAATCTCCATAAGCTCCTCATTAGGTCGGATAGAATTCTCCTCATTCCTCGTCTTTTTAGAACTAAGTATCCCTTCTTGCACATCTTCTCTTCTTTCCCGCTTTCCCTCGCTCATTCCCTTCCTTACTTTCATCTGGTAACATGATCTGGCAACCTGTTGCTCTGATATTACTTTGCCCACCTTGTCTCCAGCCGAATATTTTATAATCATGTGGTAGGTGGAAGTGACCTGATTAACATGAATTTGTCCTTATTTTTATTAGTATTTCAGTTAGTTTTTATTGTTAATTTTGGTATAAGTTGGATAGATTAAGCTTATTTTTATATTTTGTATCTCCAACTTATTTTACCGCATTTTGATCATTATTGATGCAAATGGGTGATTATTATCTGTTTTTCCCCATATAGCTAAGTAACCGGAGGAGCTCAACACTTAATAAATGGATTTTGACGATCGAGAGACGAGAACGAACTATTCGGCGAAGAAGTAGCGATTTTTACCACTTAATGGTAGGTTAGAGGTAATTCTTACCGCTAACAGTACCGCTAACCCCTAGCGGTCTTACTACCATATTAGGTGAATCTCAAATTGAATCTCAAATTTGAATAAACATAGAAACATAAATATTTAATGATGAATAATAAGTTGAATACTACTTATATTAAAAAATATATTGTGATACCAAATGTCATCACCAATTATTATCAAGTTGTTATTGAAAACGTCTCATGCTAAGTCTTGATGTGAATAAAAAAACTATATTTGTTATCACTAAATAAGACTTTAGTATCAAAATAATGTTGTCACTATTTCTCTTAAAGCAGTGACAAAATATGGTGTTGTCATGAAAAGAAACTTATTGTGACAATGGATGTCGTCACCATTTTTCATGGAACATAGATCAGGTTCAAGCATAATTAAATGTTTCAATCAAATATATATATTTATTATTATTATTAATTATGTAAAGCACATAATTATTTATTTATTTTAATTAATATATTTCTTTAACGTTGATCTTTATTATTTTTATATTATTGATTACTTCAAATATTATACGATATATAGTAATTAAAATTAATTAACATTACATTTAGAGAAATTAATGGGAAATATGATGCTTTTAATAAAATAAATATGCAGCGATACCAAAAATCATCTCTAATTATTATCAATTTGTTATCGGAAGAGTCTCCTAAATCTGGTGTGAATTTGTAACAAAAATAAAATTACTATGACAAATTCATATATGACGTCACCAAAGAACTCTTTCTTGTCAAAATAATGTTGTCGCCATTTTTCTAGAACTGATGACAAATATGGCGTTGTCATGAAAAGAAACTTGTTGTGACACCAAATATCGTCACCATTCTTCAAGGAGACATTAGTGACAAAAGTGATTCTGTCACAACTAGAAACTTATCGTGATACCCAAATCTCGTCACACTTTATTATATGTTTGTCATAAAAAGGGTTTCCTGAACCATAATTTTTTTTGTCTTCCCAATATTGTGACAAACTACATTTAAACGTCATCAAATACAAGTATTTATGACGAAATCGGTGAACAACTATGAAAACAATAAATGTTGTCATAGAAGGGTGTTATTCTATGACAAAATTAAAAAAGTCTCTATTAATTAACATATTATGACGATTTTTTATGCGTGGAAAAAAAATCGTCACTAAGCATCTAATTTCTTGTCGTGTAGTACAACCGTTAAGGGGCGATAGAAAGATCCAGGAACAGTTAGCGGTGGATTTAGCGGTTACCCAACCATTATTCCAACCGCTAAGGAAGACAAAAAGCTCCCAATCCAAGTTAACGGTTGATTAACACAAATTTATCTTGATTCTTATTGATAATCTTCTCCATCTTCTCCATATTTCTTAGTTTTAAATTTCTAATTTCTAGATTAAGTAGAATAGTTCTTTTGTTTTAATTCGCGGATTTCTTCGATTGGACGACGTTACTTTCTCCGTTAATTAGTAAGCTATCAATTTTCCTTTGCTTAATTAGTTTAAATTCTTGCTTTGATATTTTAATTTAGTATAATTGATCTTCAACCCCCCCACCTTGATGTATTATTATGATGAATTGTGTGATGATTGTTGTGGGTTTGTGATGATGAGATTGTTGATGATTGTTGGCTAGATCTTATGGGTATAGAGCCTAGAATCATTGTGAATTGTGTGATGATTGTTGTGGGTTTGTGATGATGAGATTGTTGATAATTGTTGGCTAGATCTTATGGGTATAGAGCCTAGAATCATTGTGAACCATCAATTGGGTTTTCCCAAGAGGCCGTGGAGATGATTCTAGAGCTCTAGAACCCTTGTTTTCTTAAATCTTTTCAAAATCTTGATTTCTTGGTTCTTCGTTTAAACCAAAATATTGATTCCAAGTGTTTAGAATTAGTTTTTTGTTATTTTCTTATTCGTGAAAACAAACACAAAAGGAACCTCTGATTAGTTTTCCTCAAGAGATTCGACTCGGTTCAACTTGCCAACCTACAAGCGAACTCGTACTCTTGCGAGCGAGCTTTTGATCCTGACAAACTTAATTTAAAAGTAGGTGCGCAAAAGTTCGAATCAACGGTGACCTTAACGGTAACCCGACCGTTAGTACCACCATTAGGGAGAGACATTAGAGTTTAGCGGCAAGCTTAATGGTCCCCTGGCCGCTACCACGACCGCTAAAGAAGGACAGAAACACACAGCAAGCAGTTAACAGTAACGTTAGCAGTAACCCTTACCGCTAAGCTCACCGTTATCGGGCCCAGATTCGTTTTTAAAAGGAAACTTGTGCTCCAAGACTTGGGAAAACTATAAATACCCCCTTCTAATCCGTCTTGAAAGACACCAAACATATTCCTAGGGTTCTTAGACGTAGAGGAGGCTCGTTTCCATTGCCCAATACATATCTAGAAGATCAAGATCGAAGACCCAAGAGTAGGGGCGGATCCAGATTTTTATGTTTGAGGAGGCCGTGAATAATTTTTTTGTAATAATATAAAAGGAAAGAAAAAGGAAATAATAGGATATGGAGCTCAATTCTTTTTTAAATAAAGGTAAAGAAAAAATAAATAAGGGCTCTATAGGGATAGCAATTCTTTTATTAAAACAAAGGGAAGAATAAAAGAATTAAAAAATAAGAGGCTATTTATAGGGATCAGTTTTTTTCTTAAAAAAAAAGGAAAGAGAAAAAGAAATAAGGGGCTATGTGATTTGAATTGTGACAAGTTTTGGGGAAAGAATAAAAGAATTAAGAAATAAGAGGCTATTTATAGGGATCAATTTATTTCTTAAAAAATAAAAATGAAAAAAGAAAGAAATAAGGGTCTATGTGATTTGAATTGTGACAAGTTTTGGCAAAAAAAATAAAGTCTAAATAATAAAAAGAAAGAGAAAAAAGGCTTAAACAAATAAGGGTGGTGGGGTTTGAATCTAGGTATTTGGGCAACTCAAAGGGGACACTAACCACTAGTCTAACTTAAGTAGATGTAAATTTTGGAGGCCGTTTATAATTATACAAATTAAATCAAATAATCACATATGATAATAAGGATTTGGAAATTTTTTGGGGAGGTCGTGCCCCCCCCCCCCCCCCCCCCCCCCCCAAATAAGTACGTAGACCCGCCCCTGCCCAAGAGTCACAAGTTCTAAGCTTCCGTTCTTTAGTTCCGTGATTCTTTCTTTCGGCCAAGATCTACTTCTCCTCTCCGGATTAGTTTGGAGAATTTACTGCACTTCTTAGTTTCAATAAGTCCTCTAAACCTTTTAATCGTTTTTTCTAGTTTAGTTTTCGTTAATTTATGCTTTTAGATTATTGCTCTTATTCTCGGATCTTGAGTTATTTCATGTTTGATACCTTGGGTTTCTTGGATAGTTAAGTTCGAATTTTTGTACTTAATTCATTCTTGGTTATTGGAGACTTAATTTCATATAAGCTATTTTACTTCCGTTCATGCTTTTAGATAATCGCTATTATTTGGATTTTGGATTGTTGATGTTAAGACTTGGATACTTGGATAGTATAATTCGTGATCGTTATTACTTTCAGTTTTGTTGAATTAAATTCATGCGAGTAGTTTCCGTTCATGCTTCGTTTAGGTTGTTTAATTTCATTCATGCTATTTTCTATTCGTTTATGCGATTGGATCTTGTTCATGCTTCTTTAATTGCGTTCATGTTATTAAGTTCATGCTTATATTTGCTTTTAGTTTAACCTAGTTCATTGCTCTTAGTTGATTATGCTTTTCGATTTCCAGTTGAATTAATTGATGTTCAAATTATTTAATATTGCTTTTCAAATTCTTACTTCATAAATCAAAACACCCCCTCCCCCCCCCCCCCCATGAAAGTTATTGCTTCTTGAATTCATAGATAATAACAAAAACAAAAAAAACCCCAAATTATACAAGTTTTCATGTTACATTGTGATTAAACAAACATTTGAGATTCCAATTGTTTGTTCCTTGAGAATCGACTCGGTTTATCTTACCAACCTACACACGATCTCGTACTCTTGTGAGCAATCTCTTAAACATTTGAAAAATATTTATAAAGTAGGTACACAAAAGCTTGAATCATGACCGCCTGGAATTTGTTAAGAGCAGATCGTCCTAATATAATATTGTACGCTGAAGCGGCTTTGATGAGAAAATCTTAGCTCCTTCTTTACTCGTAGATCACCTTCCCCCCATGCTAACGGGAGTACTATTTCTCCTTCAGTGATAACCTGTGCGCCATTAAAAGTGTAAATATGTGTTTTTACAGGTAATACCTTTACCTTCAAATTCATATAATCCAAGCACTCCCGGTAGATAATATTGACTGAGCTTCCATTGTCCACAAACACTCTTCCGACTTCATACCCTACCACCTTAGCTTCAATCACGAGCTCATCATTATGCTCCATATGCAAATCGTGTAGCTCCTCTGGACCAAAAGAAATCACTGGCCCTGATGTAGGAGGTCGCCTGTTAATTGTAGCGACCTCACACAGTCCAGGACGTGCTGCCCTCATGTGTTTCTTTCATGCGTTGTTTGTGTCTTTATCCGTTGGCCCACCGGATATCATATTTATTCTCCTCCTATTATTCCTAGCATCTCCCTCTCATTAAGCCTATTTTTGCCCCTCCTATCGTGGTTGTTCCTCCGCCTGCGCTTGTGGAGGCCCTCTTGGAGGTGGCGGGGGCAATGGTTGCCCTTGTTCTCGAGGTTCCTTGTCTTTGTAAACCACCTCTTTCAAGTGTCCCACTTTAATCAGTCTTTCAACCTCCTCTCTTAAGTGCCTGCATCGCTCAATTGAATGGATATAATTATTGTGAAACCTTCAAAAGAACTGAGACTTTGGGTTAGTAGGAATTGGTGTATAACCCTCCGGACACCTGATAGCATCAGGTACTTGGATTTCCATAATTATGAACACCCTCGCTTGTGGGAATGCAAAGGGTGTGAAGTCGTCTTCTCTCCATAATCTTCCTCCACTTCTTGCTCTACCATATGTTCCCGTAGTTAAGAGTGCCCCAACAGCTCATCTTGTATCTCTCCTAGGCTCCAACCTCCTGGTCGCTACTCTTTTTTAATTCTGCGACCTTCTATCCGAAGTGTAACCTATGCTCTTCTTCAGCCTACTGTATGTGTATGTACTTCACGCACCTATCCAAAGCCTCCTCGAATGTATTTGCAGATCGCTTGGCCAACGATTTTTGTAGACCTTCCATCCTCAATCCTTGGTGTAAAGCTCCCGCCTTCATCTCGTCCATGGCTGTAGGCACTTCTAAAGTAGCCCTAGTAAACTAGGCCACATAACTCTTCAAAGTTTCTCAAGGTCATTGCACCATTGAAAAAAGAGACCGTGCAGACTTCGTGTGTAATTTGGCGCTAGCGAAATGCTTCAAAAAGGTCGACTTCATGACCTGGAAGATGGTGATCCTCCCCGATGCTAGTTGATGGAACCAATCTTGTGTTAATCCTCTCAAAGTAGATAAGAAGGCTCTATATGCTATAACATCAGTATACTGCCTCAACATTGTCTCATTCTCAAAGCTTTGCACATGGCGTGTGGGGTCCGATATTCTCTGGTAATAGTAATCTAACCCCTTATATCCGCAAAGTAACGCCGCTCTTAATATCCTTTCTGAGAATGGATGGCCCCTCGAATCCTTGCCTCTTGCTCCTACGACCTGTTTCTGTAATGCTCATTCTGCTTCCTGCATATCCCTTAATGCGCGGGAGGTTGGAAATGCCTCGTCTTCATCCTATTCCATATCTCGTTGGGTCTGTTATTTGTAAGAGTCCTTTCATGACCTGCTACCCAAGAACTGTATGTTGTCGTCGTCTTCATCTTCATTAGATGATGATGGGTACTCTATCAGATACCGCGCCCTCTTTGTGGTCTGGGTCAACTTGGGATCCCGCACCTAAGGTTCCTTTTCTCTACTCTTCTTTGGACCCAGAGTTAATTTTGCTGTCCTATATTCCTCATCTCTTTACTTAGCCTCGTCTTCCTCACTATCGTCTTCGCTAGCCAAGATCTTCTCCAACTTGCTCGAAGATACCAAACCCATCAATTTCTCAAGGGGTCCTTTATTAACATGGCAAGTGCTTCCTCTTGGTAACTCCTTCCACTCTTTATTCCCAACATGAATATCCTTTTGCTTAGTTAATTCTGGAATTCTTTTCTTATTCTCCTCCCCTGATTTTCATCTTATCTTTCTGTTGTGGTGATGGTGGTGGTTTTTCTATGCCCATCTTATTAGTTGGTTCCTCTTGTGATGGTGTTTTTTTCTTCCTCCACATACTTTTCCTTGTCTACCTCTTTCACCTTGCTCGCCTCAGAGTCAAAATCTAGAGTTTGAGGTGTGATAGTTCTTCCCTTCATATTTCGCTTTTTGAAAACCTCACGTCTTTTACTCAAAGACTCTATGTTCCTCTTTCCCACAGACGGCACCACTTGATGCGACCAAAAAGTTTGTTTCACCAAGAAAAGAGTGCTAACCTCAAATATGTGCTAGGCAACCTGATAGACCTTCAGAAAGTTCTTGGTGACCTGATCAACCTGCAAAATAGAACCCAAGCCGGACAGCCCCAGCGTAGGCCCTCCGATGCTTAAGTCATTGTTTTGCATGCAATTTTGGTGTTTTTCTCGTATTTTTAATTAGGGTTTAGTATCGTTTATAGTGGTTTTGAGTTGAGATTCGTTAGATTATTATGTTGTTTTCTTATTTTATTGTTTTGAACCTTATGTGTGCGTCGAGGGTGAGGTTTATGTGATTCTTGAGTTTTTATGTTCAAAATTCCTATTTTATAGGTGAAAGAACGATCTCGCTTGAGATTGGTCGTTATTTTGAGAAGATAAAGTTCGATTGGATGGACGGGTCTTGAAGTTAGAAGCACTAAAGAAGCAAAAATATGTGAATTAATGAATTAATTCTGTGCCAGGAATCGCCAAGACGTGCCTAAATTCGCGCCACAAACTAGCTCCAAAATGCCAAAACATTCTGGAATGGTCGCCAAGATGTGCCAATCCAGCCCTGCACATCCGCGCATAGCCCCACACACCCCGCGGGCGCCCGCTTGCCAGCTCTCGCTAGCGCTGCACGCCCGTGCGCCCTAGCGCATGCTAGCGCCAGCCCTCACGGGCAGCGCCCAAGGTGCCTGCCAAAGCCGCCCGCCAGCCTATGCCAGTGCTCACCACGCCGCATGCTTGCCGAGCTAGCCTGCGCCACCTGCCGAGACATCTGACAGTCGTGTGCGCCATCCGCCCAGCCCTGTCGAGACCTACCGACAGCCCACACCCAGTGCTCGCACAGCATCGCCCAATCATGCCCAACTCACGCCATTTCTCCCCAACACCCGAGCTAACCTGTGCCAAACATCGAGCCAAGTGTATATCAAGGCCATTTCGGGTTAAACATGGGAAACCCAAGCTTTTAAGGCTTATTTGACTCATTTAACCTTAATAAAACCTAGTATAAATAGATAGATCTCTTATTAGCAAGAAAAAAAAAACTCTCCTCCCAACTCTTGCATGGGTTTGGGGATTTAATTTCTCTTTCTAGTTCTTAGATTTAATTTCAAGCTTTTCCTTGGGTTTGTAAGCTCAAGAAGAATCCAAGTCATCACTTGGATTTTATTTTGAATTGTAATTTCATTCAAGTTTGTGTTTCTCTTTCTTAATTTTCTTCATTATTCTTCAATTTCATCTTGTTCTTCAATTTATGCATTTTGCCTTAGCTCTTAGATTTGTTGTTAGATTTGTGATTTGGTTTATGAAATCTAGGTGAGTGACACACCTTAATCATAGATCGGGTCCTTGATCATTTTTATTTTAAGTATTTCATATGCTTTATTTTGAATTTTATTTTCATGCATGGTTTTATGTTGAATCCTAGATCTACTCTTTGTTTCTAGTTATTTTTCGAAAAGTTTTTAACTTTCATGTCAACTTTTATTGCTCTTTCCATTGGTGCTTTCAGTTTTCGTAGATTCACATTATTTAAATTTCATGATCATGCATGCATAGTTGTACCTTAGATTTTCATGCTCGTACCTTGTTATTTCTTTACTTTTTATTGCTTATTTTGATTATTTCTTGCAATTTCAATATGGCACACGCATGAGGCATTCGAAATACTTGCTTTACCTTTCATAGATATTCATAGTTACTCGTTTATTCTCGTTAATTTTTCGTTTATCTCTATTTTCTTTCAATTTCTCAAGCTAAAAACCCATTGATTCCTACGAGCACTTGAATTCCGATAATACCAATCCATGAATCCCTTTTATACCACTAAAACCTACACTTCAAAATGGCGCCATTGCGACTCCGCTTGGTTAAGGTATTCGATTTGCTTGTAGTTTCTTTGAGCTTTTAGATTTCTTTTGTATTTGACACTCTTCTTGAGTGTATGCAAGGACGTCGAGCTCTTGGGAATAATTTGGCTCCTTATATTTCGAACCCCGAGCGATTAAGGCATTTAAGACGTCCCTTGATTACTAATCACGACATGATGAATAAGCTTCCAAACACCGGCCCATTTCTCAATCCCAAAGGGAAGTCTCCAAAGGCCCATGATCCTCAAAGCTCTATTACTCCTGAGCCCATTATTCATGTCGAGCCATCCACACCAAGTGACAAGCCCGGGCCTTCAAATACCGATCCCGCGGTCCCTCCCAGCCATACTTTAGGAAATCAAGGGATTGTCTTCACCACTCATGGACACGCCATAGGCCTACCCCAAGGTAACACACACATTCCCAATCTTTATGGCAATGGGGGTTACATTCCTAACATGGTAGGGCATGGTGAAAACCATGTTGGGAATGGGATACATAGTATCGATTTTGGCAACGTGGGAGGATATGGTGCAAACCATGTTGCCAATGGTGTTAACGACAATGGTCAACCCAACATGGGAGGGCATGGTGCAAACCATGTTGGGTATAGCGGCTTCATGGGTATGAATGGTCCGTATGGTGGTTATTGATTAACACATATTTGTTCTTATTTTTATTAGTATTTTAGTCAGTTTTTTCTATTATTTTGGTATAAGTTGGGTAGTTTGAGCTTAAATTTGTATATTTGTACTTCCAGCTCATTTTACCGTATTTTGATCTAAATTGATGCAAATAGGTGATTATTCTCTGTTTTTCATCTTATAGCTAAGTAATCGGAAGAGTTCAGCGCTTAAGATACGAAGTCTAATGAGTAAGAGATGAGAATCGAGCTTTCTGGCGAAGAAGTAGCATAAATTGGGAGTTAGCGGTATCCATTACCATTACCATCATCGTTACCTTACCGCTGAAGATGGACAGAGAGCTCCCAGACCAAGATAACAGTGACTTTAGAGGTATCTTTATACCGTTAGTTACACCGTTAGGAAACGACAAAGAGGTTTAGCGGTTTACTTAACAATTACTTTCTTACCGCTACCAGCACCGCTACGAGTGGACAGAGACTACTCAGAGAGGGTTAACGGTATAGTTAGTGATAACTCATTACCGCTAAGTGTTACCGTTACCTGCCTAGAAACGCATTTTTACCCTAACTTGTGCTCCAAGACAAGGGAAGACTATATAAACCCCTCTCTTAACCCGTCCCAAAAGACACACAACACCACCATAACCTTATTTTTGGTTTTTAGGCTCAAAACCAACACACTTTTACATCCCATATCATAATAGAAGATCAAGGTCGAAGATTCAAGAGTCACAAGTTCCAAGCTCCGATTTTAGTTCGTGATTCGATTTTCGGCCAAGATCTACTCGATTTCTCCGGAATAGCTGGAGAATTTACTGCACTTCTTAAGTTCCAATAAGTATTCTAAACTTTTAAATTGCTTTCTTAGATTAATTTATGCGATTAAGTAGTAGCTTTTTAATTATTGTTCTTGAATTATTTTATGCTCTAAACCTTAGTTAATTTTGATATTTGGATTCGTAATCTTTCATCTTAGTATAGTTTTATTGATGCTTGGTTATTAGAGATTTAATATTTTTCTTGCTTAGATAATTGATTCTATTTACGTTACGTTTAAGATAATTGCTTTTCGTTTATGCTATCTTGTTTGAGTTCTTAGATTGATTTCGTTATAGTTATTAGATTCGTACATGCTTTCTAAATTGATTTCTTGTATTGAGTTTATATAGTTCTAGTTGATTAATTAGTGGAAATACTTAGTTTCATTAATGCTTTTTAAATTCTTAGATAATCAAAATAAGCAAAACCCCCCAAATTGTACAAGCTTTCGTGTTACTTTGCGATTGAACAAATATTTGAGATTTCGATTGCATGTTCTTTGAGATCGACTCGGTTTTAACTTACCAACCTACATGCGAACTCGTACTCTTGCGAGCGAGCTTTTGAATAATTGAAAAATATTTATAAAAGTAGGAACACAAAAGTTCGAATCAGTTATGGTGCTCCCAATTAATTATATGTATAATGGAAGCTTTGTTGGACCGAGTGGGAATGTTGGTGGCCAAAATCTGAATCCCAGCCCGTTTGGAGGTCCTCACAGTTATAATTTCAATCATGCTCCAAATGTGAATCTTAATGGTCATGGTGGAGGTACGTGTTATGGAGGTGCCGACAATAATGTTCACGAGGGCACTCCCGATCTATTTGCTTTGTTTGGAGGTATGAGCCCCAATACCCAAAATGCCCCTCCCGTCTTCGCTATGAGAGGTTAGCAAAGCCTTTGTGGGGGCGAATATTTTGTCTTGTGTACCCTTCCTCCCGAGGTTATGGTTATTGATATACGATCTCTTGAGTTTGCTTGGCTTCCGATATTTCATGGGTTTGCTAAAGTGGATCCTCTCCGATTCCTTCGGCAATTCTTGTGGCAAGTCTCAAGTTTCCACCGCCTGAATATGATGAGTTTAGAGCATATTCAACTCCGATGTTTCTCATATGCTCTTCAAGATAGGGCGTTGTCATGGTTTATGAGTATCTCTTCCAATTCCATTCATACGTGGGATGAGCTTTCAGCGATATTTTTAGATCATTATTATTCCGATGAAAAGACGGCCGAGTTGAGGATCAAGATTATCTCGTTTAAACAAATGAAAAATGAATCATTTCACTCCGCTTGGGCTCGTTTCCAAGATCTTCTCACGAGTTATCCACATCATCGTATGCCAAAGGAACTTCTAATCCAAACTTTCTATGAGGCGTTGGACCCATATTTCTAATATATGGTGGACACGTCGGTGGGGGGTAATATGAAGGATCAACTTCCTCAAGTGGTTCACAAGATTTTCACCACTCTCGCCGAAAATTCTCAACAAAAATCTTCTCGGGCGATTTATTTATAGTGCTAATGAAGTGAGTGACGATTTTTCCTCTAGGGATCTTGAGTTGGAAAAGAAATTAGCGGCTATGGAGGCTCAAGTTGCTAAGTTGTCTATCTCAAGCCTGGATCCCCCGTGTTCATCGTGTGGAATAGTTGATCATGATACCACGTATTGTCCTTTAAATCCCTCTTTCTATATGCCGATGCCTCAATTGGAGGACGTGTGTGGGGTTTAAGGATATTAAACGGGACTCGGTTTTGCTAAGCCCTCTTTTGCTCGTCCACCGAATCAAAATCCTACCTATCATCCTATCAACCGCATGCATCTGAGTTTTAGTTATGCCAATACAAATGCGGGTGTTAATCCTCACATGGGTCCATCTCGTCCACCTATTCTGGTCAATGCTCCTATTCCGCCTTCCGATCCGAATCTCTTGGCCATTATGCAACAAATGCAAGCATTTTCCGTTACGTTGGCTTCATTCGATGCTAGGTTCAATGCTCTTGAGGCTACGATAAATGGGTTAAACACTAAGATGGGGCAATTAGCAAGCAATGTGAATATTCTAAAACAAGCGAATGAGAAAGGAAAATCGCCAAGCCAAACTTCAAAAGCTCATGTGGTCACGGTCCTTGGAAGTGGTGGGGTGGTTGATAATAAGGTTTTCCCACCGTCCGAGGAGGAGGTGGTTTCTATCCCGAGTGTTCTTACTCTTCCCGATTCTACTCATGTGGGTCCCATTTTGGCAAAGGAACTTCCCGATGGCCTACACAAGTCTTAGACTCCCTACAAGGCACCAACTTCTAAGACCCAATACCCTATCCATCCCGGCTACAAATTGCTACTAAGGATGACCAATTTCAAAAGCTCCATGATTTATTGTCCAACGTATTAGACGCCATCCGGGATTTGCCTACTTACTCTAAGTTCTTCAAGGAGCTTTCTTTCAAAAATCTTGAGAGCGCTATGATTGAGATAGTTTATCCATCTAAGGAGGCGAGCGTGGTTTGTGACCCTTATCTCTTGGCTCTTAAGAAGGCAGATTCCGACTCGTTTTGTATTGATATCACACTCGGGAATGGAAAAAGTCACTAATGGCATGCTTGATTCTGGGGCGGGTGTTAATTTGATGTCATTTTTTATATATGAAAAATTGGTACTTCCTCCTTTACAAGAGACATGCATTTGCTTACAATTGGCCGATCGGTCAATTAGACACCCAAAGGGGGTGGTCAAGGATGTTCTTGTACAAGTCGGGGGTGGGGGGGGGGGGGGTGGGGGGTGGGTGGTGGTTGTGGTTCTGGTAGATTTCATGGTGTTGGATGTTGGAATGGTGAAGAATGATGGAGCAGAATACACTATCTTGCTAGGCCGCCCATTCATGGCTACAACTCAATGTTTGATAGACGCTGGGAAGAAAAATCTTACCTTGTCCGTAGCGGGTGAATCGGTCATATTTTTGATGTCTAAATTGTCATCTATTCCACCGAGCATCTTTTATGCGGATTTCTTACATATTGACGTGATTCAAGAGTTGGATGACCAAGTTTATATGAAGGAAGAGAGCAATGAGGAGGAGTTTGACCCGGGAGTTGATGTTGAAATTTGTTGTGAGGGATATGAGACCCTTGTTCGTAATGCCGATTCAATTGGGTTTCAATGTGCAAAGGGTTGTGTGAGAAGGATTGTAAATGTGTCGTTGAGGGCAACGGCAAAATTTTATAGGGGGAGGTGGAGATTATTGATGATAGGTTAGAAATGAAACCCATTGAAAAGTTTGAAAATTATCTTGAGGGGATTGGTGAATTGCTCAAATTAGTCCCTAATGAGGTCGAGAGGAGGCACAAGCTCGAGTTTAAGCCTCTCCCATCTCACCTCAAGTATGTATATTTAAAAGAAGAGGAGAGCAAACCGGTTATTAAATTTGCCAGTTTAAATCGAGACGAAGAGGAGAGGTTGATTGAAGTGCTCAAAGCTCGTAAGTGTGCTATTGGTAGAGTCTTGAAGATACGGGGCCATATGCAATTAAAGAAGTTAACCCAAGTGGGGCGGTGACCTTGATAGACCCTAAAACGCAAGAACGATTCCAAGTTAATGATCATCGGGTCAAGCCTTATTGTCACGGTTTTCTCTTTCCACCATGAGAAAGAAGGGATTTCGTCAAGCTAATGACGTAAAGAAGCTCTTCTTGGGAGGCAACCCATGTTCTTTTCGTTTATTTCTTTTATTTTTTACATTTCTTTATTTCTCACTTTATAAAAATCCAAAAACATTCAAGAAAAAATGAAAAATTAAAACAAAGAATTGTGTTGTCTTTTGGTTCTTGTAGCCCTTGGTTTTGTTTTATTTTGTTTTAATTTATGTGCATATTTTCTTGTGTTTTTGATTTTGTGTGATTTTCTTATAGTGTTTTATTTTCCGACTCCAACTTTGTCCGAATTGATAAGTTGAGCCGGGAGAAAGAAGCCAAGTTCAGTTTTCATTTGGATTGCTTGGATGATTAAATGGACCCCACCGAGCTCGACCCAAAACTCGCTCGGTTAAGAAAACTTCTATCTCACCCTCCTTTTACTTGATTTTCGTTAAAATGCAATAAGGGCATCGCATGGTTTAAGTGTGGGGTGGTTAGGTGGTTAGGGTCCGGGTTTCACAAAGCATGAGTTGTCTTTATTAACTCGAGCCTTAACGATGTGACGCATTCTTGGCGAAGTGACGCTTACTAATTGTATATTTATATGGTTGAGTCGTTTTTATGTCTTGTGTGAGTTTATTACATTGTTGAGCAATCACCACATGCTTCGAAGTTTGAATAGTTTTCTTGTCGGGTTTTTACATATTTATGCCCTTTTATGTAAGGAGTCAAATTTTTGTGCTTTGTCCAAAACCTGCCTATATATATATATATATAATCAGCATCTACTCATGAAAAGATTGCAAAGTTCTAAAAGCTCTTTTGGTTTTATCTTCCAAAACTCGGTACAAAATAGTGAGTAGCCTTGTGTGAATTATCGGCTTTGCTTGCATTTTTATGGAAATTGCATTGAGGTGGCTTGATTTTGCCCGTACATGATTGAATTTGGAAATGACCTCGAGGCACATATATCACCTTTATTCCGGCAATATCCAAATATATAAGCTACTTAAATATCACAAATGAGCCCCCTTGAGCCTATACCCCGTTTCTTGTTAGCCGAGCTCGATTTTAGCTCTTATGTCTTCATAAATTGTGAAGTGAGAGTGTATGTTGTTAGTTGACTAGAAATGTGTGGAAATCAATTTTGGGTTTTGGGTTTTAAGTCTCTTATATATATATATATATATATATATAAAGGGAAAACAACAAACAAATTTCAACACAAATCACAAAAAGTGATAAAGCGTGCGTTTACGTAAAAAGCCTAATGTTTAAAAGGCTAAGTTTAATAAAATGAAGCGAATTCAAAAAGCTTCTAAGTGTTGTGAAATAAAATTCGGAGAAGTGTGTGAGTGTACGAAAGTGTTTCGAATAAAAGTTTGGTAATTTGGGAAGGGTGAAGCGAACTTAAGCTTTGAGTTCTAGAAGTTAGGGTTTCGTGTTTTATTGATCACGTTTGATCGTGTGTTAGCCACTATATCTATGTATTCCATACCTTACCAAAGAGCCAACATTATAACCCGAAATAAAGACCTCTTTCGATGTACAATGGGTGATTTTGAGTTTCTAATTTATGAAATCTTGACAAGGTGCATGCATTGTCCGATTTGAGCATATACACGTCGCATATATAAAACAAAACACTTGAGTGAATTGAGAGAACACCCTCAAAATCCTATTTTCGAGGAAGTCATTGATTTGGTTTTCATTTGAGAAAGAGTAACACGAGCAATGCTTGGCGATAACGAGTTTATGTTGATACTTTTATCATTTTAATTAGGATAAGCACAAGGATTTCTCTTTTTACATAATGTTCATTTCATGTACATTCTCAATTCTTTTCATTGTTCGAGGACGAACAAATCGATAAGTGTGGGGTGGTTGTTTTGCATGTAATTGTGGTGTTTTTCTCGTGTTTTTAATTAGGGTTTAGTGTTGTTTATAGTGGT
Organism: Phtheirospermum japonicum; assembly: GCA_014905375.1. Classification (NCBI taxonomy): domain Eukaryota; kingdom Viridiplantae; phylum Streptophyta; class Magnoliopsida; order Lamiales; family Orobanchaceae; genus Phtheirospermum; species Phtheirospermum japonicum. Next base: position 111,244 of record BMAC01000942.1, read on the forward strand.
TTTGAGTCGAGTTTCGTTAGGTTATTAAGTTATTTTCTTATTTTGAACCTTATGTGTGCGTCGAGGGTGAGGTTTGTGTGATTCTTGAGTTTTTATGTTCAAAATTCCTATTTTATAGGTGAAAGAATGGGCTCGCTTGAGATTGGTCATTGTTTTGAGAAGATAAAGTTCGATTGGATGGACGGGTTAGAAGCACTAAAGAAGCAAAAATAGGTGAATTAATGAATTAATTCCGTGCCAAGATGCACCAAGACGTGCCTAAATCCGCGCCACGAACTAGCTCCAAAACGCCAAAACATTCTGGAATGGTCGCCAAGACGTGGCAAGCCATGATAAGACTCGCCAACCGAACCTTTGCGCAAGCTGCCACGTGCCAAGGCAAGCCAGCCCTGCACACAACCCTTTATACCCCGCGCATGCCCACCTGCCAGCGCATGCCAGCGCCTATTGAAGCGCTCGCCAACCCCTACGCACTCTCTCCATCCTGTGCCAGCGCTCGCCACTCCCGCGTGGCTGCCGAGGCTAGCCCTGCACCACCTGCCAAGACATGCTAACATCCGCGCGCCGCCATCCGCCTAGCCCTGCCGATAGCCCATGCCCAATGCCCGCACAACCATCGCCCAAGCACGCCCAACTCACGCCATTTCTCCCCAACACTCGAGCCAACCTGTGCCAAACATTGAGCCAAGTGTATATCAAGGCCATTTCGGGTCAAACTTTGTCAAACGTGGGAAGTCCAAGCTTTTAAGGCTTATTTGACCCATTTACCCTTAATAAAATCTAGTATAAATAGATAGATCTCTCATTAGAAAGAAAAAAAAATTCTCCTCCTAACTCTTGCATGGGTTTGGGATTTAATTTCTCTCTCTAGTTCTTAGATTTAATTTCAAGCTTTTCCTTGGGTTTGTAAGCTCAAGAAGAATTCAAGTCATCACTTGGATTTTATTTTGAATTGTAATTTCATTCAAGTTTGTGTTTCTCTTTCTTAATTTAAGTAAGTTTCCTTAATTCTCTTCATTGTTCTTCAATTTCTTGCTTGTTCTTCAATTTATGCATTTTGCCTTAGCTCTTAGATTTGTTGTTAGATTTGTGATTTGGTTTATGAAATCTAGGTGAGTGACACACCTTGATCATAGATCGGGTCCTTGATCATTTTTATATTAAGTATTTCATATGCTTTATTTTGGATTTTATTTTCATGCATGGTTTTATGTTGAATCCTATATCTACTCTTTGTTTCTAGTTATTTTTCGAAAAGTTTTTAATTTTCACGTCAACTTTTATTGCTCTTTCCATTGGTGCTTTCAGTTTTCGTAGATTCGCATTATTTAAATTTCATGATCATGCATGCATAGTTGTACCTTAGGTTTTCATGCTCGTACCTTATTGTTTCTTTGCTTTTTATTGCTTATTTTGATTATTTCTTGCAATTTCAATATGGCACACGCATGAGGCATTCGAAATACTTGCTTTACTTTTCATAGTTCGTCATAGTTTTCTGTTTATTTCCATTTATTTTTCGTTTTCCTTTCAAAACGTAGGATATAAAATCAACTTAGAGAAAAAAGTGAGGCATGTGTCCTCTTTATATAGATAAGAGATGTGTTCCCAATCTAGGGTTTCCGTCTCTTATTAAAACCACAACACCAAAAATAGTTCCTGACTTAGAATTAGGATTTCTCCTATATGCTAAGTTACTAAATAATATTATTTTGGTAATTTACCAGAATGACCATGGGTTAATAACCGTACCATGCCTTTAATCTGCCTGGACCCCATACCAAAATCCATATCCGCCCATCAGGGCCCAAAATCGTGTTAACCATAAAGCCCAGCTTTCAATGCCGAGCTGTCATAATACTATTTACCTGATAAGAGCTCGCCAACCTCATTCAAGAGTTCGCCACTCTTATACGAGAGCTCGCCACTCTCAAAACAGTTCGCCCTCCTTATAAAACGATTGCCCCTTCTAAAAGGGGAGGTTCCCTCATAAATCCTTATAAACCTGCATGTTTACCGACCTAGATATTTGATGTCGTATCACCGTCGATGTCTCGCCTTTGATCATTGTTAAAGCAAAAGCAAGTACAATTTAGCAATATAAATTTTCTCGCCCGATCAAATTTTTGTTCGAATCAGAATGCTACCCGTATCCACACGAACACGCGTCACTTGTAATCTACTCTTGCCCGAACCCCCTGCTTTGTCAGCTCAGTCTAGATTTTCTTGCTGCCCAAACTAGAGCACCAGCCTGCTATAGTTCTCTCTGTTCTCAACCCACTCGCCTGCTACATGTATGATGGCACCACTCATCGCGTAATGCTTCAACAAAACCACACATGGACCTAAAAACCACAATAACAATTAAGTCAAAAGTCGTTAAGAAACACAAAGTAAATAAACCCAATAAGAAAATCGGACCGATACCGCTTTCACCAAGAAGGTTCACCGTTGGTCTGGACTGAAGCTGCAACAATGGCGACTTTCAATAGGGACCGGCAGCTCTGACAAGCTTCGTCACTCGGATCAGGACTGGAGACCGATGAATTGACCCTAGTTTAGATCTCTGTTTGTTGGTACAAAGCTCACAGAAAATCAATGAGCAATTTGAACTCCTTGGAAATTAATCTCATCAATCCACTCTCACTATATATACCTCTTTATGGAAACCCTAATCATAAGAGTTGCACATCTTTTTCTCTCTCTTGGCGACTGTCTTTTTCACAAGACTTCACTCTTATTTTTTTCCCTTTGTTCGACAAGAATCCGAGAGTGTGTGTGTGTGTGTGAGGATAGGTTAGATATTTATAGTGATTGTACCATTGTGGTAGTGCCATTCGTGTGTTAGGAAGATTCACCAGATTTCATCATCGACGATTAGGGTTTTGGGATTAGTGTTCTGTTAGGGTGGTCGCGATGAGATTACTAAAATTCCGGTGGTTGCTACTAATGACTTGTAAGCTGGGCCTTCCCAAGGAGTTCAAATTAGTCACCAGTGTGCTCCGAGCTTAGGACCAACGAATGGAGATTTGAGCTGGCATCAATTCATCAATCTCTAGTCTTGGTCTGAGTGACAAAGCTTATCGGAGCTACTGGTACTTGTCGAAAGTCACCATCATTGTAGCTCTAGTCTAGACTGACTGTGAACCTACTCAGTGAAGGCGGTATTGATTCTAGTTTTCTTATTAGTTTTGTTTACTGTTTGTTTCTTCCAAATTTTTGATCTAAGTTGTTGTTGTGTGTTTGTAGGACCGTGTGTGGCTGTATCGAAGAATTGAGTGACGAGTGGTGCTATTATACATGCAACAGGCGACCCGAGTATCTTGAAAACAGCTTGCAGTATTGACCCGGTTATCGACCGCTAGTTGGGTTGATAAGAGATGCCTTGAAATCGGCCTGCATTAGCGACCTAGTTATCGACCGCTAGTTGGGTTGATAAGAGATGCCTTAAAATCGGCCTACATTAGCGACCCAAGTATCTAACGCTAGTGGGGTTTCTAATGGTCTTGTATGCTTTGTTGACTCTTTGACTTCATGAGCTTGCTCCAATCTTGGCCTAATGGACTCTTCTCTTCACATTTTTCTGTCCATTTCATCTTTCTTACACTCTTTAAGCTCAATCCAACCAAAATGGCTCTAATATCCTATAAAATTAACATAAGATAACCAAACACATAATAATGTCTAAATAATAGGAATAAGTAAAAGGACGTTAAAAACGTACAAACAATAGTTGAAATCTAATTTAATAAGTCCAAATATGTAAAAAAAAATATATGTTATCACTCAACACATGAAAATATAAGATGATTTAATAATAATTAATAAATAGTTATTAGACACGAGTTGAGAATATTACATATTTTGAATTTTTCTAAGTTTATAACTAAGAATTAACAATGAATCTAAACATGAAAATATAAGATTATTTAATAATAATTACTGAATAATGAATAAACACCGCTGTAATATGACTTGATTGAGAATATGACATCTTTTGCTCTATTTATTTTTAGGACTACTCATTATTTATTGATTTCATCTAAGTAATTACCACAAATAATTTTAATTATTAAATTACTCTTTTGATTAACCACGTGTAACACATGGGTGTTAGAAACTAGTCATGTTTTAGAATTAAAAGTTAGCAGTATATTTGCCAATTAAAACTAGGAAATTAAATTCAGCTATTCGAACTTATAATACTAGAGAAATTATTCTAAGAACTTAAAACAAGATTAACTAGCATAAACGAA